>OX940950.1:1215000-1815000 GCA_954870475.1 Euphrasia confusa | reverse complement strand
AACAGCTGATTTACATCAGTTCCAGTGTACCTGATGTAAATCTTATATTTTACATCGGTTTGTTGAATACCTGATGTAAAATAGTATACAGACATCGGCTTTGCCTAGAACCGATGTATATGGACAATTTATACACAACACTTGTATAAGAACAGATGTAAATGTTTTCACCAACCTCAGTTAAAATAAACCGGAGTAAATTTATACAAACGGGACAACGGTTCTATTTTTAAGCGTTGTGGGCCTTGAGTAATTAAATCTCTAAACTGATGTAAATTGAGACACACGGGGCAACGGTTTATTTTTAAGCGTAGTGGCACTAAGGGTTGCGTGATTAAATCCCCCTCAATTAGGGTTACGCCATTAGAAAATTCTCTCCAAAAACTCAACAACGCGCAAAACAAAATCGATGACGACGGCACTTGGCTTCCTCCGCTCGTGACCATCGCTTCCTTGGCTCCTGAGTCCTGACCACTACTTCATTTACCACAATACCAGCGCCGCTATCACCGCATCCTCGTCTCCTGACGACGGCACTTAGATTCCTCCGCTCGTGACCCTTCCTTGGCTACAGACCACCGCTAAATTTAGCACACTATCACCGTCCTTAACTCGGGGCGATGTTTGTCTCCTGCTGCCGCTTCTTCTGACACTTGCTCTGCTCTCGCTTCCTACCTCATTCTCTTTCGTATAAACAACTCGATTCAGGTAATTTTTAACTTCGTTTATTGATTTCTTGTTGTGTTAGATTTCATGAAGCAAATGAAATTAGGGTTAATTAAATAGAAAAAACTCTCTCGAGCTATACCTCGTTTTCACTCATCCGTTGCAAGGTGAGAATTTCTTGTATGAGTTTGTGTATGTGCAATTTTCCGCCTGTCGTTTTGCATTCTGTATGTATTATTGTTTCTCGTTGTTTGCCGCTGGATTTTGTGTAATGAGGAATTTTAGTGTGTGAATTTTTTGATTTGGTTTTAGTTTGATTTCATGAACTGACATGAAGCTTAATTATAACTTGTTTTCTACAAGATTGTGACCAAAGTTATTTTATAAGCATGTGGGAAATTATATGAAGTTAGTGATTTTTTTGCTTGTTTTCTACAGCTTATTTCGATGATGCTCAGCACCAGATCTGAGTCGAGACTGCAGAGTCATTATTCAATGGCATTGATCTCTCTTAAACCTCTTACAACAGCTTGTTAAGGACTATTTTTTTGGTAAGGAACCAAGCAAGGGTGTTAACTCATATGAAGCTGTTGCTTTTGGTGTTGATGTGCAAGGAGGAATCTTGAGTGGAGAGGATGTTGATAAAACTAAAGGTAATACATTCAATCGAAGGGAAAGAAGGGAGGTGTGTTTTATTTTTATTTTGTTATTAATGCAATTGCTTTTACTTTCATTTTCGACTATCAACTCATTTTTTTGTTGATGTACACTTACGTTTTTGGTAATAATAATATATTTTCTTGTACGTCTTTGATAATATGTTGCTGTCATTTATTAATTTTATAATGTTATCTTTGTACTACTGTGGATGTTAGGGCATATGGGATCAGTTGGGATCAGTACTAGTGGTGACATCTAAAACTTCTGAAAAACATGACTGTTGTCTCGAGACATTCATGGACACAAAGAATCATATAAATACTTGTGTGCTGCGACAAAGGTAACAATTTCTTGTGTGTAAAAGTCTATTTAGTTTCATTTTGCTTAGTTTATCATTAATTATGCAAGTATAGATAATGATATGCTTCTGATTTAGATAAGGGAATTATAAATGATTGAAAAGCATGATGATTTCATAAACATGCTGAAAGGATTCATTGTTGATCAGGTACATATTTTCATGATTTTTATTCCGTTAGCCTAACATGATCATTGCGACTTTAATTATATATTTCAAAATTACAAATACCATAATGCATTGGTTTCTATTTTATATATTGCTGCCTCAAGAATGGATTGGAATATTATATATTTATATACTTAAACTTTGTTGGTTCTATAAAGAATTATTTTTATTGTTAGTAATAATGTCATTTGATGACAAAACTATCTTGTTAATTTCCTTAGCGAAAAAAGGAGCATTCACTCCATTTTGAACACACTGAAAAGATCTTGGTTACAAATTGAATAAAAACTATCTACATATATATAAGTGTATTGTTCATTTAGTTTGTTTTGTAGGTTTCGTGTTGTAATTTATGGTTCAAATTGTCCTCTTTGACTTGTGAGAACGAAAGTCGAGTGTAAGTATTTTAAATACACATTCAACTTTTTGTTATTCCACAATTTTTCAATGTAGTTTTAAAATTATTATTATCATCTACTCCTCCTTTTGTTTTTACACAATTTTTCAGTGTAGTTTTTAAATTATTATCGTCTACTCCTTTGTACCAGGACCTTGTTGATGAGTTATTGTGTAAAGCTAAACTTTGTGATCCAACGAAGACATACATAGAGCTTTTGGGTTCTAAAATATTCGTCGATTTTCATTGTAGTGATAAAAAGTGTTTGAAAATTTATTTGTATGGAATTGAATATTTGTTTTAATGTACGATTTTTAAATAATTGTTCAGGTATATATAATTTTTTTTTTATTTTTTAAATACAACTTCACATCGGTTCTAAAATAACTGATGTTAATAAAATACAAGTAACATAAGTCACAAATTATAACCGATGTCATAAATTTAAAATTATATTGGTTCTTATAATGAGCCGTTGTGAAACTTACGAATTTACATTGGTCGTCAATGTGATTCTCATGTCACCGAAATTATTTACAACGGTTACTACAAAACTGATGTTAATAATGTAATGATTACATCGGTCATTTAACTGATGTAAATTGACAAGCATATTTACATCGGCCTCTTGGACATCAGTTGAACAACCGATGTTAATAGCCATTTTTAACCGTTGTTAAAGGTATTTTTTGTAGTAGTGACGAGACAATTTTTTTTTTTTTTTTTGGATTTTATTGTACTCTAAAACAGTACCATCAATACCACGTCAATCTCTGACATATATGACTCACATTTTGGACCATAATTCCCCACTTGTTGGCCCCAAGCATCCTCATGATTTCATGGAGATTTTCCACACTTATGGAATAAATTATTTATTGTATTTTATTTTATTCTCTCAGATTTCATAAAAAACGACTCACTTTCTATACTAAGTTAGTAAGCTCGTTTCACTGAAATGACGTGGCAGCAAGTAAGTCATCGTGCTGAAACGTACACTTTGAAAAATGTACTCAAACATGTCATCACTTTAAGTGATTTTGGTTGGCTTTCAAGTTGACCAATTTTCACCTTAAATTTTTTGTTGGCACAAATGCACAACCTACAGTTATGTTACAAAGTCTTTTATGTGATCATTGTCACATCTAATTCTTGTTCCCCACATTTTGGAAGTGTTTGTGTGTGTGTGTAATAATCCAAATTGTTTGAACAAAAATAAATGAAAACAAAGTAACTATAGAAGTATTTGATTTCAAGCTCTTTATTTTTGTCATTTAAGTGTACTTCTCTACACAGGCACATCAGCAGGGAAATCCTGCTTATGCTTCTTGATAGTTTCTCTCAACGACATCTCTTGCTCGCGTAGGTTCGACGGAACACTGTCGTATACGTCAGTGAATAAGTTTTCAAGAGAAGGTTTCTCCGTTTTCTCCGCGATTTGAATTGCTTCTAGTACCTGTTGTGAAAACAGAGGATTTAGAGTTGTTATGGTTTTATCAGTGCATAATAAGGCACAAGTTGTAGTTTTTATCTTCTTTTTCTAACCTGTTTCCTTGTGCTTGAACGGAGATCGGTTTCTTCTTCGTCTGTCCACCAACCGTTTGTCTGAACCCACTTTCGGTATCTGTTCGTAGGGTTTCTAGATGTTCTCCAGTGTTCGATCTCGTCGGTTGATCGGTATTTCGTGGAGTCGTCCGATGTTGAGTGGTGACCTACTCGATATGTTAGGGCCTAAACAACAATTTACATTGGCACTTAGGGTAATTATGATATTTTAATACATAATCAAACATCAAGAAATCTTTAGTAATTACATTGTAATTAATCAAAACCTTAGTGTAGTTACTAGTTTTTGTTAATATCGATTCTTTGTATTAGACAAAGAATCTTTCATGCAATGATGCAAATAATTGTAACTTTGCAGGGTTTTTTTGTAATTAGGCTAATTAATCCTGAGGGGTAATTTTTGTAATTTGCGCTTAAGAAGAAAAGATGTTGAACAAAAAGTTTTAAAGCAAAGCTGGAGATTAAATTACCTCAACTAGTATTGGCTTCTGTTCGCGAATGGCCATTTCACGAGCTGCGCGAATCGCACTATAAACAGCAAGAGTATCATTTCCATCAACACGCATGCTGCGAATCCCATACGCTTGCCCCTTCACAACCACACCATCACCTGCCACATAAAAATTAATCGGACGAGTTTATTTTATAATATGAAAGGGATCGTTTGAAAAATTGCTAAAAATGATCTTTATTGCCAAAAGCTGGCAATCGATTTTGTTTTTTACAAACTTCGGAACTGTTCGGAAGTAGGGGTGCTTATGGCCCATCCATTGTTGCGGCATACGAATATTACAGGGACTTCCATAACTGCTGCGAAATTCAGACCGGCATGAAAATCTCCCTGCAGTGTGTCAGACTAATTTAAAAAAATGGACTTAATTTCAGTTCAATTCAAATCGTTTCAGTTCAATCAAGACTCATTCAGTTTACCTCGATTAAGTTCGTTTCAAAATAAATTTAAATAAAATAAATAAAAAATAATTTGAATCAATAATTTCAAGTATACAATATAGTTATTGCTAGAATATTATTAATAATTAAAAAAAAAATATTTAGCAATTTATAATTTTTTAATTTTTTTATAAGAAAAATCAATTAAGTTCACTCCAGTTTAATTCAAATCTCTTAAATTCAGTTTAATCAATTTCAGTCCAAAAGAACAGGTCTATTAAACATAAAGAAATAAGGTTATTCTTGAAATATATTGAAGATTTCTAACCTCACTTGTGCCCCCATCCCCCATAAAAGCGACAACGCACGCCTCCTTGCTATCCATCTTAAGGGAATAAGCAACGCCGGCAGCTTGAGGCAGTTGTGTTCTGACAAGAAAAAAAAAAAAAGTAAAACGATAATTTCACAAACTGTGAATAATTTATTTATTTCTAATAAATCTCAAAGTAATTGAAAGAGCTGGGAACTTACGCAATAGGTGATGAAACAGTGAAGTAGTTAAGTTGCTTAGAGCCGTAATGTATCGGCATTTGCCTGCCTTTGTCATTACCATATTTGTTTCCGAACAACTGGTTGGCAAAATCTTCTATCGTGAAACCACGCCACAAGAGGATTCCAGGCTCCCGATACTACATCACGTGGGATATATTCACTTAACTTACTTTTGGATAATTACAAAGCCACCCCTGAGGTTTACTCTAATTATAAAAAAAAACATTAAAACTATCACCGGTCGCATTTACCTGGGGCAGTAAAATGTCATCGGATGTAAGTGCAGCTGCAGTTCCGATGTTAATAGACTCTTCTCCGTTTGAGGTTAAGTAGAACGATAACCTCCCTTGTCTTTGCGCCTCGTAGAAAATGGTGTCCATTATTTGAAGTGTCACCATGCTTTTGTACATCTTCACTCCCATTTCTTTATCCACCTAATAATGCATTTCGTATACGGCCCGAATCGTAATTAGCTAGCTGTGGACCCCACTATTCATCGCATTTTGATTAACATTTTCTATCGAATAAGTTTGATTACTCAACCGTGCCCAGGAGAATAATAAAGGTTATTGATCAGGAAAAGAGTTACCCGATATCTATTTCGCTTAGCTTCATTGGAAGTCATTTTAAGTTAATGACAGTTTTACCACTATATATCCGATTGTTATTACAATTTTGCCCCAATTATGTACATATATATACCTGCTCAAATATGCTGCCTGCAACAGGATAGCCATTATCATTGAGAACACGATAACAAGGTATTCTTTTTTCAGAGGATTCCGAAATGAATTTTATTTGAGGGGTAAATGTCACCTTTCCACCCGGAAAATCAATTCCCTGCAAATAAATACCAAAACAGAATTAGGCAAGTGAATGCCATAATTAGTCTTGAAATGAGAATATATCCAATGGGAGAGAGCACAAAGAAGATGATTTTGTATTTGATGGACCTGAGGATGATGGCGACGATGATGATGAAGACTTTGACCTCAATCCAGACAAGGTTGTGAGATTGAACATACATGAACATGACTTAAAGAATTACACTTACGATTGAATGAATTAATTATTGATGAAGACTTATACTTATTTTAATTTGCTCTTAGACTTATTTTTAAGCTATTTTAACTTGTTACTCTTTACTTCATGATTTTTACTGGTATTATATATATAAAAAGCATACAACAGCCTAAAACAAAACTACAAATCTTTTTTAAAATTACAGGACCTACTATATTGGACTGTAGCTTCTTAAAATTATACGTCACATTCCCGAAAAGTGATGAAATATTCGTCTCCGATCGCCGTATGTGTAGGATATCATAACTAAAAATTTATACCATGTCAAAATGAAGTTAGATAATAATGTGGGAAAATAATTATTACTCCCAGAGAAAAATATATTATCCACAAGAATTTCAAATTAGCTAGATAAATATTGATTATATTTACATGTAAGATTTTACCCTACATATATTATCCACAAGAATTTCAAATTAGCAGAAAAATATATTATCCGCAAGAATTTCATATTAGCTAGATAAATTATCAACAATTACAAGATTTCTTTCTTCTTATATTAATGTTTACATCTAAGATTTTACCATACTTATATATTTTTTCTGTAGATATATATAATTTGACATTTTAGTCAAACATTTGGAAACGATTTCTTTAGGGAAGGGACCAGTTGGGTTCTGGAGTAAAAAAGTCAGGTGCTAAAATATAAATGAGATGAAATTAATGGGACACTTTTGTAAAATCAGTCCAATATTTCAGTTGTTGATACTTAAGAGTTTCCAATAAGTTCGTCACCTTCAAAAACTATATGACATGTATAATAAATTTGCACCAGGTTGACGCGTGTTACAATTATATGACGATTGAAATGTAAAATAAATCACAAATCGGAAATAAGTGTTTCAAAACCAACATTTTTTACGGTAAATGTTTACCTGGTTTGCCTCTTTATCATCCTCATCATCATCGGTGTAAGCTACAACTTCAAGTTGTTCTCCGGCTCTGGCTGACTCCAGCCGCCGGAAAGTCAAAGTGGTGGCCGAGCTATCCCACAAGCCATGTGGCTTTGTGCTAAAATGGCCAGCCAATGTTTTGTGAGAATTGAAATTACGACGATAATGATTTTCCGTAAACCTCTGACTCAGACTAAAATTCTCAAGGGATGTAATTCTGGTCTTGAGAAAATTGGTGATGGTGGTTCTTGATTTTGCTAGCCATATAGACATGTTAGAAATAATTAAGAAACAAGAATCAATCTCTGTGTGTGTGAGTGAGTGTTTTGTGTGTGGGGACATATATATAATAAGAGGACAAAGATAATAAATAATCCTAAATAGTGCCAAACTCTATAGCCCATTTTCACTCGAGCTTAAGTTAGGTAAAATCCAAAACAGTACATAATGTGATTGTTTTCGGAGAAACCGAGAAACTGGAGTGAATTAAGTTTCGAAATGATATAAGACATGTATGAATCCTACGGAGTATTAGTTTCTGTTAGACATCCCACATCGGTTGTGGGGAAAAACTTGGTCTCAAATATAAGTTAGATTACCTTATCGGATGTTAGAAATCGAAGAAAGGTGAGTTCTGAATATCTCAGGTCGAAAATATTATCAAACATATTATTATTACATGTCATTCAGTCGATCCTATTGTAGTGTAACAACTGATCTTTTTCTAATTGAAATGAAATCACAATTGTCATTTTGCAGTAAAGGATGAGAAATGCGACAAATAAAGATAGGGTAGGGATCATCTCTATCAACAACCAACATTATTAGCACGTGTCACTTAATCTTGTTGCAGAAATCAACTTGAACAGATTCATGAATGCATGAGCTGTAATTATACTAACAATATCTATAATATTAATAATAATAATAATATCTATCAGCCTAAACTGCCAAACTAGCTATAGTATTTTTTTTAAGTAATCATATCATTTAATTAGAAGAGAAAAAAAAACAGAAAAAAAAAACGTACCGACCAAAACCGTGAACCCACATAATGAAGGATCATGGACCGAACCGAAATATCACCGGTTCAGGTTCATACATTTCAAAGACTACAACCAGCTTCTGCCAGGACTTTTCCGAATCCCCGACTCCCTCATAAACTGTCTAACCAATTCCGACTCTTTCCAATCCCCAGTCGAAGCCATCACACCCGCCAACTGCACGAGCGCACCCGAATTACTCGGGTCGAGCTCCATAATCCTCTCCGCCATTTTCTTCGAAAGAGACTTATCCCCACTTTCCACACAACCCCTAAGAACCGCTGACCACATGCTCGCATCACACCTGCCACCTGGAATCTCCCCCATCAGATCAATCGCCTCCTGAACGCGACCGGATCTTGCAAAAAGATCCACCATGCAAGAATAATGCTCGATTCCCGGCTCCATAAAATACTCGTTTTTCATTCTGTTAAACCAATTCCGCCCTTCTTCGACTAGCCCACAATGATCACAAGCGGACAGGACTGCAGTGAATGTGACGTGATTCGGCCTAACACTCTCGCGTATCATTTCCTTAAACAGAAACAAAGCTTCTTGTCCGTATCCATTTGTGGCGTAGCCCATCAGCATCGAGTTCCAAGAAACCTCGTCCGATCCCGTCATTCGATCGAACAGTTTGCGACCAGTTTCTACGAAACCGCACTTGCAATAGAAGTCGATGAGGGACGTCGATACGATCTGATCGAAATCGACTCCGATTACGAACGATCTGGCGAAAATCTGTTCGCCGAGCTCAAAAGACGAGATGCTGGCACATGAACTAATGGCGCTAGCGATGGTATATTTGTCCATAGCTAAGTTGTTACTGTTCATCGTGCGAAAAAGATCTAATGCCTCGACCGGGTACCCGTTCTGACTCAAACCCATAATCATGGAATTCCACGAGACCAAGCTTTTCGAACCCAAACGATCAAAAATGGATTTCGCTTCGGAAATTCTACCGCAGCTGCAGTAAATGGCGATAATCGAGTTTAGTAAAACAGTATCGTAAGTTTCGAGCTCGCAGAAAACATTGCAAGCGTGAACAGGACTCCCGCACTTTGCATACGCATCAATCAGGGCGCTTGCAACAACGAGATCGTAAATGATTCCCAATTTAAGAACCTGCGCATGGAGTTCGATACAGTTTCTTACATTTCCGATATCACTGCAGGCACTCAGAACACTAGAGAACGTCGAAAAATCACCCATGAAAACCCCTTTCTTCTGCATTCTGTCGAAAATCAAAACGGCCTCGGAAGCATCTCCGTTCGATACATACCCAGAAATTATAGTATTCCATAACACGACACAAGGATCTGATTTAAGTTCGAATATCCTTCTTGCCTCGAGCATTCTACCTTGATTCGCATAGCCTGAAATCAACGAAGACAACGAGTAATCATCCATGTCCCCCGTCACACTCAAAACAAGAGTTGCACTGTTTAAATCCCCGCATTTTCCATACAGGTTCACGAGCGAACTTTTCAAAACCGAATCGAGTTCCACACAATCAACCACCAACCTAGCATGGACCTGTTTCCCCAAACCCAAAGCACCCGAATCCGAACAAGCCCCGATAATCGTAGCCAGGACGAAAGGGTCGCGGCTAGACATTCCACCATTTTCGATCGTCTCCCACTTCAAGAAATTCCTGAACAGTACCAAAGCCATATCCGGTCTCCTATTTCTCGCGTACCCGTGAATCATCGTGTTCCACGCGATTTCGTTCTTCTTAGGCATCTCGTCAAACAGCTGCTGAGCACATTTCAGCTCACCTGATCTGGTTAATCCGGAAATGATGGCGTTCCAGGAAAACTCGTTCTTGTGGGGCATCGAGTAAAAGAAGTTCAACAAGTCGTTTTTACGCCCTACTTCCTTAGCATATCCTTCGAGAAGAGTGTTCCAGGAATAACAGTTTCTCTGACGCATTTCGTCGAACAGGTTCCGGGCATCATCGATTGCCCCGCACCTGGTATACATCTGCAGAAGGCGGTTGGCGATGGTGAGAGTGGAAAACAGGACGCCCCTCTTGAGGAAAAGAAGGTGAAGTTGTTTTCCTTGAGAAGTCGAATTGGGGTTGACGAAGGAATTCAGTATTCGCGCGTAGCTCTGAAATTCTCGAAAGTCCATTTCTGAAAATGACCGAGTTTTTTTTCGATGGTTTTGGCGGTTAAATTGAATTTAGTACGCAATCTTTTTTATTAGGGTTTGAATTTCAAATTCAATACTGTATTTCTTTATTCATTATTTTATTTTAACTCAACAACAAAACATATACTGTACAGTATTTCAGCAAATTATATGTCAATCAACAATTTCAAATCGAACCGAAACCGACGGGTTCAACTCGTTAAGCCGGTCGGACGCCCACTCCCCTAGTCTCGAGCACTTATACTTCCGGCAGAAGTCAAACACTTTGGTCAACATTCCCACAGTCGGCTCGAACGTCATCTTCTTCACAAACTCCTCGAGCTCTTCCATGCATCCGTACTGACCATATAACTCAATAACAGAATCATAATGCTCCAACTGAGGCAACAAGTAATACCTTTCGCTCATATCTTCAAAAAACTGCCTCCCCAGCTCGACTCGCCCCTCGCAAATACAAGCAAGCAACAAACCCTGAAAAGTGATATGATCCGGCTCGATTCCTTCCACCTTCGAAGCCTCGAACAGTTCGAATACTTTCTCACCCATCCCATTATGCGAGCAACCTAAAATCATCGAGTTCAATAGGATCACGTCTCTCGAAGGAGCCTCCTTGAAGACCCTCACAGCATAGTCAATACAACGGCATTTCGAATACATGTCGACCAAAGCTCCACTTATCACGATATCGAAATCGTAACTGTTTCTCATCATGAACGCGTGGACCTGTTTACCTATCTGGAGGGCGAATATATTCGCACAAGCAGCCAAAAGGGTTCCGAATGTGAATTTGCTCGGCTTCATCTCTTCTAGCATCTTCCCGAAAATCGCCATAGCTTCTTCGCTCAATCCATGACGAGCATAGCTCGTCAACAGAGCGTTCCAAGAAACTTTATCTCGCAAGTGACTCATCTCGTAGAACCATGTCCTTGCTCTTTTCAAGTTTCCGCACTTTCCATACATGTCGAGAAGTGCATTGCCAACGAAGAGGTTGGAATAGAATCCGTGCCTGTAGGCAAACCCATGAACCTGCTTCCCGAGTTCTATATCTGGAATAGCTGCGGATACATTCAAGATCAACCGGGTTGTGACATGATCGATATCTTTTGTTTTATTCCGCATCAGCATTATAAAGTCTAATGCTTTGTCCCACTCGGACGAACGAGTGTAGCCTGCCAACATTACGTTCCACGATATCACTGTTCGTTCGGACATCCCATCAAACAGGTTTCTTGCATCGTTCATTCTCCCGCTCATGGCATACGCAGACACCATTGAAGTATAGTTGATCGGATTTTTCGAACAGGGCAGGTCGAAAATCCTCTCGGCGCTCTCTAAATCCCCACATTTCGCGTACATGCTGATTAGAGTACTCGAAACAACTTCATCGTTGACCAAATTGACCTTGACCCCGAATCCATGAATCTGGGCACCTTCTTTAAGCCCACCGAAACTCGAACAAGCAAGAATCGCGTTCGACACAGTGAAACTCAACGGGTTCACCTTCATTTTTATCATTTTGGAAAACATTTTCAAAGCCTCAATCCCCTCGCCCATTTCGAAATACCTCCTAACTATCACATTCCAAGAAACGTCATTCGGGTTCTTGATCCCGTCGAACATCCTCCTGGAGTCAGCCATGGCCCCACATTTCCCGTACACATTCACGAGCGAGCTCTCGATGATGACATTCCCCTCGTACCCACACTTCACGACGAGCCCGTGCACCTGCCTCGACAGACAAAGCTCCAACACGTCCGAGCACGAACCGAGAACGCTCGCGAACGTCACCTCGCTGGCGAGAACCCCCTCGCCGATCATCTCCGAGAACAAGCCCAGCGCATCCGCCGCGCGCCCATTCCTCGAGTACGCGGTGATCATCGCGTTCCAGGACCCGCCATCTCTCGTCGGCATTTCGTCGAACAGTTCCCGCGCATCCTCCAGGCAATTGCATTTCCCGTAGCTCTCTATGGCTCGGTTGAGCAGGAACACCGGTGGGATGGGAGTGAAGGTGACGAGATGGGATTCGAGCTTACGGGTCTCGACTATTGACTTGCTTTGCCCGCAGAGTCTGAAGAGGTCGGCGTAGAGAGAGAAATCGAAAGGAACTGCGGAGGAGAAGAGGATGGAGACTGCTTTTGAGAGACGGCCGAGGCGGACGTGGTTGAGGATCGTGGTGGTTAGTGCCTTGGCGGAGGGCGTCGAGTCGGCGCGTAACGCGGCGGTGGCGGCGACGGCGGAGCTATGGAGGCTCCGTCCAAGGCTTGTTTTGGAGCCCATAAAATTTTACGGTTTTCCTGGTGTTCGGTGGCTTGTGTTTGAGTCCATGTATCCATGGGCCTCGGAGTCCGGCCCACATGGCTTGTGTTTTAAATTTTTAATAAATACACGTCTAAAAATAAATAATTATTTTCACTTTTTAATTTTACAAATACTTTGGAATAATAGTAAAATAAATAATTATTTTCACTGTTATTATTATTTTATTTTTTTTAAACTCACAATATGAAAAAATATTTCATGCTCAACAACGGACTAATAGTAAAAAAATAGTTTTAATTTAAAAAAAACTAATGTGGAATGATAAAATAACGTTTACTTTTGTTACATGGGTTTTGCACAAATAATTAAAAATTAAAAAAGCCCTGTTTTAAGGAACCCAGTAAACTTTTTATCATTTTATTTCCGGTATTTTTATTTTTCTTATCAAATGATTATTCATTTTGAAACTTGTAATGATAGTTAGGGACCAAAATCGAATTAAAATACTTATTATGCCCCCATGCCAATGATTTGTGGAAAATTACAAAGCGGCCCCTCTTCTTATCATACTTATAATAACACACTATGATAAAAATGATTGATTAACTCCAAATAATGCAAGAAAACTATATAGGAGTATAATTTTATTTTAATTACGTGTCACATTCAACTTGGAGACGTTCACACCGTGCTAGATTTTGAATTGTTTTAGTGAACTAAGTTTATAATTATTAAAGTGACAATTTTCAAACTTTTATGAAATCTTATTTATTAATTAATAATCAGAAATTAATTATATATTTTCATTAAACAAAGTACACTTAGTAATCATGTTTTGACGACATTGTATCTACTCACTCATTGATAATATATCAATAATTAATGCGTGTTTCCTATTTCCTTATTTATTTTAAATCTATATAAAGAATTCAAGTAATTCCCCAATTAACATTTCATGTAAACGTAAATTGCTAGCTGTAAGCCTGTAATATCTTATTAATTATATATATATGCTTTTTCAGTCTGATTCCATACATTAATATATTATACCTAATTAATTCAACCCGATTTTCCCACGGCCTAATTTATTTATTTAACAAATTACATACTTTAAAATTAATAATTAAGATTTTTCCTTTTCTATTTTAGATAAATTCAATATTCATTAAACAAGAAACTCTAGATAGTAAAAATCATACACAAACATTTCAAAAAAAAAAAAAAAAGTTAACAAAATTGGCCCTACTATATAGATCATTGACTTTTAAGTTTTAAACCACACCCAAATACTATTTCAAAAAAAAAACTTACTATAAAAATGACACTTTTTTTTTTTTTTTTTTTTGCCATCAATACAAAAATAAAATAAAAATGGAAAATGACATTTCCATTCTCCACACATAAATATTGACAACATTTTCGCAATTCATGAACTTAATCACATAATTTAGTCGTGCGAAAATCTACAAAAAATATATAGTAGTATTTGTAGTTCCCACTTTGCACCAATTGCTATAACCATGGAAAGCGTTAATTCTTCTCCGATCTCTCCCACGACATCGAGCCCGTCGAAAAGCCCGTCGCACCCCCTCCTCGGCTCCGACCACCACCACCGCCACCGCGGGTTCTGGTCGTCGGACGCCCGGGAGGAGGCGATCGCGAGGGGGCAATGGGAGCTGATGGAGATGGTGAAGAACATGCCGGAATCCTCGTACGAGCTCTCCCTGAAGGATCTCGTGGAGACCCGAGAACCGGATCCGGGCGGGGACGAACCCGGTTCGAACCGGGAACCGCGAAAACCGGACCCGCGGGAGGAAATGATGAAGAGGGTCGATTGTAATCGAGATAGGAACAAAGGGTTGTTCTTGAACATCGTCATGTTTCGTCCCTCGTCTTCGTCTTCTTCGAAAGGAAAAAAGAGCAAGAAGAAAAATTATGGCGGGAAAGTTTCTCCTAACAAGGTTGATCAAAAGGAACGGTGGAAGAAGGGATTTAGCGAGAGCACAGGGTGTGTTATTTTATTTTAATTTTTATTTTTTCAATTAATCGAGACATGGAATTAATTTTTATATGATTTGGTGGAAATATAATGCAGGAAAATAAATGGGGATCCGAATGGTTGTTGTCCTTTCCTCTGTTCTGGGAGAGCCAAAGCTCTGCAGTGAAGGTGGTTTCGTTTCGCTTATGTTATTCTTTCGATTAAGGTCCGATCTCGTCTAAACTAGGCTCGACGACGATCGGGCACTTTGTGATAGCTTAATTTGTTGGAAACACTTTGATGATTGTTGTTGTTTCTAATATTCTTTCTAAAGGTGAAGTAGATGGAGTTTGGTGCACATATGAATTTGGTACACAGATCTAATCTTTTAGTGTGGACCATTAGATGTGCCTAAAGGTCTTAATTAATCTAATTGCCTAACTTTAGGTGGTTTATTTAAGGAGGGTTGCTTTAAAGTATACAAATAGAAAACGATATATGCTTAAACAACATATCAAATACGATAAAAAATCGAAAGTTCTTAAACACAGTTTAAAATATTTTGAAAGTTTGAAGTGTATTCTGAAATAGTAATATTTTCTGTTTATCAGAACACTGATAATTTTTCATTTGAAATGTGCCTTATTTTATTTACCTTGAATAGTTGTTGTATTTATTACTTTCATTAATTTCTTTAATTTTAGTAACTTTGTTTAAGAACATTCTCTACAAAATAATATTCAAAATTTTAAATAGATCACACAAAGGTGGGAACAAAAAAATGAAAATGGTTGTATTTGAAATTAAAGTCAAAGTCAACGTCCAAATAAATAATTTATAAAAATATAATTTTGACTGTGAATATTCAGCATATACTTAAAAAACATACTCTCTTAGTTCTAAAATTTGAAATTTCAAAGTTGTATTCTAAATTTCAAAGTTGTAGACACACTTTTTTTTTTTAAATACTCCAAATAAATAATTTGTGTTTATAAATTTGAGACATAAGAGTATATATTTTTTAATATTTTAACGGCAACAAATGTTATAAAATTCAATTTTAAAATAATACTATTAATAATCGAATGCGATGAATTAACCTGTATTACGACCACATACAACATAACTAATTATTTTAAATGAAAAATGAACATATTTTTTTTTAATTTAATATTTACCATTAAATCATTTTTTTAATTCAATTCAATCTAATATTTTGTGCACAAAAAATGAGTAAATAAATCGTGAAAATGAAAAATTCAAACTAATAATTTCTTAACATTCTGTTAAATAATTTAGATCATTTTAGTTTAATTAAAAAAACACGAAAATAACGAATTATCGCTAAATCAGTTAGACTAAACGAAAAATTCAACTAAATAAAAAAAAAATTAAAAAAATAAAGAATAAATCAGTTGGAGTTGTTCGATCACAAGCTCACAAGTACTCAAGTTGAAATTTCGCACACGGATTGCTCGCTCAAAGATCATCATCTTCCTCTTCATCGCTCTCTCTGTGTGGACTCGGCGAGACTCCAAGGGTTTTGGCAGGCAAAATTTCTGAGCTCACCGATCCTTCTTGTTTCTTCGATTCTCGATTGAATATCGCGATCATTCGAACTGTTTTTATAATTTTTTATTTTCCGTAAAAATATTAGCGATCCTTGATTTGTTTTCTCGCCGTATGATTTTGGTGTTCGGTATTCAGTGTTATTTGATTGTCGGTTTTCATCCTCGAATTAGGTCTGAATTCCGATTTCTGATTGTGCATTTTTGTATCGATTCCCCCGTTTACATACTCTGCTTCAGGATTCGTTTATTGCTGGTTCTCTGTGTTTTTTTTTATTCTGTTGATGACGTAAATAAATTGATGACGTGGTTTGGTGAATTCATTTTAGGAATGGCGAATGCGGCGGATATTGCTGACAGGGCCACGAGTGATTTTCTGATCGGTCCGGATTGGGCAATAAACATCGAGCTGTGCGATTTGATAAACATGGAACCTGGGTACATTTTTCATCTACTTGGGAACACTTGTTTTTCTTTTGTTGTTTTTTTTTAACAAATTTGGTGATTTAGTCTCTTGAGCTCGACTCGAATTGTAGGCAAGCGAAGGATGCATTGAAGACACTAAAGGAAAAATTGGGGAATAGAAGCCATAAAATACAGCTCCTCGCTCTATTTGTAAGTGATTTGATTTACGCCTATTCAATCAGTTTCCAGATGTGTTGGTAAATTATTCGACCAGATGTTGATAATATATTGCAGTACCTTTTATTAGGGAGTTTGTTGGTCCTTGATATCTTTGCTCGTGTATTCCGTATGATCCCAATTGATTAGATTTAAGGCTTCTAGTTCTACAGTTACATAGATGATCCGATTTCAATTTGATGCCATGGCATGAAATGATCCCTTCACGGATGGTTATGGTGGTCTTTGATATTTATTATGTGTCTTCACGGAGGATAATTTTAAGGCTATATTTCTGGTAAACTTACGATTCAGGTGCTGGAGACTCTTAGCAAAAATTGTGGGGAAAGTGTGTTTCACCAGATAGCCGAGATGGATATTCTACGGGAGATGGTCAAAATTGTGAAGAAGAAGGTGGTGTACTGATACCATATTTGCTGACAATGTCTCCGTTTTTTTTATACCTCAACTCATTATATATGTGTATGTGTGTGTGTATATATATATATATATATATATATATATATATATATATATATATATATATATATATATTCATTCAGCCTCATTTAAGCGTGAGGGAGAAGATTCTAGTTTTGCTAGATAGTTGGCAAGAAGCTTTAGGGGGACCTATGGGAAGATTTCCTCAATATTATTCTGCTTACTTTGATCTGCAGGTTATTGACATCTATCTTTTTTCTCCCTCTATCTGCATAAATCTGTTACATCAACTCTACATAATACACATTACTATATGATAATACTTTCTCAGATTATGCCTTGTGTAAAATATATTCCCTTGAATTCCTGTGCACCTCATTACGCTTTACGGTATTGAAATAATCTAATAGAGATGTAAAGATATACATGTTCTCAGTGGCACAATATTTCTGCATTTTTTCAATTAACAAATATTTTTCCTTGGTGCCCGTGTGCTAGATTTTTGAACGCTGTCTGCCTTATTTGGATTCTTAATTATATTGAGATTATTGAATATGATCGACTCTATTTCCACCTATGCATTTATCAATCAATTTTAAACCAAAATATTACTATCACGACTATCTAAACCTATTGTGTTTGTTTGTATTTTAAATTTTATAGCGGTCTGGGGTAGAATTTCCACCTCGGGAGGAAAATAGTGTTCCACTGTTTACTCCACCTCAAACACATCCAATAGTTCCAACCGTTTCTCCATACGAGGAAGCTGCTGTTCATGCCCCTCTTGAGTCTGATGTTTCTGGACTTAGGTATGTGTGCTTTGCTATTTTGTTCATCATGTTAGTTTTCAATTAACAGAAGGATCTCATCTCATAAGTATGGACTTCTTTTATATAGAATAATACATTATACATTTATAGCTAGGCGCTTCCTTTTAATTTATCTTCTGTATTTACTTCTCGTTGGGAACACATTATGACATTTCTTTTATAATTCACAGAAATTGCACATCCTGAATGCCTATCGTATTCTTATGATACAGCTTGCTGGAGATTCAAAATGCTAATGGAGTTGCGGAGGTTCTTATGGAAATGCTAGGTGCCTTGGATCAAAGAAGTCCTCAGGTTGAAGTTTTTTTATTCTTGTGTTGAGTTTGCCTTTGGTTCTTTGTAATATGCAAATATAATACTCCTATCAAACTATCAAACTATATCAGTAATTCGACGATAGTTATGAATGGACTTCTGATAGTTGATGGGTGATTGGAGTTTTGTTGAAGAGTGGGTTTGGTAACCATAAAAAGTTGGGACATTTTGAAATAAGGACACATAGTTACCTACATAGTTATACAGTAATTATCTACATAATTAAACAGTATTTATCTACATAGCTTAAAAATTACTAATTAACAACATAGTTACAGTAGTTACCTACACAGTATCTAAACATTTTGTGACATTTTCTATAATTTCGAAAACTAAATTGCCTTTTATCCTATTTAACCCTAAAACGTACCACTGAGTTCTGGCCTGATTAGTGGTTACAAAATAAAAAATATATATATATGAAGGGGACCTGAGTTATAAATTGTTTATTAAGGGGTAAATATTAGAAAAAAGAATATCTGATGGTGATTTTTAAAATTTTGAAAGTTATTTTTCTTGTTTGCTGTTGTAATTAACCATATACTACTCTTGTTTTCACAAGGATACATTTTGTAAGTAACCTTATATTTAATTCCTGATTTGTAAGCATTCTTTGTAAACAAATGCCACATGCTATAACTTATAGGCGACTTGAACTTACCATTTTGTTTGGATCTCACTGTATAGAGCCTGGATGCCGAAATCCTTGTTGACTTGATTGGACAGTGTCGTTCGTACCAAAAGCGTGTCACAGTTCTCGTGAATAACACTGTGTAAGAGTACATCTGAATCTATTATGTTTTCCTTTCATCATCCTCTTGGCAATAATATTTGCCGTATTTGGCTTTTGCAGAGATGAGGATCTCTTATGCAAGGGTTTGGCATTGAATGACAACTTGCATCGAGTTATCCGTAAGCATGACGATATGGCCAGGGGAACAACACTTGTTTCTGGGGTTAGCAGGGAAACTGCAGTTGCACCGCTTATGAATGTGAATCATGAGGATGACGAGTCTGAAGATGATTTTTCTCAGCTAGCACGAAGGTACATGATTAAACAACTGAAACAATTTTAGATGAGTATCACAATTCACAGGGCAATGTGGTTGTTTATTTAGTGGTGTTCGTATTTTCAGAAATAAAGCAATATGGATGAAATTAATTATATAAACTACCTCCAAAGTCTAGGCTTTAGCTTAATTTCAAAGAGTAAAAGACGCTTATATATTAAAATTACCAATGTTCCCTGACATTTGTTTCTCTTCTACGAATTGCACCCTCATGAATGGTGCATTTGTTTGGTAAATACGTAAATGTGGCTAATGTTTATTTTCAAAGATAACTGTTGTTTTTTGTAATTAGGCTGAGCTTCATCACATATTTTTCTAGTCGTGTCCCTCAACTTCTCTAAATAATACATACCCCCAACCTTTTGTCTTGCCCTTGCCCTTCACACACACACACACACACCTCCATTTTTCTCATATGTATATTTTGCAATTTTAAGTGTAAATATTTTGTAGTTATCACTTTTTTGTATATCTTGCAAGTGTTAACTAATTCGACCTAATTCCAGATCAACAAAGGATACAACGCAAGGACCAAGCGGCATGCGAGCTGCCAGCAAGACTGGGTCTGTCCACATCAGCCCTATCCTCCCTCCTCCACCATCCTCCAAGAAATCATATATCTCAGATCCTTACATGGCCGATTATCTCAGTGGTGACACCTATGAAGCAGAAGGAATATCCGGCACCACAAGCAATGCGGTCTCGACCCCTTCAAGCAACCAAAAGCCCATCCCTGTGCAGAACCCAACTCTATCCTCTCCCAGTGACGATTTCATAAACCCGACTGCATCAATGTTCTCTCCGAAACCGAAAAATGATAAAATTGTCCACAAAAGCAAATTTTCCGACCAGTTGCCTTATAAACCGCTCAGTTTGCCGCCCCCGTTTCCACCGAACAACCAGAGACATCAGTTTATCAAGCATCAGCATGGTGGGCCCTCCCATTTAGATATCGAGTCAAGCTCCTCTTCCGACAGCTTGCTTGGGCAGACGCAAAATTTGTCACTCAACCCACCAGCTAAGAAAGAGAAACCCGATGACGCTCTTTTTATTAAGCCCATTCCTGTGCAGAACCCAACGCTATCCTCTCCCAGTGACGATTTCATCAACCCGACTGCATCAATGTTCTCTCCGAAACCGAAAAATGATGAAATTGTCCACAAGAGCAAATTTTCCGACCAGTCGCCTTATAAACCGCTCAGTGCGCCTCCCCCGTTTCTACCTAACAACCAGAGAGAGCAGTTTATCAAGCATCAGCATGGTGGGCCCTCCCATTCAGATAGCGAGTCAAGCTCCCCTTCCGACAGCTTGCTTGGGCAGACACAAAATTTGTCACTCAACCCACCAGCTAAGAAAGAGAAACCCGATGACACTCTTTTCAGGGACTTGGTCAATTTTGCGAAAGCCAAGTCATCGCCCAGACAGGATAGGTCTTTGAGTTGATATAATGTTGGGATGATTTTTGGTGATACCTTGCTTTCCTTGCATCATTGGGACTTCAAAAAATATATAGCTGTTGTGGTAAAAGACTTGAAAGTTGAAAGGGCTTTACTGTATATTCGGGTAAACTGATGTAAACTGTGATAGACTTGTGGGATTCGAGTTTGTGGATATCGTCTTTTCTTTTGAGTTTTGACACTATGACAGTATAAGTCATTGGCTGATACCGTTTTTTCCCATGATTCTGGCTGTAGCCTATTCTTTTGCTTTTGTATGTGTGTTGTTTGTTACTAAGCCTAAGGGAAGTTTGATAACTTTGAAAGCTAGTTTTGAAGTTTGGAAAGTGAAATAAGTGAGGATGCTATTTGCAAAAAAAAATAAAAAAATGTCAAGCAGGTATTGTAATTTTTCAAGTTAGGTGGGTGTTTCTTGTAATTAGATATAGTTCTGGTGTGAATCTGTAAATACCAAAAAAAAATTAAAAAATAAAAATAAAACAGTTCACTCCGAGTTATATTTTCTGAAGCTAGAATGCAAGTACAAACTAAAAGCATCCATCAGTTCCTGATGCTCTCTGAACATATCAATTATCAAATACCCTATAGCATACTCAAGTACCCGGAAAAAATCAACAATCATTTACAAAAAATTCAAAGGATGTAATACTACAAAAATATAATAACAAAACGAAGTACAGAGAATACATAATGCCAGAACATAAAAAATAAAATCGATTATCACCAACACCAACGATGTTGAGTCAGACAAGCTTAACATGTCATCGTATAATTAGCTTAACAAGGCCCCATATGGTTTATTCCATTCAAATTTCATTAAACAAACATTGCCCGTGTGCATTGAATATTTTTGACATATTAAATTTGTGAAGAAAAAGAAGAAGATTACTTGTCAAAAAATAATTCTCCCAAGTAGCCCACCAACTTCTGATTATTAGTATCTGGTCCACCTCTGGGGAAAAAGGTTACACTTTTCCACCTTGGACCAACTCCTCTTTGTCTAGAAAATGCCTCTACAAACCATATCTTGAGTTTTCATTATTATCTCTCAATACCAAGAACCCTTTTTTCCCATGCTACATTGCATTATACTAATTATCTCTCAACCCCTAGAATTTTTTCTCTCGACCCTAAATCGAGCTCAAACTCGATATAATAATTCAAACAAATTTTGAACATTACTGTAAAATTATAAAATAATTTCCCTTTTGCCAAAAGGAGTGGACAAAGAGTATTGAAGATTGCTCATTTGGGACCTTCTTTCAGACACACTTCACCTTTCTGAACTGTGGCTTGTCCCCTCTCATGTTTGCATGATTGAATTTCAAGAAATAAATAAAACTTAAGTGGAGAGCTCTTTATAGGTTGTTACAGACTTACATAGGAGTATTATAAAAATGACATACACATATATATACATATATAAATATATAATTAGGTTGAATATTAATCATTTTTATCAGTCTTTGTTATTGCATCAATGCATTAAGATTGCAGAAAGTTTATATTTGTTTACACTTAGGAGTGTATAATTACAAAACCCACCCCTGAATTTTAGCTTAATTGCAAAAAAAAAAAAAACTTATGTTTCAAAATTAACTTTTTTGTTGTTGTATAAAATCACGTAAAATCATGCTTTGCGAAGTGGAATGATCTGTTTTTTTTTGGGCCAAATTCCATAGTTCAGGGGACTAAAAATGCAATCTTTATTCGTCCATCATCGTTATTTTGCGATTTCGAGCTTTCGTCGAATCGGGGGTTCGCGGGTTTTCGTAATTTCAACCTAGTTCAGTCAGTGTGATAACTGTTTTTTTACTTGTTACAAACTTACAACTAAACTCTGACAACAAGATTTCTCCAAAAACCCAACTTGTTGATGGGCCCCCCAACAATTCCTCTGGCTCACATAACAACAGAACAACACAAGTCCCCTTTTTTCTCCTGGTTAAACAAAAACATTAAAAAAATTAACAGCTTAAACAACATCCTTAATCAGGGAGATTATTCTATAACCACACTGTCTGCCAGTTGGCACCACTGTGCTCAGATTTCTCAACTTTGTCTGCTCCACCTAAAAATAAAACCACACATATAAAGAGTTTCTGTTTCTCCAAATTCAATCCACAAACAAACACACAAATAAAAATGTCATCTTGCACACAAAGAAAGTGCTTGTTGATTCTCACCGTTCTTGCTCTCGTTCTCGTCTCGGAAGCATCGAGGTTGCCCAAAGCGGCGTACGATTGGGAGCAGATGATGCCTAAGAAGCTTCCGGGTCGATTTTCCGCTCCATCAAGGGGTACGGATTCAGTCAACAAAATCTCCAAAGAGATGGAGACGACTCAGAAGCAGACATCGTCGGACGGGAAAGTTTAGCGATTTTTAGGATCCTTTTTTTTTCTTCTTTTTAGCTTCCTCTAACTGTAGGAAATAATTGCGTACACCGTGTCATGATATCGGGTAGTGATTGACAGGACACAAAAGATGTATACTTTGAATGTATAAAGATTGTAGTATTTTTTGTAGTATTTTTTGTTTTCACTATTTGAATCAGATGTTGATTTATATATATCGTTTTCGTGCATATACATCAGAATAAACGAAAGATGATAAGCGATTACGTTTCGTCTCCATGACTCGAGATTGGTCAGAAAGAGCTCAAAATTCCCTCTTATAATTAACCTTTTCCCCTCGACTATACAATGTATTGGTTTTTGTTGGTTTAGGACGTTCTGTTTTCGTATAGAGCGCACAGCGGCTGATTCGAGCACCTATGTCTGCATGTGATATCTGTTAGTGTGTAGTTCTTCCTAGTTCAACATAGAACCACGTTGTTCTTGTTTGAACTACGTTGAACTATACACTTTGTTTTGTAGTAACTTCATGTTTTATGTTTGTATGTTTTCCATTCATTAATTCACACAAGTCTGCTAGGTCTACATAGAACGAGCTCTGTGAACTGTGGAATTAACAAGTGGATCAACGCGTGACCACGGTTCATCAGCATGGAACAAGCAGACTTAGCCTCTACAAACAACATGGAGTTGCATCAGTGCGTTAACATGGAACGAGCTATTCTGTCAACATGGTTCAACGTGGATCAGAGAGAATTGCGAATTCATCAACGCGCTTCAAGGCCTTACCGTGATAACACCTTAACGGACGCGGTGCAAGCATAGCTACACATACAGCTAGACGAATGACTGCTAAGGAATGAAGCCAGCTGTGGGTACGACTAGAAGACTTCGCTAGAAGAATGATAGTCCAGTGAAAAACGCCAAGTAAACCAGCTATGCCCTCCACGAGCTCGACGCACGAAGACACGCTAGTGTGGCCGTGGGTAGAGCTGGGTTCGTCAAGTACAACTGAAATGGAATCTCGAATATTCCATGAAGATGCTTTGGGCTCGGCCCATTAAGCGTGAATTCCGGAAACCCTATTTCTCGACACCTATAAATAGCGGGTTGTTGGAATTCACTATTCATGCATTGATTTGACTTTTTTTCTAGAGAGAGAAAATTTGTAGACTGAGAGACTTCGCTAGAAAGCTCCGGTTCTATTGTCAGTTTAGTCTTTGTAGTACGAGTCGCTAGATTAGTTCTACATAGACTTAGTTTTTGGTCGTGTTGACCTTTCTACAAGATTCGCTAGAATTTTGTAGATGTGTTTGTAAGTGGTTCCACCCTTTACAAGTAATACAAAAGAGTTTTTCTTTAGAATCTCAAATTGTGTTAAGTGTTTGTACTCTACCCTTTACAATACAGTTCTAGGTAGAACCAAGTACAAAATACACAATTTCAATTGGTATCAGAGCGAGTGCATCTTCTTTGGTGTGATCCTAGGAAGAGATTCTACAATGGAGTCATTCACTGTTGTCAAGCCCGTCATTCTCAATTCCTCCAACTATTCTTATTGGAAGAGCAAGACTAGACTAAAACTGAAGAATGTGGACTCACGAGTGTGGGGGGCTGTGTTAAATGGTTGGACTGCACCAACGTATGTCGACAAGGATAATGACACGGTTCCGAAAGATGAATCTACATGGACCACGGCTGAACATGAAGCTGCTACTTTCAACTCAAAGGCCATCCACATTATCACTGATCTCATTGATGTCCATATGTTCGCTGTTGTGAGGCATCTCACCTCTGCCAAGCATGTGTGGGATACTTTGGAGCGCATGTGTGAAGGGAGTGAGAGCATCAAGAGGTCCAAGATCAGAGGACTTAATACTACCTTCCACCGGCTCGAAATGAGGGAAGATGAAGACCTTGATTCCTTCTTTAATAAGATCATGGCTATCGTGAGCGAATGCCAAGAACTTGGAGACCCTATTCCTCCACCACTCATTTGCACCAAGGTTCTACGAGGTGTAACCGAGAAGTTTAGTGTTAAGGTCACTACGATGGAAGACACGAAGCTCGGTCAATCAGGTGACTACAACGAGATTATGAGCCATTTGAAGAATTACGAGTTAAACTTGAAATTGAAGGACAAGTCCTACTCTATGACTCCATTTGAGAACTCCATGAAGGCTCTCTCTATCTCTCAGAATGCCTCTAGCTCTACCCCCAGCAGGGCCGCCTCTACCCACTCTCCTCACACTACAGAGAGTAATGCCTTCCTTGCTGAAGACTCCGATGATGAGAGTGAAGCTCTCTCTCTTCTTGACTCCCCAAATCCGGACAAGTTCATCGCCATTCAAGATGCCGTGAGTTACCTTGTTCGTCAAGACATTAAGAGGAAGAGGAGATTCAAGCAATTTCGAAATCAGAGAACTCCTGGAAATTCATTCTCTACTCCACCCGCCACCAACCGCAGTGGGTACACCCCAAGTCGGAAGTTCGTTAGTGGCGCTCCTAGCAAGGACATGTCCAATATCAAGTGCTTTGAGTGCAAGGGGATGGGCCATGTGAAGAATGAATGCCCTAACTTGCATCGGAAGAACAACATGGATGTGAGTTACTTGGTGTTTGATGGAGATGATGCTTTGTACTCCTCTGAGGAAGACAAAGGGAAGATGGTGGAGCCAAATGAAGTAAACGCACTCTTAAGTGCCATTGAAGATGAGAGTGATGAGGAGTATGAGGTAGATCAAGATGACTTGGCTACTCATGAAAATATCTTTTGTTATACCTCTGTGGTTGCAGGTACTACTGAGAAGGGTGCTAGTTCTACCCCCAGATCTCTGGCTGGGGGCATGACCAAGAAGGATGCTGAGTCTACCCTCGATTCTGAGAGGGTGAGCAAGAGGGAGTTTGAGATCGTGAAGCTGGAGTTGGAAAGGGCGTTGAAGAAGGCGAGTGAGCTGGAAGCCATTGTGAAGAAGGAAGATACGGAGAAGGACTTCCTGAGAGACTCCCTTGCCAAGATGGAGGAAGGCTATGCTATGCGTACCAAGGAGCTCTACCAAGTGAAAGACAAACTTGATGTTGCTAATTGTCTCTTTCAAAAGCTTAACACCGGCACTTCCAAACTTGATAACATGTTGAACTGTGTTAACACCAAGCACTTTGGGCTTGGATTTAAGGAAACTTTTGATTCTGTCTACTCCGATTCTCCTTATGTCTTTCCTAAGTTTGTGCATGGTAGAGATAAGGCTATCACTAAATCTAATGAGGCCAAGCCAAAGGGTGTTAATACATCCAAAGGGCATGTGGCTTCCACATCTAATATACAAATTCTCAAACGATCTTCCACTCCATTGCCCCAAAACGCTTCAATGTCCTCGTTGACACCGGTCTCTACATCTGCTCTACCCGTGAATAGATCCGGGTCTACCCATGACAAGAAAACTTTCACACGAAATGTCTCTAATAGATCAAAATTTTCTAACTCGACGCCTAAATCGACCTTGAACTTTCGATCACCCAATGCTATTCCTCAGTCAAACCCTTCTACGGGTCTGACTACTCACAACAAAAGGACTCCTTCTACCCACTACAAGCGAATCTATGTGTGTCACTATTGCGGGGTGAAAGGGCACATCAAACCTTATTGCTACAAGCGTGCCGAAGATTTAAGTTCTCGCACTATGGCTCACAGACAAGTGTGGAGACCAATTACCAAGCAGCCGCATGTCAAGGCTAATCAAGTCTGGAGAATTAAAGTTGTTCTACCCACAGCAACAAACATTGAGCCAAAGCAAGTATGGAGAAGAAAGCAAGAAGTGACATGTAATGTTGCATTCACTGTGGCCAAAGGCACGACAAAGGAGACTTGGTATTTCGACAGTGGGTGTTCTCGGCATATGACAGGAACTAAAGACTCTTTGGTCGATTTTGTTCCTCACTCTGGTGGTCCCGTCACTTATGGAGGTGGAGCAAAAGGGAGTATAATTGGAAGTGGAACATTAAATGTGAAGGGTCTACCCGCACTCAAGAACGTTCTCTTGGTGGACGGGCTATGTGCTAATCTCATAAGCATTAGCCAACTTTGTGATGATGAACTTAACGTGAAATTCAATAAGGAGAACTGTGAAGTGTACAACGTGAAGGGGGAGCGCATTCTTACTGCTGCTCGTGCAAAGAACAACTGTTACGCTATCAATGAATCTTGCCTAAGTGCCTCTACCCATGACGAGATAGATATCTGGCATCAAAGGCTTGGTCATACCAGTCTCCGGAATCTTGAGAAGTTAGTTCAAATAAAGGCGGTCAGAGGCATAGATAGCTTGCCTAAGATTGACAAGAGAGTATGTGGTGAATGTCAGATGGGTAAACAAACTCGAGCTCCTCATCCTGCTATCTCTACCCATAACCGCACTACAGAATGCTTTGAGCTACTACACATGGACCTCATGGGGCCCATGGAAGTGCAGAGTTTGGGACACAAGTGGTATACACTTGTTATTGTTGATGACTTCTCGAGGTACACTTGGGTAAATTTTCTTGGAACCAAGGACGAGGCTTTTGAAGCCTTCCGAACCTTAGCTCGTAGAATTCGCACCACTTATGGTAAACGGGTCCAACGTATAAGAAGTGACCACGGAGGTGAATTTCAAAACGGAGTGTTTGTTGAATATTGCACTCGTAAAGGGATTCACCATGAATTCTCTGCTCCAAAGACTCCGCAGCAAAATGGAATTGTAGAGAGGAAGAACAGGACTCTACAGGAAATGGCAAGAGTAATGATGGTGGCTGCGGGTATGGCCAAGGGTTTTTGGGCAGAAGCCTTGAGTGCGGCTTGCTATGTGGTCAACCGGATAAGTATTCGCGCCGGCACTCAATGTACGGCCTACGAATTGCTCACCTCCAAGAAACCAAATGTAGCTCATCTCCGTGTGTATGGATGCATCTGCTATATTTTAAATGATAGAGATGCCTTAAAAAAATTTTGATCCAAGGTCTGACAGGGCTATTTTTGTTGGCTACGCCCTTAATAGTCATGCTTATCGCGTGTTTAACCTACGTACAAAGACGGTGCAAGAATCGACTAACATCAAGTTTGATGAACTTCATTTTCACGAGAGTCCATCCAAGTCTACCTTGCAACAACAAGCATCTAACCCTGCTCTACCCCTGGCAGAAGTATTAGTTGAGGGAGAAGTAGATCAGGGTGTAGGATCAGTCACACCACCACATGATCATTCTACTAACCACAACTCCTGTGACAGTACTCCTTCGGAAAGCAATGATGAAAGGTTGAATCCAAGCTCGTCTAACCCTGCTATGGGTACCACTGGAGCCTCTACCTCTACCGGAGTACCAAACTCGGGTCCTCCCGCCTATATTCGAAAGAGACACCCAAACCAACAAATGATTGGTGATCTCAACCAACGAGTTACTCGCTCTACCTGCTCTACCGACACTTTGCCCGCTAGCTATCCTAACACGTTCTCTAACTTGGCTCTCCTATCTCCAGACGTAGGCATAATGAGCTTTGTCTCCGAAATTGAGCCTAAAAACATAAAGGAAGCTATTCTCGATGATTTCTGGATTGCGGCTATGCAGGAAGAGCTACATGAGTTTGAAAGGAATAAGGTGTGGTCTTTGGTCCCAAGACCAAAGGGTGTAAATGTTATTGGTACCAAGTGGATCTACAAGAATAAAACCAATGAATTCAATCAAATAGTGCGCAACAAGGCACGACTGGTTGCTCAAGGGTACACCCAAGTTGAAGGAATTGACTTTGAAGACACTTTTGCTCCTGTGACACGCATAGAGTCCATCCGGCTACTCATTGCTGTGGCGTGCTACAAAAATATTCCGTTACGACAGATGGATGTGAAGGCGGCCTTTCTGAATGGTGTGTTGGATGAGGAAGCTTATGTAGAGCAACCTAAGGGGTTTGTGGACCCTCACAAGCCGGACCATGTTTACCTTCTTCACAAAGCGCTTTATGGATTGAAACAAGCACCTCGTGCTTGGTATAGCTATCTCACAGACTTTCTTTTGAAATTTGGGTTTACACGTGGAAATGCCGACACCACTCTCTTCATCAAAATCGTCAAGAATGAAATGCTTATTGCTCAGATCTATGTGGATGACATTGTGTTTGGTGCTACCCATGACCGCTTGGTCAAAGAATTTTCAGATGCCATGGCTTCATCTTTTCAAATGAGCTTGGAGGGGGAGCTCAGTCACTTTCTTGGGCTTCAAATTTCTCAACGACCGGATGGTATGTTCGTTTCTCAAACTAAGTATGCTATCAACATGCTCAAGAAGTTCGATATGGCGGATGCTAAACCTATGAAGACTCCTATTGCTACCACTGACAAGCTAAGTAGAGCTGAGAAGAGTAAGGATGTTGATATTTCTACCTACAGATCTCTTATTGGTAGCTTGCTCTACCTCACAGCCACTCGACCGGACATTATGTATAGTGTGTGCCTCTGTGCCCGCTACCAAGCTCAACCAAAGGAAGAACATCTCATTGCTGTGAAGCGTATCCTTCGATATGTGGCCGGGTCTACGAACCTTGGTCTATGGTACACTAAAGATACTTCTTCTTATCTTGTTGGTTTTGCAGATGCCGATTGGGCGGGTGACAATGATGAAAGGAAGAGCACCAGTGGTGGGTGTTGCTTCTTAGGAAACAACCTTGTTTCATGGCATAGCAAGAAGCAAAATTGCATTGCTCTATCCACCGCTGAATCCGAGTATGTGGCTGCCGGGAGTTGTTGTACCCAAATGCTATGGCTCCAACAAATGCTTGCCGACTATCACATTCATAGCACGCCACTAACCTTGTACTGTGACAACCAAAGTGCTATAAAGATAAGTCAGAATCCAGTACAACACTCAAAGACCAAGCATATTGATATACGACATCACTTCATTCGAGACTTGGTAGAACGGGGTAAGGTGGTAATGGAACATGTTCCTACGGAGAAACAACTCTCAGACTTCTTCACAAAACCACTTGCTTCGGAAAGATTTTTATTCCTCCGGAAGTCTCTCTGCATGGGTGCTTTTTGAAGGGTAGCAGGCCGCAATTGGCTACCTCTACCCACAGCTGTTTATTTTGTCAATGGCACCATGAGGTAGAGCAAGGTGAGGTTAGTTGTTGACAGTTGCAAAGTGACGTAGTACTTGGACATACTGTTCTTTAAATATTATCATAAGCCATTCATTGGGGTGAACTTTGTTTGCTCTATGTCTAGCAGGAAAAGTCGGCCTAAAGATTTCCTCGGTGGATCGGGTCTTGACTGACTTGGTCTCCGGGCAAATGCAAAAGACATGGCCTTATACATATAATGATGAAAACAAAAAAAATATATATCAGGAAACATCATTTATAACACCCCTCTGGGTACTAATAAGCCTGTTCTACGCTTGAGAAAGCAAGAGATATGGTTGTGGTTACACGCTGAACTGGCCAAGATAGCAATACCGTCCATAAAGCACTGTCACTCTACCTCTAATATCTCTACTTAATGTTCTTTCCAGCGATTTTGATTCACTGTGTGGTGGTACGTATGTCCACGTTGTGTGTGCCTGTTATGCCTTTAACTGAATTTCGTGTTTTAAAAATTTTTTTTTGCAGAGTACTCCTGATATACGAAGCAAGGTTGCTCTACCTTGAAGTGCTTCCTTAGGCTTCGTTGGTCTAGATTTTTCTTGGTGAACTTGAAATCTGGGTAATTCAACGTAGGGCTGTGTGTAATAGCCCCTGCTCTACGTGTGCTACTTTGAGTTCTCATGAAAGTCGTCCCTGTCTAACGTGTTACTCTTTGCTTGTTGTGCTGTTTGCTGATTTTACATTATAAGTATTGTTGCCCTACCCATAACCATTTTTGTAGGGTGTGCTATCTCTTGAACTCTTGGTGTTGCTAATGCGTTGCCCTGCGCAGCCCGTTTACACTCTCTGGCAGCCCTTCTCACTCTATTACGCGTATCACCAAGTGCTTCTTCTTGCTCGCCCAACGCCCTTCTCTCGGTTTTTCAGGATTGGTCCATCTCTTGTTTAATTTCATTAAGTAACCTTGCAACCCGTTCTATTTCACTTGTTATGCGTTGGGTCGTGTGTTTTTCTATTTTGCAGCTACGGTGAATTGGGTTGCTTGTTCCACGCGCTCCAGGAATTCTCTACTTCCTCCTCAGCGCACTGCCACGTGGTTCTCTGACTTCATCGCTACGAAGGCCAAGCTCTTAGACACGTGGCACACTCTACGCCACAGAATTTGAACCGCTTCAGCTACACTATAAATACCCCTCTCGATCAAACACATAGTGCACCTTCTACTGCGTGTTTTTGAGAGAGAATCCTTATTTCCTTACTGTTCATACCCTCTACGTACCAGCTCATACCATCTACTCTCCAATTTGCTCCTTGCTCTACGCAGAGTTTACCCTATCACCGTACAACTGCAATGACATCTTCTATTGCTCCCTCTACCACTGAGCCCAAATATGAACTGCCTTCGTTCTACGCGGACAAGATTACTGAACTAAAGGCCCAAGAGGCCACACTGGAAGCGGCGCAAACCGCAGAGGAAGACTTTGATAAGGTCACTGCACTGGAGGCGGAGATCAGTGTGGTACGTAAGGCCATTCTTACTCTCCGTGGTGATAAAATGAAGGCCGAAAAGGCCATAAGGGAGGCAGAGGCTCGTAGAGCCGAAGAAGAAAGAAAGAAAAAGGAGGAGGATGAACGGTTGGCCGAATTGGCCCGGCTACGTATAGCAGAAGAAGAGAAGAAAAAGAAGGAACAGGAGGAGGCTGATCGTTTGGCTGAGATTCAGCGAAAGAAAGATGAAGAGGCTGCACGTATAGCCGACTTGGAGAGAAAGAAGAAAGAGGAGGCTGACCGTATAGCCGAAGAGGAAAGAAAAAGGAAACAAGATTTGGCAGACCGTCTTGCCAAAGAGAAACTTGAGGAGGCTCACCGTAGGGCCGAGTTGGAAAAGAAACAGAAGGCAGACGAAGATGCAGCTGCTCTACGGGCACAAGAAAAACAGGTAGTTACTGCACAAAACTCACCTAAGGATGGTGCTTCGACGGAGCTCAACGTCACTGCCCTTGCTCAATCGTCCCCCACAAACGTTGAGCAATTTGTTGCAGAGGAGGATAAAGTGCCAGAGAACAGGCTTGTTGTTCCTTCTCCCTCGCGCTACATAGGAGAAGGTTATTCAGCTGACTTCCACTACGAGGCAGCAAGTAATCGTTATGATGCGCTGGCCGAGCAGAATATCAACGCCGAGCGGCACTATGCTGGGAAGGCTAAGTGGGTGGGACGTGGCCTCCACGCATTTATGCAAGAAATGGAGCTACTCAACGCCATTAACTTTGATATGGACTACAGCTCCTACGTACACCGGGTTGTGTTTTCACACATCGATCAAAATTTTGCCGATCCCACTCACCCATCGTACGGCAAAGTTATCATACGTGAGCGGGAGTATGATTTTTCCCCTCGTACGCTGAACAAACTGTTCAAGAGAACCCACATCAAAGCCACATGGGATTCTCCCTCTACGCAGCACCCAGATGCACAGATGATGGGTTTCATCGTAACTGGTGGGCTTGCCTCTACGTCCCAGCCTCCTTGCACTGCACTCACTCAATTTTTCACCCACTTGAACAAAATCATTGCCAACAACTGGATCCCTACGACGAGCACATCCGTGGTCCACGCAGACGCACTACACTTAATGTACAAATTGAGCCGTGGGATCCAGGTAGATTTGGGTCAAGTGGTCTTCAACAAAATCAGCTCGTACGGAGAGATGTCTGCTGGCGAGATTGCAAAAACCAACCTGCCGTGCCCCCACCTGATCAGCGCCTTATTAATCAGTCAGGGCTTTACGTATGAGGACGATGATGCACCGTTGATCCCTCTCACTTCCTTCCGTTTTGACTCTAAATACATGGCAAATCACAAGGTCAAAGATCTGCCATGGCGTAGACTGGGGAATGAGGCTGCAGATCGTGCCTTGTTCAACGCCTCACAGGCCATTCCTCTTCAAATCCAACGAAAGGAAAAAGGCAAAGGCAAAGGGGCTAAGTCACTTCCCTCTGCGAATAGGAGCAAGGATGTTACACTTGACTCTACGTCCGAGGAATCTGACTCGTCGTGCGACGACTTGTACCTTTGTGAGCCGACCTCGCTCCTACAAAACTTTGTTCAGCTACGTTCTTCTATTGACGTGGTTGCACGCATATCAGCCCACATGCATCGCAAAGCTCGTAGGGCGGCTCGTCTAGGGGGAGATGGGTCCTCGTACGCAGACTACGGGCCATTGAAACTAATTCATGGGCGTCTCTCTGGGCTGGTCAACCTCGTGGATGAGCAAATGGAGGCAGCACGGAACGCTGAGGACCGTCCCACAGAGCCCAAAAAGAAGAGTGGGAAACGTAAGGCTAGCGAAGTGGACGAAGAGGAGGCTGAACTGGATGAAGGTGAAGTGTTGCGCGCTGCGTATAAGAGAAGTAAGAAGGAAGCTGGTGATGCGCATGGCGACCTTGTCAAGAACGCCGATGGCACGGTGAAGGAGTTATCTACTGTGAAAAAGGATGAAAAGAACAAGGGTGCTGGTTCTTCGGGCACCAAAGAAGTTGAAAAAGAAAAAGGCAGTGGTCCTACGATGGACAAGCCCAAAATGCCCAAACTGATGGTTTCAAAGACAGGGGTCCACGCAGAGCCACTTGCAAAGAGCACCATTGCTGCTGCTGCTTTTGTTCCAGGTGCGGGTAAAGGCTTAATGAGTACAGGTGAAGCGACGCTCACCAAAAAGGAGGTTGCTATGGGCAAAGGCACTGGCCACCGTAGAAAACAACTAGCATCTAAGCCCAAGCCCACACAGCACAAACATAGGTTACGTGATGTGCCTACGGATGACGAGGAAGAAGACCTGCGCCGCCACACCTCTCCCGAGCAGTCAGACGCAGACCCCAGTGAATAAAGTGTCATAACAAGTGTTTTCTATCCCTGCTCTCTGTTGAATTTTTTTTTTATGTTTGTTTGTTCATTTTGTTTATTTATTTATTTCTCTATGCTACGCTTGATACATTGCTACAATGTTGTTTTTGCTCACTTAGAGCTCTGTGTTTAATAAGCTATCTTTCTTCGTTCTACGTATGCTTGTTTTACCTTTTGCCTTGTATTGCGTATGACTGTGTTTACTTTCTCTTCTTGCTCAACGTTGAACTTTTTGAGTATGATACCAATTTGAGGGGGAGTTTCTCTACGAACCTCCACTTATGAAGTTGACTCAAAAAGGGGGAGATTGTTAGTGTGTAGTTCTTCCTAGTTCAACATAGAACCACGTTGTTCTTGTTTGAACTACGTTGAACTATACACTTTGTTTTGTAGTAACTTCATGTTTTATGTTTGTATGTTTTCCATTCATTAATTCACACAAGTCTGCTAGGTCTACATAGAACGAGCTCTGTGAACTGTGGAATTAACAAGTGGATCAACGCGTGACCACGGTTCATCAGCATGGAACAAGCAGACTTAGCCTCTACAAACAACATGGAGTTGCATCAGTGCGTTAACATGGAACGAGCTATTCTGTCAACATGGTTCAACGTGGATCAGAGAGAATTGCGAATTCATCAACGCGCTTCAAGGCCTTACCGTGATAACACCTTAACGGACGCGGTGCAAGCATAGCTACACATACAGCTAGACGAATGACTGCTAAGGAATGAAGCCAGCTGTGGGTACGACTAGAAGACTTCGCTAGAAGAATGATAGTCCAGTGAAAAACGCCAAGTAAACCAGCTATGCCCTCCACGAGCTCGACGCACGAAGACACGCTAGTGTGGCCGTGGGTAGAGCTGGGTTCGTCAAGTACAACTGAAATGGAATCTCGAATATTCCATGAAGATGCTTTGGGCTCGGCCCATTAAGCGTGAATTCCGGAAACCCTATTTCTCGACACCTATAAATAGCGGGTTGTTGGAATTCACTATTCATGCATTGATTTGACTTTTTTTCTAGAGAGAGAAAATTTGTAGACTGAGAGACTTCGCTAGAAAGCTCCGGTTCTATTGTCAGTTTAGTCTTTGTAGTACGAGTCGCTAGATTAGTTCTACATAGACTTAGTTTTTGGTCGTGTTGACCTTTCTACAAGATTCGCTAGAATTTTGTAGATGTGTTTGTAAGTGGTTCCACCCTTTACAAGTAATACAAAAGAGTTTTTCTTTAGAATCTCAAATTGTGTTAAGTGTTTGTACTCTACCCTTTACAATACAGTTCTAGGTAGAACCAAGTACAAAATACACAATTTCAATATCGGAAAGCACTGCAAAGCAAAAGACGAAGCAGTTAATGAATTAATGACATTGAAGACCAAATAAGTGCGCGATTCTACGCTCTTTGCCATTTTTGTCGTGTCGTGTTCTGTTTTCGACCACGTCTACGTACTATATGTTAGAAGCCGAATCATATAACAGCTCGAACTTTTAGAGAAGTTCGACAACTTGATATGTATTATTTGTTAGAAATCCGGCATCATATAACAACTCGAACTTTTAAGAAGTTGGAATACTTCACGTTTATATTAGTTGGTCGAATATATTCTCTAATACTCCTCCTCACTTGAGGGCCAATTTCAATCTCTCTTTGAGTGGAGTCGCCTCTCGCGGAAGTCGAACCCAGGAACCTCAACGTTACCCTAAGGCTCTGATAACATGTTAGAAGTTACATAATCTAATAGCTCGAACGGTTAAAAATAATTGACAACTTAAATTTATATTATTGAGCCACATATAAGATCATTTATGTACTCCCTAAGAGTTTGCAGAATATGAGTATAATGAGTATTGTTGGGTAACTAATGAATGAATTGAGTATGAGTATAATGGCTATTGTTGGGTAAGTAATGAATGAGTACTTAAGTGAAAAAGTAATGGTATTAATGTAAATAAATGAGTATTGTAAAGATAAAATTGTTAAAAAACATTTCAATGCAAACTCGTAAGGGACAACAAAAAAAGGAATGTAAGCAAAATTTGAAGATAAGAAAAGAGTAGTATTGATGCCATGCTTATTTATAGGCAAAAGGAATTGAAGCACATTACGTCATTACGCTTACCATCCTTTTTAGTTAGTATGCGTAATGTGCATGTGATTAGTGAATAGTACAAGGATTCAAAAACCTACTTTTGGAAATGAGAAGTTGTAACCTTTTTAATTTACCAACTACTTTAGAAAAGCTGTTTTTTTTAAATACAATTTTCAGTACTCCGATCATTTTTTTTCACTAAAGAAAATTAAATTACATTATTTTGTTTCTTAGGCGTGATACGGAGAGATGATTTTACTTTATGTCTCAAATTTTCATGTCAAATTTGTCAAAACAGTTAGACACGCTCTTCCACTTCCGAGAAACTGGTAAGCGAAGATCGAGCCAAAAAACCGGTAAGCTTAAAAGTCGAATTCTTGATCACGTCGGGGCGCGTTTTTTCAACGACAACCCGAAAAGCATAACAAACCAAGGCATAGAGTCAGCTTATTTCTAAGATATTGATTGAAATCCTTCCCCCCAAATCCAATACATGAAAGTCATTTTTTATTACATTCAAATCCTTCAAACTATTCACTGATCACACTTCTTCAAACTCAGTTTCCTTTTTCATCAACGCAACGAGCTTCCGTATGCCTATAAGTAGACAGGATCGAAAACAGAACACAACACCACAAAAATGGCAACGAGCGTAATTCCTCGAGCTCATTTGCTCGTCCATGTCATCGTTCAGTGCTTCTTCATCTTTCGACTTCGAGTTCATGCGGTACGTTACGATAGCACGTTCATAGCCGAGGTCTTGGAACAACCTCTGAACGCTCTGTATGACGGAGGTATAGTCGTGAATGCAGAACTGAGCGAAGGGCTATATGGATGGGAAACTTTCGGAGAAGCGAAAGTAGAGCATGTGATGTCCGAAAACGGCAATGGATTCATCTATGCTTCCAACAGAAAGAAAGCTCATCACGGTTTTCGGCAGAAGGTTCGCCTGAAAGCAAACCACTATTACTGCTTTTCCGGTAATGCTAACACTTTTCGTTTCGTATAGTTACTATTTTTCGGTTCAGATGTATAATCTCTGCGATGCATATGTAGCTTGGTTAAAAGTCATGAACCGCAGAACAGCTGATGTGTCGGCCATTATCAAGACGAAAACGAGGAAAGTAACTCTCAGCGTGGGCTCGGCCCGAAGAGACGGTTGGTCCATGGTGAAGGGCGGGATGTTCTCGACGAAATCGGGATGGGCCTACCTCTATTTCAGAACCGAGGATGCAGAAGTTAAGTTTTCGGCAGACAGCATCTCACTGCAGCCATTCAGTGTTCAGGCGTGGGAAGCTCAACAACACAGTAACATCAAAAAGGTAAAAATCGAACAGGCCAAAAACATACCCGACTAGTCGAGGCGACTAGGCGCGACTTGTTAACAACATTTACTCGTTTGCAGTTTCGCGAATCGAAGATCCGATTGCAAGTGGTGGGCGAGAACGGCGGTCCGATTCCGAACGCCGCCGTCTCCCTGCACCAGATCCGCTCCGAATTCCCGTTCGGATGCGCGATCAACCAGAACATCCTTAACAACGACAAATACAAGAACTGGTTCATACCCAGGTTCAGAAACAGATACACCGTCTTCGAGAACGAGCTCAAATGGCCGGAGACCGAACCCAACAAAAACCAGGAGAACTACACCACCGCCGATGCCCTGGTCAAATTCGCGCAGAGCATCAATATGAAGATCCGCGGCCACAATATCTTCTGGGACAAACCGGCGATGCAGTCGTATTGGGTCCGGAATCTCGGCCCGAGCGAATTATGGGCCGCCGCGGAAAAGAGGATAAATTCGGTGGTGACGAGATACAAAAAGCAGTTCATCCATTGGGACGTCATGAACGAGAACATCCATTACAATTTCTTCGAGACGAACCTGGGCGATTCGGCCGCCTCCGCCAAATTCTACCAGAATGCGTCTTCGATCGACCCCGATACGACGCCGTTTCTGAACGAGTACAACACGATCGAATGCCCCGGGTGCCCCGATGCGACGCCGCAAATGTATCTCGGTAAGATCAAGGAAATTAGGGATAAGGGGTATAACGGTAATTTGGGTATTGGGCTGCAGGGCCACTTCAATTGTTCGGATAAGGAACCGAATCTGCCGGACGTTCGGGCCAAGCTGGATATGCTCGCGTCATCTTGTTCTGAGCTGCCCATTTGGATTACGGAGCTGGACGTGGAAGCAAAGAAGCCCAATCTGCAGGCCCAATACTTGGCCCAAATCCTAAACGAGCTTCACTCGCACCCCTACGTGCAAGGCATAATCCTTTGGTCGGCTTGGAGGCTGGAGCCCTAACGGTCAATGCTACAAAATGTGTGTAACGCCCCGATTTTCATAATGTAAAATAAAGCGGAAGCATTTAAAGAAAAATATTTATTTTGAAATAAAAATCAATCCAATGCGGGAGTTACGTAAAATAACCGTTTTTAAAACCAAGGTTTTAAACCAAAGAAATAGAAATAGTCACTCAAAACATGAAAATAGTTCAAAAACCAAGTTTAAACGTCGTCACGCCAAAGAAGTAGTAAAAACATAACGAGTGTCCAATAAATGATGAATAAAGCAAGTAAAGTCACTCCGTGCCCTCCTCGTCACGCCCGTCATAGCCTCCATTCGTACCTAAAAACATGGTGTTGATTCGGGGTGAGCTCAACGTGCTCAGTAGGACCAATATTTCATCTCAAATCAACATAGACAATCAAGATAGGACATATAATCGGCATAGCACGAATAAATAAACATATAGTCATTTCCTTTGCATGTATTAAACAACCCTTGTGCGGAACAAGTCCGATGACAACTGATGGTCACAGAACCTTAAGAGGTCCACAGGCTAAAATACTATGTTCAACCCTTACGCGGAACGAGTCCGATGACAACTGAATGGTCACAGAACCTTAAGAGGCTCACAGGCTAAAATCATGTGGTTGAACCCTTACGCGGAACAAGTCCGATGACAACTGAATGGTCACAGAACCTTAAGAGGTTCACAGGCTAAACCAATATACATTTATCAACTCATACAATACAATCACATATCACATGCTTGAACATATATGTTAAAAAGACATGAAAGAAAACCCCTACCTGATAATCGTGTCGTACTAGTAAAACCTTAATCGAGAGAAAACTCCTAACTCCTCGCCGCCTCGTCTCCTATTAGGGGTGAAACCCCAAATTAACATGTATCGTGAGTATTTTATTAAATATACATGTAGTGTTTTTATTAAAGTATTTAAGATATGTTCTGGAGTTTAAGGCAAAGTTTCTGAATATCAAGTACTGATTCTAAATCCCAGCTAGGCCGCCTATAATCCACTCTTGTTTCATGAGTTCCCATATTTTAATTAGCAACCTTATACTTACCTCTCTTCTCATTAAACTTTAATACTTAAACAACTTAAATGGATAATCTCATGAAAAGACCCACCGGCTGGACAACAGAATAATTATTCCATTAGCCTACAAAAATATTATCCCTCTCATACTCATAGTAATTTCATGATTTCCATGTAAGCCCGCCTGTACATATATATATACTTATACTATTGGTTCTGTAGTTAGGTTTTCTAATGATACTCCACTAATAAATTAAACGCACTATAATTTATCAAGGCCTGGAATACATACATACATACGGAGTGATGTTGCTAATTATTAAAAGTCATCCAAATTCTAACCAGAAAAACAAGTGATGGTCGATCGATTTAACCTACTTCGATTCCTCCTTATTTCATACTGTTAGTCTTTATAAATTTCTTAAGTAAGCATTAATTTAACTTATCATCCTGACACATCCAATTCACACGGCCTCATATAACTTAATTAGGGTAAATGGATTATCATAATTAATGAGAGTTTCTGGGTTTACCTTGAACGTAAGAGATTGTGGAGTTCGCGGTTTTACGCTAGGCCTTGAAAGCTTCAGAACTCCTTTTTCCCGACTCCCCGTGTGTATTTTTTTTCCCGAATCAAACTTTTAGTGTTGTGATTATATATATTGTTTATCAAATTGAAAGTCCAAGGATTTTAGGGATGAAGTAGGGAATCGGTTCCTAAAACCTAGGAGAGGACGCGTAAAGTGATCGAACAGATTAACATGTATTCTTTTTTTTTTTTCTATTTAAATAAATTTTTAACATTCTTTTAAATTTTTTTATTTCTGTTATAATTTATTAGTTTATTATTTGTATTATTATTATTATTTATTTACTATTATTATTATTATTATTATTATTATTATTATTATTATTATTATTATTATTTCTACGTGAACATTACAATACTACCCTCCTTCAAAAAATTTCGTCCTCGAAATTCAAAATCGTACCTGATAAGAAATTTGGGTACTTAGCAAAGAATTCTTCTTCATTCTCCCATGTGGCTTCACTCTTTTTATGACGCTTCCATTGTACTTTGACGAGAGTCACGTCCTTCTTCCTTAGGTGATGAACCCTTCGATCCAAGATCGCTTCGGGGATTTCTTCGTAAGTCAAATCCTTTCTGACGTCCAGTTCCTCATAACTCACGATATGACTTGGATCGTGCACATACTTCCTCAGCATTGATACGTGAAATACATTATGTACACCCGACATATTTGGAGGCAAAGCCAATTCATAGGCAACGTCTCCGATTCTTTTGAGAATCTCAAAGGGTCCGATAAAACGTGGTTTTAATTTCCCTTTTTCTCCGAATCGTATTATTCCTCTGATCGGAGCTACTTTCAAGAATACATTATCTCCAACTTCGAAATGTAACTCCTTTCTCCTCCGATCTGCATATGATTTCTGTCTGTCCTGAGCCATCTTAATTCGACTCCGAATCGTTTCAACATGCTCCACCGTTTGTTGAATCAACTCAGGTCCCAAAATTTTCTTTTCACCCACCTCACTCCAGTAAAGTGGAGATCTACACTTCCTCCCATACAGAGCCTCGTACGGTGCCATGCCAATCGTAGCTTGGAAACTATTGTTGTAAGCGAACTCGACTAGCGGTAGAAGCGTCTCCCATTGAGTTCCCAGATCAAGCACACATGTTCGTAACATGTCTTCCAATATCTGAATTGTCCTCTCAGACTGACCGTCTGTCTGTGGGTGATATGCTGTACTAAACTTGAGTTTCGTTCCCAAAGCATTCTGTAAGCTCTTCCAAAAATTAGAGGTGAACCTCGTGTCTCTGTCCGACACTATGGAAACTGGGACTCCGTGCAATTTAACAATTTCACGAATATAAATTTGAGCATATTGTTCCATGGTAAAAGTCATCTTGATCGGTAAGAAGTGAGCTGACTTTGTTAACCGATCGACTATAACCCATACTGCTTTATTACCTCGCGCGGATGGCGGTAAACCCAAAACAAAATCCATCGTGATGTGTTCCCATTTCCACTCTGGTATCTCCATCGGTTGTAGTAACCCTGACGGTCGTTGGTGCTCGGCTTTCACCTGTTGACATACCAAACATCGCTCCACGAATAGGGCAATGTCTCTTTTCATTGCTCGCCACCAAAACATTGATCGTAGATCCCGATACATCTTGGTCCCACCAGGATGTGCGGTATATGGCGTACAATGAGCTTCTGTCATTAACTCTTTTCTCATCTCGTCGTCTTTAGGTATGCACAATCTTCCCTCGTACATCAAAACATCATCATTTGCGATCATGAAACCCTTGATGGTACCTTTCAGAACTCTGTCTCTCATTTTTCTCAAGAATCCATCTTGGTGTTGAACACTTTTGACTCTATCCCTCAACGTCGGTTTTAAGGTCAATGCTGACAGAGTTGCATTGGTACTGCTTGGCGGCACAACTACTTCAATTCTCAAATTCTCAAATTCTTTCACCAAAGATTCTTTATCTGAAAGTAAGCATGCTACTTTCCCCTTTCGGCTCAAGGCATCGGCAACCACATTAGCCTTTCCTGGATGGTAGCTAATTGTGATATCATAATCGTTCACTAGCTCCAACCATCTTCGTTGTCTCATGTTCAATTCCTTCTGAGTGAATATATATTTGAGACTCTTATGGTCGGTAAAGATCTCACATTTGCCTCCGTACAGGTAGTGCCTCCAAATCTTAAGCGCGTGAACTACAGCAGCTAGTTCGAGATCGTGTGTGGGGTAGTTCGTCTCATGAGGTCTCAGTTGTCTTGATGCATATGCGATAACCTTGCCTTCTTGCATCAGAACACACCCTAACCCAAGTTTCGACGCGTCACTATAGATCACAAAATCCTTTGTCGGGTCCGGAATCGTCAAAACAGGAGCTGTGGTCAACCTTTTCTTCATTTCTGCAAAACTCTCTTCACACTTCTCATTCCAGACAAACTTCTCTCCTTTCCTGGTCAAACGAGTCATAGGTGTTGATATCTTAGAGAAATCTTCGATGAACCTTCTGTAGTAACCAGCCAGACCCAAAAAGCTACGAACTTCACTTGCACTCTTAGGAGTAGCCCATTCTTTAACAGCTTTCACTTTACTCGGATCCACCTCGATACCCTTTGCGGTAACAATATGTCCCAAAAACACAACGCGTTTGATCCAAAATTCACACTTAGTAAATTTTGCATACAACTTTTCAGCACGAAGTATCTCTAGTACAGCGCGTAAATGTCCCTCGTGTTCCTCTGGACTTTTCGAATAAATCAGGATGTCGTCAATGAACACTATGACAAACTGATCCAAGAAGGGATGAAAAACACTATTCATCAAGTTCATGAAAACAGCTGGCGCATTGCTCAAACCAAATGGCATGACTACAAACTCGTAATGTCCGTATCGTGTTCTGAATGCCGTTCTGGGTGTGTCGCTCTCCTTAATTCGCAACTGGTGGTAACCTGACCTTAAATCGATCTTAGAGAAAGTAGTCGCTCCTCGCAGTTGGTCAAACAGATCCTCGATCCTCGGTAACGGGTACTTGTTCTTGACAGTGAGTCGATTCAGCTCTCGATAATCAATACACATCCGAAGTGATCCGTCCTTCTTCTTCACAAACAAAACAGGGGCTCCCCATGGCGATACGCTCGGTCGAATATAACCCATATCTAACAACTCTTGAATTTGTGCTTTCAGTTCCTCCAACTCTTTTGGTGCCATACGATAAGGTGCTTTAGACACAGGTGCTGCTCCTGGAACCAAATCGATTGTAAACTCCACATTTCGTTTAGGAGGTAACCCCGACAACTCTGTTGGAAATACGTCCAAAAATTCATTCACAACTGGTACGTCATCTGCTGTCACGTCTGGAACCGGTTGGTTGACTAAATTTACGAGGAAACCTTGGCACTTGTCCTTCTGTAGTAACTTCACAGCTTTCATCGCGGATATCACTTGAGGTACCGTCTTCGTCTTTGCTCCGCAGAATGTGATCTCACCTCCTTCAGGAAGTTTGAAGGTGATCTCCCGTTCACGACACTTGATTTTTGTTTGGTGCTTGGTGAGCCAGTCCATGCCCAGAATGAGATCAAAGTCTTTCATATCGATCACGTATACATCAGCAGTAAATATTCTTCCTCCAACGTTGACATCCAACTCCTTATCCATTTCATTCGTGGCGATCACACCTCCCGATGGTAAACTAACCTCTAACGAGTCATCTACTCTAGTACTATGTTCTCTTGTCAAGTTATGAAACTTTCTAGATATGAATGAATGTGAAGCACCCGTATCAAACAGAACAAAAGCAGGAACTCCAGAAACGGGTAACATACCTGTCATAACCCCATTATCTTTCTCAGCATCATCACGACCCATCGCATACATGCGAGCCTGTCCTCCAGTACGCTGTCCACCTCTATTTTGTCTCGGTGCCTGAGGAGCATTCGGTCCCTGATTGTTGCGGGGGCAATCGCGTGCCGCGTGGCCTGGCTCGTGGCATCTGTAACACTTATTCTGGCCTCGCATGCAACCTCCGAAGTGTTGTTTCCCGCATTCACGGCACCAGGGCTTGTTGTTCCCTCCATTGAAGTTGTTGTTTCCTCCATTGAAATTGTTGTTCCCTCCATTAAAGTTGTTTCTTCCATTGAAATTGTTGTTTCCCGACCTCATCTGCTTGTTGCTGTAGTTGTTGCTACTGGTATTGCCTCCGTTCCATTTGCGCTTCTCAGTCTCCACTGCGGCTTTCGGTTTCACCTCATCTCCCTTCAGTCCAGCCTCGACTTTGTGAGCCCTTTTGACCAGCTCGTAATATCCCAAGTCTCCCTGTACTGCCAAGATACCTGCAAGTTGGGGCCGCAGTCCTCTCTCAAATCTTGAAGCCCTCTTTGCATCATCGTCCACCAGATGTGGGGCAAACCTGCTCAGCTCATCGAATTTCCTCTCGTACTCAGTCGTCGTCATTGTTCCCTGCTTCAGATTGAGGAATTCTGTCTCCTTCTCGTTACGATAGGACTGTGGGAAATACTGATTCATGATCTCTTTCTTGAATGAATCCCAAGTCATAGCTTTCTGCTCATCTTCGGTTAGACTGCGCCAGAACCCTTCCCACCAATGATCTGCATTTTCCACCAACTGAAAAGTGGCACAAGCTATCTTTGAAGCATCTCCACATGGAATGGTGCGGAAAATGCGTTCTAGTGAACGAAACCATTCTTCAACCACTGCAGGACCATCTCGCCCATTGTAGGTTGGCGGCCGATGACGGCGAAACCGATCCACTACGCGCTCGTGATCCTTCGTATTTCCCCCTCCGTTAGCCTGCATGGTCTGGAGAAAGTGATTGAAAGCCATGCCCATGGCTTCAGCAGTAGCTCGATTCATTACTGGTTGCTCCTGTCCGTTACCAGCCATTTCTTTCTGTCATAAGAGTATTTAGCTTTTCAGTTAAATATTATGCTCATCGAAATGAAGCCATTAAATATTCCAATATAAAGAATATATTGACATATATAAGCACTCAGATAAAACAATGTCACACTTCAAGGGATATCAATTGATTGCATTCACGTTAACCACAAATTCGTACCACATGTCGTATTTTCAACTGAACATAACGTCTAAAAGTACAATACGGTAAACTGAAAAATCCACAATTCAAATCTAGTCACGCCGTGGGCACTGACGAGCCTGGTGACCCCGCTGACGGCACCTATAGCAAAAACGAAGTCCTAACAAGCATTGTCTATCGTGGTGTCTCCCACACCTATTGCATCTAGGCTGGGTTTCTTCAATTTTTGGTTCCCCAAGGAACATCCAGTGGTAGCAAAGGCTTCGAGTAAACTCATCATAGAGAAAACGTGACGTCCCTGGCGTTCGGTAGCTGTAATAAAACTCTCTGGAGAATCTCTTCATCATCGGTGGCATAGAGTTCATACATCTTTGAGCTCCCTCTCGATGGCTAATGTCGTAATAGCCCAATTCTCGTAGTTCTCTCCACATCTCGTGCATCTTAAGTACATGTTCCTGAAGCGTGTGCCCACTATCTTTCACGTAATTGCGGTACTCCTGAATCTTACGTCGTACTAAATCGTCTGGCCTCATGTTCGTTCTAATACAAGTCCTCCTAGTGTATCATATAAGCACCCAACGTATACATAAACATAAACATGAACATAAAATACAATCATGAGTCCATAAACGTGAAAACTGAATTCATACCTTTTGGAGAGCTCGACGAGGAGTGACGAAGGCAGCAGTAGTGACAAAATATTTTTTTTTTTTTTTTTTTTCCTTTTCTTTTGAAAACATGATTTTTTTTTTTTTTTTGTAAAGTCTACAGAATCAAAACTGGTGCTCTGATACCACCTTGTAACGCCCCGATTTTCATAATGTAAAATAAAGCGGAAGCATTTAAAGAAAAATATTTATTTTGAAATAAAAATCAATCCAATGCGGGAGTTACGTAAAATAACCGTTTTTAAAACCAAGGTTTTAAACCAAAGAAATAGAAATAGTCACTCAAAACATGAAAATAGTTCAAAAACCAAGTTTAAACGTCGTCACGCCAAAGAAGTAGTAAAAACATAACGAGTGTCCAATAAATGATGAATAAAGCAAGTAAAGTCACTCCGTGCCCTCCTCGTCACGCCCGTCATAGCCTCCATTCGTACCTAAAAACATGGTGTTGATTCGGGGTGAGCTCAACGTGCTCAGTAGGACCAATATTTCATCTCAAATCAACATAGACAATCAAGATAGGACATATAATCGGCATAGCACGAATAAATAAACATATAGTCATTTCCTTTGCATGTATTAAACAACCCTTGTGCGGAACAAGTCCGATGACAACTGATGGTCACAGAACCTTAAGAGGTCCACAGGCTAAAATACTATGTTCAACCCTTACGCGGAACGAGTCCGATGACAACTGAATGGTCACAGAACCTTAAGAGGCTCACAGGCTAAAATCATGTGGTTGAACCCTTACGCGGAACAAGTCCGATGACAACTGAATGGTCACAGAACCTTAAGAGGTTCACAGGCTAAACCAATATACATTTATCAACTCATACAATACAATCACATATCACATGCTTGAACATATATGTTAAAAAGACATGAAAGAAAACCCCTACCTGATAATCGTGTCGTACTAGTAAAACCTTAATCGAGAGAAAACTCCTAACTCCTCGCCGCCTCGTCTCCTATTAGGGGTGAAACCCCAAATTAACATGTATCGTGAGTATTTTATTAAATATACATGTAGTGTTTTTATTAAAGTATTTAAGATATGTTCTGGAGTTTAAGGCAAAGTTTCTGAATATCAAGTACTGATTCTAAATCCCAGCTAGGCCGCCTATAATCCACTCTTGTTTCATGAGTTCCCATATTTTAATTAGCAACCTTATACTTACCTCTCTTCTCATTAAACTTTAATACTTAAACAACTTAAATGGATAATCTCATGAAAAGACCCACCGGCTGGACAACAGAATAATTATTCCATTAGCCTACAAAAATATTATCCCTCTCATACTCATAGTAATTTCATGATTTCCATGTAAGCCCGCCTGTACATATATATATACTTATACTATTGGTTCTGTAGTTAGGTTTTCTAATGATACTCCACTAATAAATTAAACGCACTATAATTTATCAAGGCCTGGAATACATACATACATACGGAGTGATGTTGCTAATTATTAAAAGTCATCCAAATTCTAACCAGAAAAACAAGTGATGGTCGATCGATTTAACCTACTTCGATTCCTCCTTATTTCATACTGTTAGTCTTTATAAATTTCTTAAGTAAGCATTAATTTAACTTATCATCCTGACACATCCAATTCACACGGCCTCATATAACTTAATTAGGGTAAATGGATTATCATAATTAATGAGAGTTTCTGGGTTTACCTTGAACGTAAGAGATTGTGGAGTTCGCGGTTTTACGCTAGGCCTTGAAAGCTTCAGAACTCCTTTTTCCCGACTCCCCGTGTGTATTTTTTTTCCCGAATCAAACTTTTAGTGTTGTGATTATATATATTGTTTATCAAATTGAAAGTCCAAGGATTTTAGGGATGAAGTAGGGAATCGGTTCCTAAAACCTAGGAGAGGACGCGTAAAGTGATCGAACAGATTAACATGTATTCTTTTTTTTTTTTCTATTTAAATAAATTTTTAACATTCTTTTAAATTTTTTTATTTCTGTTATAATTTATTAGTTTTATTATTTGTATTATTATTATTATTTATTTACTATTATTATTATTATTATTATTATTATTATTATTATTATTATTATTTCTACGTGAACATTACAATGTGTCTGACCGACGACAATTTCAACAACTTGGAAACGGGAAACGTTGTCGACGATTTCATGTTTAACATCACGCATGGCGGCTACAACCGGCGAACCACCACCGACGTTAATGGCTTTTACGAGGCTTCACTTCCGCACGGTGATTATAAGCTCGTGATTCAACGTGACTACGGATTAGGGAAAAAAATTCGAAAGAAAATTCATGTCCGACAAAATACCAATTCACGCATTTATCGCGTTACCATCCGCAATTAGTGAAAGAAAAGTTGAAAGTTTTTTTTTTTTTAATAAATAATACAGATATATTTACACAAATTATTAATTCGTCCATTATTATTATTATTAAAAAAGAGGGAAACTTTTGATATTGTTATTCGTCCATTAATATACATGGTCCGTCGAAAATATGACAATATACAGTATATGAAATTGTGCATGTAATATTTTGTGTTATTCGATCTAATCTTAGATAGGGTTCAATTATTCACCGTCAGCATAAATAAATTAAAACCATATCATTGTTTGGTTGATAACACGTAGTTTCAAGATTTTCTTTTATTTCACTATCTTTAATTTTATTTTTCGGTTTTGATAATCATTATTTTGTTGAATACACTTAGTTTGAAAAAAGAATAATTAGTAATTATTTAATGTTGTTTATGTGAATATTTAGCATGTGGGAAATATCAATTTGTGATTATTATTACAAAAATTATATATATATATATATATATATATATATATATATATATAATATATATGTATATTTATGGTTTTATCTATGCTGACGGTTGGAATACATCATAAACATAGAATAATTCTAAAGTACATTTATCATTTTCAAATGCATTGAATTATATGTAGAAAAATATTATTAGAAGATATTTATTTTTTTTTGTATTAAAAAAATTGAGCAGTGACAATTATATGTATTAAGCCAATTATTTAATTTTTAAAATCTACTGTATTAGTTAAAAATAAAAGTGAAATATGATGTCTTAAATGCACCTTAGAAACTTCCCATACACAATCATTGTAAATATAAATATAATATTATTATATTAAGTGCACACATATACTAACTCTGTCCCAAGGCAATGGTCACATTTCTTTCACAAATAACAAAGAAAATATGACCATTAATATGGGACAGAGGTAGTACGAAATATGATGTATACATAATACCGTTAATATACTTATATACTCCATAGTTTAGTGCTCCAAGAGTCTTAAATTATCAATAATTTTTAAACAATTAATAATTTTATTTACCCGACGCTAGACCTAATTAATTACTTGATAGGGTGAAAAAAAACACCCCTATATTACGTGAATTTATATTTTGTACTCAACAATCAAATCATTCTAATTATTCCTATATTTTTCTTCAAAATTCTCATTATTATTAATTATAAATTTGGTTTTAAAAAATCCAAATGAAATCATATGGAAATGCATCATTATCTTCGTGACAAAAGCCACCCAAAATATATACTTGCCAAACTAAATGTTGTTAAATTTACCTATAAATTTGGTTCATCTATTTACACTATAATTTAGTTACCACTTTTGCCCAAACAATATGACCAAGTTCATACACTTTAATCACTTGCTCTTCGTTGCCATTCAATACCTCGTTCTTAGTTCTCAAACCAACGCGATCCCTTACGATAGATCGTTCACGGTCGAGTGTCTGGAAGAGCCGTTGAGTCCTCAATACGACGGAGGTATAATATCGAATTCAGAATTGAACGAAGGGTTGAAAGAATGGACGCCATTTGGGGATGCAACAATCGAGCTTCGATCGTCCGACAATGGAAACAAATACATCGTTGCTTCCAACAGAAATCAATCCTTTGATAGTTTTTCGCAGACAGTGTATCTGAAAAAAGATCAACCCTACACTTTGTCCGGTAATAAAATCTATATATGTTTTGATCTTTCTATATTCAAATGATGACATATATGTTTTGTATGTAACTGTTAAAGGTATTATCATTTATCATTAATTTGGTTCTTTTTTATAATTATAAGATCAGTAATAACTTGATTAATAAAAATAATAAAAAATATAAAAAAATTATTCTTAATTTGAAAGTGTATTTTTTGAAGTGTGATTTATAAATTAATAAGTTAAAATATCTTCTTTTTTATTTAAACTTCAATATTTTATTTATTTATTGTATAGCTTGGTTTCAACTTAGCCACTCAAAGGCTGACGTGGCAGCAATATTTCAAACGTATTCGGGCAATGTAACTGTTGGTTGGGCTTCGGCCCAAGAGGGTTGTTGGTCCATGTTGAAGGCTGGGCTGACTCCGAATATTTCAGGCCCGGCCCAACTCTACTTCGCTTGCAACAATACACAAGTTGATATATTTGGAGATAGTTTTTCATTGCAATCATTTACTCTTCAAGAGTGGGAATCTCACCAACATTATAGTATTGAAAAGGTACAATAACAATATTTGTAGCTTATGAACATTTTTATATATAACTGAATCGATCTGAACTGATCTGCAGGTGCGCAAAACAAGTGTGAAGCTGCAGGTATTGGATCAGTCCGGTAATCCAATGTCGAACGCCACCATCTCCATGAAGCAGAAAAAAACCGATTTCCCGTTCGGGTGCGCGATGAACCAGAACATCCTCCGAAGCCCGGCGTACCAAGCTTGGTACCTATCCAAGTTCAGTAACCGAGTCACCGTATTCGAAAACGAGCTCAAATGGTACTCCAACGAGTACTTCCGAGGCCACGTGGACTACTCAGTATCGGACGCAATGGTCCGTCTCGCCCATGACAACAACATAATGATCCGCGGACACAACATTCTCTGGGAAAACGAAAAGTGCCAACCGGGCTGGGTCCCGGGGCTCTCCAAGGATGACCTGGCGGCCGCCGCCAACGACAGGGTGAAATCGGTGGTTACCCAATATAAAGGAAAGCTCATTCATTGGGACGTTATGAACGAGAACATGCACTTCAACTTCTTCGAGACTCGCCTCAACGACCCGTCGGCTTCCACCGAGTATTATCAGAAGACGAACATGATCGACCCGAAAGTGCTCCCGTTTCTTAACGAGTACAACACCATCGAGTGGCCCGCAGATCCCCAGGCCGGGCCGCACAAGTACCTTCAGAAGATCAAGGACACCAGGGATCAGGGGTAATTTTGGAAAATATATTCGACCCACTAATATAAAATACTACATGTATCCATCTCAACTATTTATACACACCTTACTCTCAACTACTTCGCTTTTCACCCTTACTTTTTGGTCAACAAGTCTCAAAATTTACTTCCTACTACTTCACTTTTTAATTTAAAAATACATTTTTACCCTTACTTTTTGGTCAACTTTAGTCAACCAATATATAGTTGAGACAAAGATTAGCTAATATTAAGTTGTCCAACTTCTCTAACAGGTATAACAACAATTTGGGCATCGGGGTGCAGGGCCACTTCAGCAACAACCCGGACCTGGCGGCGATGCGGGCCTCGCTCGACATCCTCGCGCAGGCCGGGCTGCCGATTTGGGTGACCGAGATGGACCTGGCGGAGGGGATGGGCCGGGCTTACAACCTGAATCGGACATTGTACGAGCTTTTCTCGCACCCGGCCGTGAAAGGGATTGTCCTGTGGTCGGCCTGGAGCCAAAACGGGTGCTACATGATGTGCTTGACGGATAATAATTTCGTGAACTTGCCGACGGGAGATGTTGTCGACGCGTTCATGAACCAAATGACGCATTCTGATTGCTGCAAGATACACGGGAGGGCGTTGGATCCTAGGGGCTACTTCGAAGCTTCGCTCCACCACGGACTTTACGAAGTGGAAATAAGCGATGCGAACGGAGGAGTGATCCGGTCTTCCGAAATCGATGTTCGGCCGGAAGATGAGGCGTCGCCGCAAGTTTATCAGGTGACAATCAACAACAAATACTAGAGACTTATGAAGTATTTCCATGGATTCGATCGTGTGGATGAATTTTATGTTGCGGAAGTTTGTAGTGTATGTTTTTCTAGAATAAATAAATTTAAGGATCTCCTTTGGTCCTTTAAATATCTAAGTTTGGAAGACAGGGAGTTTTACAAAAATATATAATATAAAGAATTTTTTCTGTTCAGAAAGAAGTAGAATATCATTCTGGTGTATAATATAAAAAAAAATTTCGGTTCAGAAAGAAATAGAATATCATTCTGTGGATATTTTACTTTCTAAAACATAAATATAATTTAAATTTTTCTAATAATTTTTTTATTATTAGAATTCACTAATTCTAAAAATATTTCAAACTACCAATAATTATTTACTATTTTAAAAAAACTACCAATAATTATTTACTATTTAAAAAAAAAACTTGCTTACTATTTAAAAAAAGTTGCCTAATTTTTTTTACACATTTTTTAATATATATCAAACCATCCATAATTTTTCATAATTAGAATTCACTAATTCTAAAAATATTTCAAACTATCCATAATTATTTACCAATAAGTCCCCAACATGCTTACTACTTACTACTACATACACTCTCAACATACACTCTCAGCCCAAACCCACACCCCAGCCAAATAAGACTGACCTCCCACACTATGCACAATTGCACATTGTATTTATTTATTTATATTTTGTACTATAGTATAAAACTTTCAAAAGTTATCTACATTACAATTTTCTTTTACTTTTTAGACACATTTTCTTATATTTTTATTTACAATTATTTTATTTTTCTATTTAAAAATATTCTATTTTTAATTGAAATTTTAAAAATAACAATTTTTTAATATATATTCTCTTAATTCGAAAAAAAATGCAGTACTTCCTTTTAGTTTGAGAAATTATTTTTTATCGAATGCATAAATTATTAGAAATAGAGTGGATATAATATTATCTGATATAAAAGAGAGTAATATATACTATTTTGTTCTAAATAAATCATCACACATTTACACTTTAATTGAAGATTGTGAAGTTCAGGTTTCCAACTCGAGACATTGTAATTTACCTATACAAAAAAAATTTTTGCCCAACTCAGCCCGCTTATGTTGAGAAACAACTCCATCAAGAAAAAAATAAGAGAAAATTAATACATATATAAATGGAATATATATATATACATAAATTAAGCTTTGGTTTTTTTTTATAGATAACTATATACTATTTCTATTTGGTAGAATTATGTACATTTTCATTATTTTGATATCTCAAGTCTCAACCAATTATACATAATTCTAAAAAAATAAATAATTACTTTAATATTTTACTTTTAAATACAAGTTAACTTCTATTTTTTCATTTATTTTTAAGCTTGATTTACAACTAATTTATTTTTTATTTAAAATTACATTTTAATCAAAAATCAAAAAATAATAGTTTTTCTTAATACATGTTGTTGTATTTCAGTGTATAATTTTCTGGAATAGTAGTAGTTTTTTGTTAAATCGACCCCCTAAACAATATTTCTAATTACGTCACGGGTCATAAGCATGTTGAGAAACAAAAGAAAAAATTAAAATAAATATAATATGCATAAATGGAATAAATTGTAAAGTCTACATAAACTCAACAACACATAGCTAGTCCTAGTCCGAGAATCATGCTAACTATTGTCTTTACAATTTGATCATAATAATATAATATAATTAAAGCTTTCACAAAATAAAAAAGAAAGTGTTATGTTTCAATAAAACAAAAAGGAGTATACGGGGTATATTTTAAGATTTTCACCACACGTTAATTTTTAGGAATATACTCAAAGAATTTAATCATTCTCTAGTTCTGGACTTCTGGCTCATTTTTGATATTTTAAATAATATTCTATTCCTTCAAAACAATTAATTGCTTGAATTTCGTACAACTATTTTCAAATTCAATGAGCATTTTTACCTATAAATGAGGTTCATTTTCCGTGTTTATTAAATGCAAATATATTAAATCCTTTTGCAAAATATGGCAAAGTTCACAATATTAGATTCTAATAATATTTTTCTTTTCTTCGTCGTTCAATATCTAATCTTCTTTTGTTTTCAAGCTTATAATGCAATACCGTATGATAGCTCATTCACTCTCGAGTGTTTGGAAGAGCCGCCGGCTGCTCAATACGACGGAGGAATCGTAGTGAACTCAGAACTGAACGACGGATCGAACGGATGGACCTCGTTCGGAGACGCGAACATAGAGCATCGGATATCCGACCTCGGCAACAAATTCCTAGTCGCTTCCAAGAGAAATCGATCATTTCACAGTTTTACACAAACTTTTCACCTAGACGAAAACAAATATTACATTTTCTCGGGTAATTAATTCCGTTTAAACTACTCATATTTTGAATTGAATTAATTGTTGAGAATATAGTTTTTTCATTTTTTACATTATTGTAGCCTGGTTGCGAGCGAGCGATCAAAAAGCTGACGTGGCGGCGATCTTCGCGACGGAAACAAACAACGTGACTCTCGGTTGGGCCACGGCCCAAAAGGATTGTTGGTCCATGCTAAAAGGTGGGCTGGTCCCGAATACTTCCGGGCCGGCCCATTTATATTTCGAGGCCCAAAACACAAAAGTTGACATTTGGGGAGATAGTTTTTCATTGCAACAATTCACTCATCAAGAATGGACATCTCACCAAGACTATAGTATTGAAAAGGTATATTCATAATCATAATCATAATCACAATCATAATCATAATTAAAAACGATAAAAAAAAAAAAAAAAAAATTCCGACAGGTGCGCAAGACAAGCGTGGAGCTTCGGGTGCTCGACTAAGCCGGCCGGCCGGTCCCAAACGCCTCGATTTCCGTAACACAAAAACTCGGACACTTCCCGTTCGGTTGCGCTATCAACTCCGAAATCCTCACGAATACAAAATACCAAAAATGGTTCCTATCGAGGTTCAACAAATCCTTCACCGTATTCGAGAACGAGCTCAAATGGCCCTACACCGAGCCCTTCCCTGGCGTCGATGACTATTCCGTCCCCGACAAGATGGTTCGTTTCGCCGAGACCAACAACATCTCGATCCGAGGCCATTGTGCCCTTTGGGACATCAAGAAGCGTCAACCCGGGTGGGCCATCGGTCTTTCGCGAAACAACCTCTCAAACGCCGTGAAACGACGGCTAAAATCGGCGTTGAGTCAATACAAGGGGAAGTTCATTCATTGGGACGTCGAAAACGAGAACATACACAACGATTACTTCGAGGCTGCTCTAAACGACAAAAATGTTTCCGGGAAGTTTTATCGGAGGGCGCATGAGCTCGACCCGAAAGCGACTATGTTCATGAACGAGTACAACGTGATCGAAGAGCCCTCGGATACGAACATCTCGCCGCGAAAGTACGTGGAAAAAGTTCTAGAGGTCAAGAAGCAAGGGAATGTCACTACTATGGGTATTGGGGTGCAAGGGCATTTTAGGGTTTTGGATGCCGCGTATATTCGTGCCTCGTTGGACATTCTCGGGAAATCGGGATTGCCCGTTTGGATAACCGAGCTCGACGTGGCGGCCGGAGGAAAGCAAGCCGACTACTTGAAGCAAATCTTGCCGGAGCTTTACTCTCACTCGGCCGTCAAAGGTATTATCGTTTGGGCCGCTTGGAAGGCAGAAGGGTGTTACCAAATGTGTTTAACCGATAATAACTTCAAGAACTTAGCTACCGGAAATGTGGTCGACGCCTTCATGAGGAAATTGACGCATGCCGAAGACCTTGAGTTACGAGGGAGAAAGACCGATTCGGATGGTGTTTTTGAAGCTTCGCTTCACCACGGTGTTTATCAAGTCCGAGTCCATCGTCCCAACGGACTTCGTTCGGGTTCTAGTCTCAGAGAAATTGACGTTCGACCTAACGGGAAGGCCTCGAGCGTTTTTCGTGTTACCATGAACGATAAATAATGAAATAAATTATCTGTCTCGAATAAATGATCACATCAAATACGGGTGTTTCTACGTTTTAATAAATTTGAAGGCTTTGTCCTTAGTTGGTTAATTACTAATAAAATGTTAATTGACTCAACTTTAATATCAACTTTAATATGATATCAAAACTTGCTCAAAGATGATATATACTATGGAGTTAAGCCTTCGTCTAGTGTTGATCTCAATCGATTGATTGTTCTTGAAACCCTTCACTTATCGCACGCATTCACTCATATCTATGTGTATACTGAGTTCAACTCTTTCATCATTCTTATTATTCTAACACTAACTTCTCATTCCAAAATGATGTGTTAATTATTTTTACCTACAAATTGTAAAGAATAAATACATAATGGAATATATTGTAAAGTCGATGTAGACTCAACACCTAGCTAGTCCGAGAATCATGCTTACTATATATATTGCTTTTCCAGATTGATCATAATACATTTGATTTGAAGCCTTCACAAATTGTAAGAGTGAATTATTTTTCTCTTGAAAGTATATATTTTAAAATTCTCATCACACGTGAATTTTTAGTAATATTTATGAATATATATATTTAACTCAACAATTTCATCATTCTCTTATTATTCTGACACAAATTTTCTTACAACTAAATTCCAATTCAATGAGCATTTTTACATATATATAAATGAGGCCCTCCCAAGTTTATTTAATTTAATAATTCAATCCTCTTACAAAATATATGGCGAAGTTCACAATATTGGAGTCTAATAATTTTATTTTTTCTCATTGTGGTTCAGTATCTAACCTTCTTTTAAACTCTTTACATTTTTGTAGCATGGCGCTGACGTGGCGGCAATCTTCGCGACAAAAACGAACAACGTAACTCTCGGTTGGGCCACGGCCCAAAAGGGTTGTTGGTCCATGCTTAAGGGTGGGCTGGTCTTGAATACTTCCGGCCCAGCCCACTTATATTTCGAGGCCCAAAACACAAAAGCTGACCTTTTGGGAGATAGTTGAACCCAGGACCCTTAACTTTATCCTAACTCTCTAACACCGTGTCAGAAGCTACACTCAAACTGTTAGAGAAATTGAACAATTTAACATTTACATTATTAGTGAGTTGAATATATTTTTCAATACAACAAACATAAGCACGAGTTATCCACTTATCCATGTGAAAAAAACATCGTAGATTCAATGTGGATTTACATAATCGCACACACTCAACGTGTATTGTATACAAATTAATATACGATAATACTACTACACCCGATTACGTACTCTCGGAGTAGCATCTACTAGACCCAACCGAGGGAACTCGTAGAAAACATCGGTCAAACTTAAAAACAGAACTACAAACAAACTCAAAAACAGAATCCAAAAACACTCATAGAAATATGAAACAATCCAAGGCAATAAGCGGATTATCGATATCTTCCATGACGACATCATCCACATCCCGACGACTATCCTGTTTAGAATTACGACCGATCAAATTGTCCCTTTTCAGATACGGACTAACCCCGTTGCTGAATCTTCGGCTCGGAGAAGGAGACCTGATCAAAGCCCTGTTTTGCAGCCCTGTTTTTTGATCATGCTCTTTCCTAAAGCTTTTCTGTCGAGCGAAAGTCGGGGAAGGCGAGATCGCTCGTGCTCGTTTCTTAGGCGTCGGGGGGAAGTGATTCGACCTCGTTCTCGGAAGCGGCGGGTGGTATTTGATCACGTGCGGATTTTCCTTGGCACATGACCACAAAAACTCGTCGGAAAAGGATCGATCTTTCGAGGTTAGAAGCGATGAGGAGCTCGAAGTCGAGATCGTCGAGGAGGTCGGGCAGTTGTTTGTGTTGCGATGGCGGCGGCGATCGGTCGAGGAAGAGAGCGAGGAGATCGTCGAGGTGGTCGAGGAGGAACTCGTAGTTGTTGTCGACTCGGAGGGTATTGTGGTCATTTTAGGTGGGGTGGGAGTGGGATATTCGGAGATGACGAGCTTGTCTTGGACATGGTTGAATGAGTATCCCTTGAATTTTTTCTTCTTCGGTTTGGTGCATTTGCTAATGCAAGAACCCATCTTTTTTATTTTCTTGATTTTTTGATTTTGGTGTGTACTAAGGATATACTCCTAGTAAGTTTTTGAATAATGATTGTTGAAAAGGAAAAAGTGTTTTATTTATTTTGTATTTTATTATATTTTTAGAAATTTGAAAAGAGTTGGCGGGTTATTTAACCGTTGGGGCCGGGTTGTAACGGTTATAATGGGTCAGAAATTGAGAAAGGGAATGATGGTTTGTTTACTTTAATTAGTATTTTGTGATTTTAACTTTTAAATAAAGTTGCATGCATTTTCTTTTTTAATTGGTCAACTGTTGAATTGTAGACTTAATTAATTGATACGTTTTGGTATTTTCAAATTACATGATCAAGAGTAGTTTACTTGACTAACCGAAATGGGGTTAGGTAGATTTTGCTAGATCGCGAATAAAATGAGTAATTATATTGTTTAATGAAGTGTGATGATAATTCAAAAGGGAAAATAATATGAACACAATACATAAAAGCATATTTTATACTCTGAATTATTTATGTACAATTTTTTTTGTAATTTATAAAAAATATTTGTGCATACATATACGAGACATAACGAATATTGTTTTATTGAAAGTCCTTAAATTTATGTTTTTAAGTATGTGACGTTTATTTTTCAATCTCTTAAAAAAAGTTAAAACACCTCTCAAAAAACACTAATACTCCTTAATAAAACAAAATCCCTAAATTTTAATTTAGATGATTTTCCTTTGTTATAAAATTGATAAAAAAAAAAAAAAAGGTAAACAAAATAATATTTGGTATACATTTTGCATAATTATATTTGGAATGTCATTCCAAATAACCGCAAATCTCATATTTTTAAACATGGTATTCGAAAAATACGTACATTGAATGTTATGGAATGACAAAGCTCAACGAGACAAAAGTGAAACTCAAAAATGAACATTAATAAATTACATATAAAAAAAATGACATTGAATATTAGAATATTTTCTTTCGAATGAAAAAAAATCACAAAAAGATAGAAGCTTTGACTCGAAATTTAAAAAATTTAAGTACAGCAGTACTCCTATTAATTTTGACTTGTTCTTGATCAAAACTGGACTCGGAAAAAAATGTTCTTCACTCTATTGATTTTTTTTTTACCTCATTTTATTAATTTAATTTAATATATTTTAATAAATTTACATAAAATTCATTTTCCATGAAATAAATAAATTACATGCATGCAAAAACAATAATGTTAAAAAATAAAGTCATCAACAACAATAAATTACAAACAATTATAGTTTCATCATACACATACAAATTAAGTTACAAACAAAATTAAAACATGCCCAATCCAACGAGCATGTAACATACAACAATCCCACCTTGTAGCAGGAAATACGTACATAAAAATTGAGATAATGAAAAATAAATACGTACGTGCAAATACTTCAAGAAACATTAGATATAACCCGGCCCGTGACAATCGAACGAACATGTTACATATGAAACGGGCGAATTCGATTAATTGAAAGGCGACACTTTGGACTTGTTCTTAAGATCCTTTGCAGCATCTGCAACAGATTTCCCAGCTTTTCCGATACCCTCGGCTATTTTCTTCACGGCTTTGGTTGAAATCTTATCCTTCACGACTTTCGGAAAGACGCTTCCATTCTTTCCCCAGCTGCTGCTGCTGCTCGAACTCATTTTTCTTTCTCGCGATTTCTTTATGTTGTGCGTGTGAGCGCGTGTATGTTTGTGTTCGTGTTCGTGTGTTTGATGGTGTGATTTCTTAAGGAATGAGTTGGGTATTTATAGATTAGAGAGATCGAATGTCGGAGTGACTAACGGGTTAAATTTCCTTGTTCTTTCAAGAAAATATAAACGACCACATCAAATATGTGTGTGTATGTGTGAGTTTAATTTAGGAAATAAATAGGTAATTAAATATGTGTGTTTCCAATGGTGATGACATGAATATAAGTATATTAATAATTAAGGAAATTTCTAAAATATAATATTGTAACGTGTTGGTGCATAAAAATGAAGCATGAAAGTGTAAACCCAACATTATGCGTGTGGGGTTTACATGCACATACCAATTTTTAAATTTGTAATATATATTGTTACTATTATAAATTTTAACATTATATTAAATTTTATGTATGGTCAAAGTCTATATATATACTTTGAGCAGTTTGATAGTCAAAGTCCATGCCAAGAAACATATGAGGGTTATGTTTACATGTTAGGGGTATGTTTGAGCTTGTGTTCGTGTGTGAGGTAGCATGGGTTGTGGGATTATCATTCGACAGATCGGCGGGCGGTGGTCGAACGTGAAGATTTGGCTGTCGATCGAGAGTGTTCGACTAGCTATACTGGATATGAATGAATGTTCGAATGTTAATAAGATCGAATGTTAATAAGATCGTATAAAATATCAAAACTCGTTTTGCTTAGCTATGCGGATCGGTTTTTAATTCTAAAATATAAAAATATGAATATTGTTCAATTTTGAATATAATTAAACATCAAAACAAACATTCAAATGAAAGTGAAAAAATATCAGTCCGTACTATATAATGAATTAGTTAATTAAGCATTAGAAATTAAAATTTTTTTAATGAAAAAACGAAATCAAATTCAATTTTACACAATTAATAATTTGGCTTCTATTTGGGGTTTCCGGTCAAAAGTTGACCGACCCGATTAGCAATTTGACTGATTAATAGGTTGTGTATAGGGTCAACGAAAACGTGTAACCTCCAATTAGTCATTTTGATCACCTATCGAGTTATTATAGAATATGTGAGTTTCATTAACTAGATATAAAGTTTATACATTAATTAAATAGTGTGTTGTAATTCAAAAAAATATTTTAAATACTTATTGATGGCAGTATTTAGTTAAATAAACGATTTTGATAGTATGTGTTGCATGGAATTGAAATCAACGTTACCGTGTGCACCCCCACCACACTAGACCCACACGTTATACTATATGTTTACCTTTCCATGTCTCACTTTTACAAATCACAACAAATACATATACGTACATATACATTATATATGTGTGTTGCATGGCATCTCCATTCTTCATTACATACATCACACTAATTTTCTATACGTAAGGTTATATATAACTTTCTTTGAAATAACAAGGAATTAGCCAGTAAATTTACGATCGAAAAATCGAGCAAGGGATCTCGATTAGATAAGAAGAAGAAAGAGAAAAAAAAAAAAGATGAACTCGAGCTGCAGCAACGACGAATGGGGAAAGAAGGGGAGTACTGTTTTTCCAAAAGTCGAGAGGGAGAAGATCTCGACGATGGTTGTCAAGAAAATAGCAAAGGGTATCGGAAAAGCTGGGAAGTCCGTTGCTGATGCTGCAAGGGATTGTAAGAACAAGTCCAAAGTCTTGCCTAGTTGATCAATTAAATACATCGCTTCATGTGTTCGATTTTCACGTTATATAGTATTTGATGTGTGTGTAGTATTTTGTGACTTGTGATGGTGTTGTACAATGGCCATTCATATCATGTTTTTGTGTATGAGAAATAAATTGTTAGCACTTTTTTTTGTTCTTGATCAAAACTTGACCCGACAAAAATTGTTCTCCACTCTATTGATTTTTTTTACTCATTTTATTAATTTAATTTTACCAAGAAATATTGATCAATTTAAATTTTATTATTTTCTCAATCCCAGTACAGTACTTCAATTTTCTCATAAGGTTTGGCCCGACCCTAAAGTCCCGACCCTGATGACCCCTGAAATCTCTATTTTTTCAATTCAAACTATTTTTTAAATTCAAGTAGTACTCGACAGTCAATATATAATTAAATATTTTAAGATATTGTACATATATTTCATTTTTCATGAAATAAATAAATAGTTACATGAAAAAACAATAATGTAAAAAAAAATTTCAACATCAATAAAATTACAAACAATAATTATAGTTCCATCACACACACAAAATTACAACGAGCATGTAACATACAAGATACAACAATCCCACCTTGTAGGAAATACATACATAACATCTGGAAAAAAATACGTACATATTAATACTTCAAGAAACGTTATCTATAACCCCGTGACAATCGAACGAACATGTGTTACATGTATATGAAACGCCGAAACGGGCGAATCCGATTAATTGAAAGGCGACACTTTAGATTTGTTCTTAAGATCCTTTGCAGCATCTGCAACGGATTTTCCAGCTTTTCCGATACCCTCGGCTATTTTCTTCACGGCTTTGGTTGAAATCTTATCCTTTCCGACTTTCGGAAAGATGCTTCCATTCTTTCCCCAGCTGCTGCTGCTGCTCGAACTCATTTTTTTTTCTTGCGATTTCTTTATGTTGTGTGTGTGTGAGCTTGTGTATGTTTGTGCTCGTGTTCTTGTGTGTTTGATGGTGTGATTCTTAAGGAATGAGTTGCATGGGTATTTATAATTAGAGAGCTAGATCGAACGTCGGAGTGACTATAACGGGTTAAATTTCCTTGTTATTTCATGCAAATTATAAACGACCACATCAAATATGTATGTGTATATGGTGTTTAATTTAGGAAATAAATAGGTAAATATATATGTGTGTTTCCACTTTCCCATGGTGATGATATGAAACACACACATATATAATATGTAAATTAATTAAGGAAATTTACATAAAAATGAAGCATGAAAGTGTAAACCGCAACATTACGCGTGTGGGGTTTTACATGCATATTCCAATTAGTAACTTTTTATTTTTTTATTTGTAATTATTAGTATTATTAATTTTAATTATATAGTACACCATATATATATTATGTAATATTTATTTGAACGAGAAAGGGCCTAATTAATATACTATCTATAGTCAAAGTCTAAAAATCTTGAGTTTGATAGTCAAAGTCCGTGCCAAGAACATATCAGGGTTGTGTTTACATTTTAGGGGTATGTTGGAGCTCGTGTTCGTGTGTGAGGTAGCTAGAATATATGTGCATGGGTTGTGAGTACCATTCCGACGGGCGTCGGGCGGTGGTCGAACAATAAGATTTGGCCGCCAATCGAGAGCGTTCGACTTGCTAGACGACTGAATGAATATGAATGAATTGAATGTTCGAATGTTAATAAGATCGTATAAAATATCGAGACTCGTTTTGCTTAGCTATGTCGATTGATTTTAATTAATCTAAAAATATGAATTTCGTTCGAGTTTTAATATAAACATTAAAACAAACATTTAAATGGAAGTGAAAAAAATACTACTATAGAATGAATTAAATTAAGCATTAGAATGAATAGTGTTTTTTTTTAAATTGAAAAAACGAAATCAAATTCAATTTTACATAATTAATAATTTGGCTTCTATTTGGGGTTTACGGTCAAAGGTTGACTGACCCAATTAGCAATTAATTTGACTGATTAATATATATGTTGTGTAGGGTCAACGACGTGTACCTCCTTAATTAGTCATTTTGATCACCTATAGGCTATAAGCTATATCACTCGATATGTGAGTTTCATTAATTAAATATACGAGTTTATACATTAATTAAATATTGTTTTCATGATGTTACATGCATTTCAATACTAGTGTTGTAATTCAAAAATATATTTTAAATATATGTACTGATGGCAATATTTATTTAAATAAATAATTTTGATAGTATAATTCATCCATGAAATTGAAATCAACGTTAACGTGTGCACCCCCACCACGTTAGACCCACACGTTATAATATGTTTACCTTTTCATCATGTATCACTTTTGCTGTTTTGCAAATCACAACAAATACATATACATACATATACATTATATATGTGTGTGTTGCATGGCATCTCCATATATCATTAAATACCATCACATTAATTTTGTAGTACGTAAGGTTATATATATACATTCCTTGAAATAACAAGGAATTAGCCAGTAAATTTACGGTCGAAAAATCGAGCAAGGGATCTCGATTATAAATACCCGATCAACCCCGTCTCTTGGAGATAAGAAGAAGAAAGAAAAGAAAAAAAAAAGATGAACTCGAACTGCAGCAATGGCGGATGGGGAAAGAAGGGGAGTGTTTTTCCGAAAGTCGAGAGGGAGAAAGTCTCGACGATGGTTGTCAAGAAAATAGCAAAGGGTCTCGGAAAAGCTGGGAAGTCTGTTGCTGATGCTGCAAAGGATTGTAAGAACAAGTCCAAAGTCTCGCCTAGTTGATCGATCAAATACATCTCGCTTCATGTAATCATGTGTTTGATTTTCATGTTATATAGTTTTATTTGATATGTATGTGTACGTAGTATTTTTGTGACTTGTGATGGTGTTGAACAATGGGCATGCATATGTTTTTGTGTATGTGAAATAAATTGTAAGCACTTTTTTTTAGTCGAAACGGAACAACGATTAAAAACTATATGTTCGATCGATAATGATTCGCGAAGTAGTATGGTCGATCGTCGTGCAAAAACATTCAGGCGGGTCGAGCGAACATAATGTTACCATATGTTCGATTCTATTTGAATTTTTGTCTGGGTACTCAAACAAACTTGTTCAACAATGAAAATTATTGATCTTAAATTAATAATAATTCACTACTAAGTACTAATTAATCAAAGTAGTAATTAATTAATAGATTAGAAGTGGTGTTGCCCGAGTCAAGTTTGATCAAGAACAAGTCAAAATTACAAAATTTGTGGTCAAAATCTCATCGTACTAAAAAACTAATACTCTTGTCCCCACAACTTTTATTCTTTCAATTGAAATTCATGTATTTAAAAAAGAAAATATGTACGTGGATGAAACTTACCACAATTAATATTGGAGTATATAAGTAGAGCTTAATGAATTGAATATATCATAAATCTTATATAATTTTTTTTAATACTAATTCATGTTACGAATAAAGTTTAGTTGAATTTGCTTTGGTTGTTAGGTTGCAATTGACCAATTAAGCAAAATTTGATTTTTTTTTTAATTTTTATGGTGTTGGGTTCTTAGTTCATCGTTGCATTTGATGATCAGTTCAAAATCGGATTGAAACAAATCGAAGTCAAAATTATTGAGATTTATGACTCGGAAACTAGATTTGATCGAATTGATAAATTCGAGTTAGGTTCTATTTGAACCGAAATAATTTTAAAATTAAATAAATTATATATATAATAATTAAATTAATTTTTTGTATTTATGAAATTTTATATTTTTATTCAAACATTTGTAATATCATTTTTGGTAATTAAAATATTTAAAAACTTCAATTTTCCGGCCACATGTGAAATCGAATTTTTATATTTATTTGGATTGAAATAAAATCGATTTGGAATTTTTACCGGCCCGGTCCGTTCGGACAGGGCCAACCGATCCTTATACGGTCATTTTCAAGTCTGGTCCAATTTTTTAACACCATGGCCCCAGTGTCTACCCTTTCTAGTTCATGTGCTTTTCATTCAACAGGCCCAATTTAATTATCAATCGGATAGGCCCATTGAAATAGTTACCCAGAGAAGCCCACCGTTTCAGCCCAAACAACTTAAACTCGGCGAGCAAAACACGCTTTCCAACGCCAAGCAAACGGATAAAGTGACGTCACTCCGACTTCCGTCTCGATATATGCTTTTTCACCCAAAATAAATAAATAAATAAATAAATAAAAATAATAACAGTGCTGAAGAAATCGAGTTCGGAAAGTTATGGAGTTTGAGGTGAGAGTAGTAGGCGGAATCGAAAGCTGCTTCGTCTCCCTTCCCCTTCCGCTCATCCAAACTCTTCAGTCCGGTTACCTCCCTCCGGTTCTCGCAATCGAGCTCCGGTACGACGCGCGCCTCTGGCAGGTGGCTTGGTGCGGCTCCGCCTCCTCCTCCCCTTCTTCAATTGAGGTGATGTACGGATAGTGAAATAAATTCCTGTTTATCAAGTTTCTACGTGTGTGTGTGTGTGTGAGTGTGTGTTTAGGTGATTTGACAATTTGGGGGCGGGGTGAATTTGTAGATTGCTGGTCAGTACGCAGATTGCATTGGATTGGATGATCATACTGTGGTTAAAGTACGTATGGTTAGTAATTTGCCCAAGGCTACGCTCGTGATGATCGAGCCCCTCACGGAGGACGATTGGGAGATTTTGGAGCTTAACTCTGAGCTTGCTGAAAGTTCTATATTGAAGCAGGTGATATGCTTGATCCTATGCTGGATTGTTCGTTGTTTATGTGCGTGTGAAGCTTTAGTGCATTGTAATCGTTGTATGTTTTCAACGGGTTTGAGAACTATTATTTTCATGAATGCAACATTGATGGAGATTTTTGAGATGGGTTTTTGGCCAAATTTTGCAGGTTGGAATTGTCCACGAAGAAATGAGATTTCCGTTATGGTTGCATGGAAAAACTGTTGTTATGTTTCTTGTCATGTCGACCTTTCCCCAGAAAACAGTAGGTAACCGCTTGGAATTTCAGAACCCTTAATATATCTTTTGAATGGGATAGGAAATTATTTGATTTCTGTATCAGAATAGTCTAGCAATGTGATTCCGTTCATCTTCCTTCCAGAAAGAATCTTGGTTAATATAACATATGTCGACAATAATGTAATATTCTTATTCACTTATTCCACTTGTGAAACATTCCAGTCCAACTTGTGCCCGGAACAGAAGTCGCAGTGGCTCCGAAGAGACGTAAAAATCCATCTTTACATTCTTCAGAGGAGGACCGTACAGTTGCAAAAGCACAATTGCGAGTTCAAGATTCTGACAATAGATTCATATATCAATGCGAGGAGAATGCTGTTAAAATGGATGTAGTGTTCACCTGTGGTGCTTTCATCCATCCAGAAACAGCTAAAAAATATGCTTTCAGTCTGCTTCAGTCTGTAGTGATATCTCCTCGATTATCATCAAAAAGAAGCAAGAAAAAGCTGCAATCTAAAGGCAGTGGAACTGAAAAGGACTCCAGTAATGGAAAACTTACCGATAAGCATGATGTCGATCAATTCGTGATTCGTATATTTTTGTCTGAGTCAGTGACTCATGGGCACGTTATGCTATCTCAGTCTCTTCGCCTTTATTTGGGAGCAGAATTACACTCTTGTAAGTTAGTTGGTTAAATATTTGAATGATACTTGAGAATTTGGGCTATGAGTACCACAACTCCTTTTTTTTTTTTTTTTTTTTGTCTCTTGCTCTGCTTATTTTCAAATGCATGTGCGGAACTTATTATATATATATATATATATATTTTTTTCAATCAGGGGTGCATGTGAAAGGGTGCAACATTAGCGTGAAAAAAGAAATTCCTCAAGTTTCAATTTCACCTTACAATTTCAAGATAATTCAAAGCAGTGAGGCTTCCGACAATAGCGGTATAGAAGTTGTAAACAACCATGAAAATCTTAAAAGAAAAGATGCCCTTCAAATATTCAACCCACTTGCTGAAATGGGTATTAGTGATTGGTCTATGCATGAGAAGATTATTGCAGCTCTTTCTTCTGGATCCTCCCAAGATGCTGCCAAAGAAACTACTGCGAAGACTGAAGAAACAAATGCTAAGGCTGGCCATAAAAATGGTTTATCGTCTATTTTACGTGTGTGGTGCCTAGCTCAGCTTGAGACTGTTGTTTCAAATTCATCAGCGGATGTAAGTTCATTGGTTATAGGAAGCAAAACATTAATTCATTTGCGAGTAAAAAATCACAGATTGGATAGACATGGCAAGGTGCAAACATCTGGTACCAAATTTCCGAGAAGCAGAAACCAGGATGAAGAACCATCAATTGACGTCCTTTATATTTTGTCGATTTCGGAGGAATCTCCGCTTGATGGAGAAATTTATGCATATGAACTTGCATTTGACAAAAGCAGCAGTGGAAGTCGTACTCTGAGTAGTTTAGATGGTATGCTTAGAAAGCTGCAAGTTGGTGATATTGTTTTCTCTCATGCAGCACCTGAGAAACCCACTGACGACTTCCTTAGTGATGCAATTTCTTCATTGGATTGGATGGGTACAGCCCCAGCTGATGTAAACTACAGTAGGTATTCTTTCTCCTAGTTTCTTTTCATTGTGAGTGGCTACATTATTCTATCTTTATGTGAGAAAGCTAACTCTAAATAATCTGTGCATAATGTTTTGTAATCTTAAAGTTCGAAATTTGCAAAGTCTTGAAACTAGGTACATAATATATATTTTTAGCAGAAAATTTCATTCCACCTACTACTAAAAAAATCATTTGAACCGCTAGTAGTTTGCCTTAGCATGAGACAACAAGGTTTATCAAAAGAGTGAGCAATGTTCTTGTTACAGTTTCGGCTCCTACACTCCACCCCACCCCCATTGCATCATTACCATTTCTTCTAGACATCATTGTTGGGGTTTTAATAGTTAGCTATTTATTCATGGTTTGAACTTCATTTCCCAACTCAATGTTTGGCCTGCAGGGTTGACAACTTTACTATCTCTTTCTTCTGGAATGTTGTTCAGTAGCTATAGTCTTCCATTGCCTGGGCATATTCTAATTTGTGGACCTCCAGTAAGTCTCATCAGAACTAGCTCATTCTCTTCCTATTCTTTTTGGTGGGAAGAATCAAGGATCAATATTTTAAAAATCAAGATGGTATACTTAGTAGAAGCATGCAGATTTTTCTTGACAAGAAACAAGTTACTTTATTATAGAACAATAATTGTACAAAAGAAAATCCGCCCTTCCAAAATGAAGCATACAAATGAAGATAGCACACCTATCACTCAGGGATTAAATATTTTTATTCAGGTTTTGGTTTCCGAATAAAAACTGTTAGTGAGACCACATTCTAAAAGAAAATTTAAAACATGACCAAGCCTTATTTTAGTCACAATAATCAACTTATCTAGTTAGAAAATTGTAGATTGTGGTTCTATGAAGCAGCATGATTATTATCTACTCATCTACTGCATTGATGTTCTGCAGGGTTCTGGAAAAACATTATTGGCCAAAGTCTCTGCTAAATCTATTGAAGCATGTAAAGAAATATTGGCGCACATGTAAGGTTTTTTTTTTTCTTTTCTAAGTTCCCAGATGCTATTTGTAGTTCTATAGTATAGTACTCTTTTTTGAATTTACCATTTCTGCTTGTAATATAAAGTTATAAGTAAATCAGTATAATTTCTATATGAATTTGAGTGCATAGCTAATCTGAGTATTTCCTGGACCTGGATTGTGGTTTCCCTTGTGCAGAGTGTTTGTATCTTGTTCTAAACTCACTTTGGAAAAGCCTGCAACTATCCGTCAAGCACTTTCTGGCTATATCTCAGAAGCTCTAGATCATGCACCCTCTCTCATTATCTTGGATGATCTTGATAGCCTAATTGCACCTTCCTCAGAATTAGAGGGATCTCAACCTTCTCTGTCATCTGCAGCATTAATTGAGTTTCTCGCTGATATATTAGATGAATACGAGGCAAGACTTCATGTTGTCATAACTTCCTTTTTTCTGCTGAATCTTATGGTTCTTGTATTTCTAAAACTTGAACTGGAGTACTAGTGGTTAAAACCTTTTTTTTTTCATTCCTTCCTTTCTTTCTTGCCCGCTTGCTTTATTTATTTATTTATTTGATTTTCCTTGTGGATATTGGCTAACAGTGATTTCACACTTCGTGATTTTCCCCCATATGGTAAATTCATCTACCAACACATGAAATGTCTCATCTTGTTAATAGTTTTTAAACAATCACACTTTTCTCGATTAGAATATCATTTCCTTGTTATGGAAGGACGTAGGACATGGAGTGGTGTTGAGAAATATTGTCTGGTCATCTAATTTTGTTTGTCTTAAATAATGTTTTTTTTTTGCCTATTGATGCTTACAGGAAAAGCAGAGGAGCTTTTGTGGAATTGGCCCCATAGCATTCATTGCTACGGTGCAATCCCTTACTAGTTTTCCACAGAGCTTGAGCTCTTCTGGTTGGTCACTCTGCATTTCATAAGCATTTTTAAGTTCATTCATTCAAAAAAGGACCTAATCTTAGACCTATAATTTGTTAAATTCAGGGAGGTTCGACTTTCATGTCAATCTGCCTGTACCTGCTGCTGTTGAACGTGCTGCCATGTTAAGACATGAGATCCAGAAACGATCCTTGCAATGTTCTGATGATCTGTTGTCAGATATTGCATCAAAATGTGATGGATATGATGCTTATGATCTGGTATTTAATATATGACTGAACTTCAATTGATTACTTACGTAAATTATATTCAATTTAATTTTGACAAAATTGTCCCGTGAAATAGGAAATACTGGTCGACAGATCTGTGCATGCTGCCATTGGTCGCCCATTTTCGGCTGATTTAGGCACTGGGGAAAAGAAGAATCCTACTTTGCTCAGTGATGACTTTCAGCAGGCAATGGAAAACTTTCTACCAGTGGCCATGCGGGACATCACCAAACCGGCTGCCGAAGGTGGCCGCTCTGGGTGGGAGGATGTTGGAGGTCTTGATGACATTCGAAATGCTATTAAAGAGGTAAACAGTAAAAATCAGTTTATAATGTCTTGTTGGATGCTGGTTTCTAGTTGAGCCTAAAATTCTGCCCAAGTACTAAAGCACATGGGATAATTGAAGGCAGTTACTCTTAAGTTTTATGTATTGCCTTCATAATGTTTCTGATCTGTTACTTTTGCATTAGATGATAGAACTGCCTTCAAAATTCCCAAACATCTTTGCACAAGCTCCCCTGAGAATGAGATCCAATGTTCTCTTATATGGTCCGCCTGGGTGTGGCAAAACCCATATTGTTGGTGCTGCTGCTGCCGCCTGTTCGCTACGCTTCATCTCAGTGAAAGGGCCCGAGTTGCTTAATAAATATATTGGTGCTTCCGAACAGGCTGTAAGATATATATAGTTCACCTTTTACTTTACCTAATGTTGTTGGAGATACATTTATGATATAACCCATGTACCAATCAAGTATTTTTTTTGTAGGTGTGCACATGAATAATAGTGCATCACAATCAGAAATTCTATAGGCTATTGATTAACATGAATGTGCCTTTGCAGGTTCGGGATATCTTCTCAAAAGCAGCAGCTGCAGCTCCATGCATTCTCTTCTTTGATGAATTCGATTCTATTGCTCCAAAGAGAGGGCATGACAATACTGGAGTAACTGATAGAGTTGTTAATCAAGTCAGTTAATTTTTTTTCCTGTGAAACTGTTTATCTTTTTCAATATCCTTTTGTCAATCATTTTTTGCTCTTCATCACTAAACCCTCATTACATTATCTGGCAGTTCCTGACAGAATTAGACGGTGTTGAAGTCTTGACCGGTGTATTTGTTTTCGCTGCTACAAGGTAAAGCTGCGTTTTCTAGTTTGTGGGTTCACGCTCATCTCGGGTTCAGTGTTCTGAGACATTTTCTTGCGATTTTTTTTCGGTTGTCGAGGTCGATACCTTATATACTTTTGCAATACTTTGTGTTTTTGGCTTTTGTAAACCAGTCGCCCAGATTTGCTTGATGCTGCACTTCTACGGCCCGGTAGACTGGATCGACTTTTATTTTGTGATTTTCCCTCACATCAGGAAAGGTTGGATATTCTCAAGGTCCTGGCCAAAAAGGTTGGTGTCATCTCTTCTATGCATGTTCCCTTTTCCTTTTTTTTTTTTTTTTTTTTTTTAAAGTTTTGATTACACCATGGTTATTATTCACAAGGTGATTGTTTGCACTGCAGTTGCCAATGGCTGCTGATGTTGACTTGGACATCATAGCTCCGATGACTGAAGGCTTTAGCGGAGCCGACCTTCAAGCCCTTCTCTCTGACGCACAGCTAGAAGCAGTTCACGAGCTTCTGGACAGTGAAGACGGCAGCACAGCTGGGAAGATGCCTGTGATCACAGGCCCACTTCTGAAGTCCATTGCATCCAAGGCTAAGTCATCAGTTTCAGAAGCCGAGAAACGAAGATTGTATGATATCTACAGCCAGTTTCTTGATTCAAAGCGATCTACAGCTGCGCAGGTCTCTCTCTCTCTCTCTCTCTCTCTCTCTCTCTCTCTCTCTCTCTCTCTCTCTCTCTCTCTCTCTCTCTCTCTCTCTCTCTCTCTCTCTCTCTCTCTTCTCTCTCTCTCACACACACACACACACACACACACATTTGGTTCTATCACCCTCTTGATGATGTAAATTTGAAAATAAAGCGAAAACGGTTCTGTAATTAAGCGAAAACTCGAGTGTATTTTTTGTCCACAACCCTATATTCATACGTGTTTGTGTTTTTACGTGCAGTCGAGAGATGCTAAAGGAAAAAGATCGACCTTAGCTTAATTACTCAGGTGTACAGGGCACAACTGCAGAGTATACATACATATACAAATAGCATTTGCAGGGAGTCCAAGTTTTACTGTTGTATTTTCAAGATATCTTCCTCTATTTATTAATGAATAAAGGTTTCAGCCTCAACACGATACAGATGAAGTATGTGTGATTTCCATGATTCTCATTACCTCAAAAACACGTATTCCTCTTCTTTCTCAGAGAAATAAGATCACTTCATTCAAAAAATACATAAAGATGAAGTCTTATTTTTCTGAAAAGGAGAGTTTTTTTTTTCACAAAATGCAAAAAAATATTTATTTATTTATTGCAATAAAATAAATAATCTATTTCTCAGCCTTCTATACTAGCAAATTGAAAAGGGATATTCCAACGAATATGACAAGCAAACCAAGAACCAAAAGTTTCTTGTCTTTATTAAAATTTTTTTTTTTTTTGATAAGGAGGAGAGACGAGAAACTCCACCCCCACCCGATCGGAGGTCCCTCGATCGGGTAGGATGTAAATCGAGGAATGTGCCCGAGTAGCAGACACCTGTGCGAGAGAGCCAACAGGTCGAACCCCAGGACAAATTTTCATAATATTTCAATGAAAAATTTGTCCCACCCGAGATTCGAACCCTGCGTCGCCGGGGAATTACACCCACATCATCACAGGCCTTACCACTCGGCTATGCTCCTGGGAACGTCTTTATTAAAATTTACATCAAACATGTGTCATGACATGTGATGTGAAGCTTGAAGATAGGTTATTTTCACCAAAAAAAAAGATACAGTATGTTATTTTTATATTATAATGGTTCGATTCATGTTGAATTTCATTATGAAATTCAGTACGAAAAAATTACATTCAAAGCTTTCGTATCGGATCATAATGAAAATTTATAGTATGTCGAACTATATTGAAATTCTATATTAAATCAGATCGATAAATAGTATAAAACTAGGCCCGCAGACCCGACCCGGCCCGACTACTCCCATCTCTCCGGCAAAAATTCCCATAACTTTTTTCTTTAAATTGAAGCTGAGAAATAATGTGACTCGATCGTTAACCAACACACACTCTCTCTCCAAACCAAAAAAAACAAATACTGTTGTTACTCCTCAGCCGTTGGGATCGTGACCGGAATCTGACGTCATGGCAAGCTCCGCCGCCGGCTCAACCGTCGACGCCCTCTCCGATCTCAAAATCAATGATTGGGAATCATCAGCTCCCAATCTACGGAAAAACCTCCCGATCCTCTCTCCTCAACAGGTTCGCTTTTCCTAAATCGTTTGATTGTGTGCGCGTGCATGACTCGACACGGTTGAATTGTGATTGGGTGTGATTTCTAGACGCTTCTCTCTCTGTGTAGGTGGAGCTGGCGAAGATGTTATTGGATATGAACCAGGGGCATTTGTTCGAGCACTGGCCCGAGCCCGGAGTCGAGGATGGTGAGAAGCGTGAGTTTTTCGAACAGGTGATTGGTTGCCCCGGATATAATTTTCGTAGTTTATGTATCTGTTGATTTGTGTGGACGAAATTTGAGATGGGATCTTAGTTCAGTTTCGATTTGGTTCATATATGCTTTTATCCATATCATTTAGTTTACTCTGTTTGGAGGTCAGATTTATAATCCGTTTAGAGATGCCTCGTCCCGGTTTTCGTTGTAAAAGTATATCTTCATTTGTGCATTTTGAGTTAGAAGAATACATGGTTTTGTTCTGCTTATTTTGAGTTATATCAAGATTATTGGGAGATTTGCATCTTAAATGTTGGCATGTTTTCTTTCATTTTAGGTGATCATCATGCTCGTGTTATCTATTTCTGACCCAACATAATTTATACATTTGTTAGTTATAACTTATTAATATCAGGAATTATCATTCTGAACTGAGATTTGTCTTTATGTTATATGACCCAACTTCCATTCACACTGCATTGATTTTAGTTTTATCTCTGAATGATTCTCACTTTTTCATTGTTCCTTTCTCGTTTTGTTTCATTCTCTCTGTTTCAAGTGAAAAGCTCAATTGCTTCTTGTTTATGTATTTTGAAAATAAATTCCCGCAGGTGAGCTGAAATGTGAATTGAATTTTCGACGTGAATTAAATTCTTGGTTCATTACTCTCGTATTTCAATGTTCTGTTCTTTCAGGTTGCTCGACTTGATGCAAGCTATCCTGGGGGCCTGGCATCATACATCAAAACTGCTAGGGAACTTCTGGCAGATTCAAAGGCTGGGAAGAACCCGTATGATGGTTTTACCCCATCCGTAAGTTATAATCTGCATGAAGTTTATACTTTCTAAAGGAATTAACATGTGCAAAATACCTCTGGGATTCAAGTAGAACTTTTTGGCATTTTTGTGCAACTCTAGATTTAAGGGAAAATATCTTATGGATAAATTTTAGTATTGGTTTCCTCTTCTATATCATCCTCAAAGATTTTCAGTGAAATAATTTGATCGTATAGGTTCCGTCTGGGGAGGCTTTGACTTTCGGTGAAGAAAACTTTATCCAATATGAAAATGCTGGTGTCCAGGAGGCAAGGAAAGCTGCATTTGTCCTTGTCGCTGGGGGCCTTGGGGAGCGCCTTGGCTACAACGGTATAAAGGTAACAGTCATATTTTATATGTTGATCTTTATTGTGTGTGCTATTTTGGTCATGTATACTTTCTTTAAATCCAGTCCCGAAAGAAACTCTGTATGATTACAGGAAAAATCAACTTCAGTTCTTTGACCATCTATCCTTGCGCTCGCAGGTGGCTCTGCCGTTAGAGTCTACAACTGGAACATGTTTTTTACAGCACTATATTGAATCTATCCTTGCCTTACAAGAGACTAGCTGTAGGCTAGCCCAAGGTTTGTTGATTAAGGTGTTTTAGCAATCTAAAACATCTCTAACTTTCACCGAGATCGAAAGTGTTACTCCTAAATGTCTGCTCAGTAATGAAACACTTCCAGCATGCTTTTTTTTTCTCACATGTAGATAATTTCCTGGTTGTGGTAATTCGAACTTGAATTGATATTAACTTGATTAAAAACTTTGAAAAGTGGTTAGACATGGAAGGGGAAAAACTGCGGTAGAAAATTGCTTCGCAAGATTAAGTTTCTGGTTGTTAGAAATTGAGCTTGTTGGCTTTAATTACAGCTCATTAATTAGTTAAGAGTTTCATATCCGGCCAAAAACTTCGTCAGTAATTTCACCTTAAGAATTACTTTCTACATATGCCTATAGTAATTACCATCTCATATTTTCTTTATATGTTTTTATTTTTCAAAAACTTAGGTGAAGGACCAACAGAGATTCCTTTGGCCATAATGACATCAGATGACACTTATTCACGTACTTTACAGCTCTTGGAAACAAATTCTTATTTTGGAATGAAATCCTCTCAAATAAAATTGTTAAAGCAGGTAAGTAGCTGGTAATTCCCGAATTTGACGCAACCTTATTAGAGTTGATTACAACGTTCCATGTGGCTTTTCCAGGAAAAGGTTGCTTGTTTAGATGATAATGATGCTAGGCTGGCTGTGGATCCAAAGAATAAGTACAGTATCCAGGTAACTTTTACATAGTAATATTTTCTTGAGTAAATAACACGTGGATGTGAATGGTAAAGATGAACTGCCTCGTTAATTATTTCAGAAACATAATTCTTATTCAATTTTTGCCTAAATTTTCTATAGACAAAGCCTCATGGCCATGGTGATGTCCATTCACTTCTTTATTCAAGTGGCCTCCTTAAAGAATGGTATTTCCCACGCATGGGTTTCACATCATTAATGTTTTTCAAACAAGTTTTATTTGTTAAAACATTTTCTCTTCAAACCAATTTATCTCTTTATTATGATTTACCCCGTGTTTTCCATTCAGGCTTGATGCTGGTCGAAAATGGGTTTTGTTTTTCCAAGACACTAATGGTCTCCTGTTCAAGGTTTAATAAACATAAGATTTTCTGGCATTATTTGTCTTTTGTTGATAAGATAGTCTTTTAGTTTCCTAATTTCAATTATATTTCAAATTACAGGCAATTCCATCTGCGTTGGGTGTGAGTGCCATCAAAGAGTACCATGTTAATTCTCTAGCAGTTCCTAGGAAAGCTAAGGAAGCTATTGGAGGGATTACCAGGCTCACTCATCAAGACGGTTAGTTATAATGATAATAAATTTATATAACACAGTAACCTTGTGAATCATCTTGAAAGTATATTTGTTGTATTATATTATCTTCGGAGGATAAATATTTAAATTGACTACTCCAAAATTGATCGCTGAATATGTTAAGTCTTGGCATAAATGACATTTTAATAGAAAGATAATTTTTTTTACTACTCATAACACTTTTTGTACGGAGTCTGCTTTATATTATTTCTTTTGGTTATTAACATAAAAAATGGCCAGGGAGGTCAATGGTGATCAATGTGGAATACAATCAACTTGACCCATTGCTGAGAGCTACAGTGAATCCAGATGGTGATGTCAACTGTGAAACAGGATATTCTCCTTTCCCTGGAAACATAAACCAAGTATATATTTACTTGAACTAACTCTTCATTTGTTTCTCTAACTTTCTTCCATTCTATTTTTGTTTGTTTTTACTGTGGTGGAGACGTAAAAACTCTGATAACTTCACTGTTATCTAAGCTTTATGTTTGCATACTAAATTATCTTTGTTTGAGTGTTGAATTTTATCAACGTTTTGTGCAGTTGATTTTTGAAATAGGCCCATATCTTGAGGAGCTTTCAAAAACAGGAGGTGCCATAAAGGAATTTGTTAATCCGAAGTAAGCTCTCTTCCTACGGTGGAGTTGCTCCCAGTTGATTTTAACCTAGCTTATTAATCGTTACTGATTTCTCTTTTACTTCAGATACAAAGATTCTACCAAAACCGCCTTCAAATCATCAACTCGGCTTGAATGTATGATGCAAGATTATCCAAAAACTCTTCCACCTTCAGCTAGAGTTGGATTCACTGTAAGCATAAGCAAATAAATTATATACTTGTCTTTTGTTAAAAATAATCCTATTTATCCCAAATTTCTTATGGTATGAGTTTCTTGTGAGTTATTATTTGATTTATTTTCTACTGCAATCATTCAGGTTATGGATGCTTGGTTTGCTTATGCACCTGTGAAGAACAACCATGAAGATGCAGCTAAGGTATGAAAAAAGTCGTTAATTCATTAGGATTAAGCATCCATCCCTCTTTTTAAATTTTAACTCTTACTAGTTCTTCTTTAGCGTTTCATGCATTTATGTCTAGAAATAGATTCTGGATCTCACCATCACTTGCATTGAAATTTCTTAGGTGCCTAAAGGTAATCCATATCACAGTGCTACATCGGGAGAGATGGCCATCTATAGGGCAAACAGCCTTATTTTGAGAAAGGTATATATATACATGAATTTACTGAAATCAAGAAGAAAAATCATATTTAAGGGCTTGATATTTGTATCACGATGTAATATAGTTTAAACCTGTACATCTACAAGCCTTTACATTATTGTCATTTTTAAATCTTTATATTAGTATTGCTTTTGGACTCTGCAATAATGGAAGTTCAAAGGTCAATTTCTTACTGCAAGTATCGGAATGTTATTACTTTGATTGGCTTGCTTACCCTATCCTGTTTCTCACTCATTTTTTTTTTCCTCATTTTACAGCTGTTTCATTCCTTTTTTATTTTATTTTTATTTGCATCATATGCCTCAAGCCATCAACAAATACATTGTTTAAGCATCCATTTAATTTTTATTTTTATTTTTCATCACAGGCTGGTGTTAAGGTAGATGATCCTGTTCAACGAGTATTCAATGGACAGGAAGTGGATGTATGGCCGCGTATTGCATGGAAACCCAAATGGGGGCTTACCTTTTCAGATATTAAGACCAAAGTCAGCGGAAATAGCTCTATCACTGGAAATTCTACCCTTGCTATAAAGGGCCAAAACATCTACCTCGAGGATCTTGCCTTGGATGGAGCTCTTATCGTAGATGCTGTTGATGGTGCAGAGGTATATATTTAAAATATCAGTATCATGCTTTTATGAAACATTAATTATTTGTTTTTTTTTTCATCCTCCAGTTTTTCTGGACATGTAGACTTATATTTAGTGTTAATTACAAAAACTACCATGAATTTTGGTCTTGATATATATATATATATATATATATATATATATATATATTAAAAATAAAAAAGTCCGGAGTATATAATTTAGGGTAAAAATATATCTAGGACATGTTTGCATTATTTAGAGATGTATATGTAATTTAGAAAAATAAATAGGTTTTCTATTGATCCCAATGTATTTTTATTTCTTCTCAGTTAATTAGTTAGTTAGGTGAACCTGTTCCAGAGACAAATTTATGATCTCTACACGTTTACATTATAAAAAGAGATGATTGAAAGAGTGCCCTTGAGGTCTGATCTAATTACAAAAAAAAAACGAGTAATTTTCAAAATTACAAACATACCCCTGAGCCGTCTTTCAGTGTTAAAATTAGACATGAATGGGGCTTTTGGAATGTTTTCTGAATATGAATGGTAAAATGTAAGAAAAAATACAATCTGAGGGATAGTTTTTATAATTTCAAAAGTTGACTAGGTTTCTTTTGTAATTATGTTAGACCCCAAGAAAGACTACCTTTTATAATCGGGCCTTTTAATTACTTTATCACAACTTGAGCATAGTTTTCTGGGGTGTGTTCGTGTTGTTTGATGATGATTCATGATTTGGATGAATTGAATATGATTATCGTCATTTTTCTCAACAGGTCAAAGCCGGAGGCTCCGTCAAGAATGCTGGATGGATCATTGAAAATGTCGATTATAAGGACACCTCAGTCCCCGAAGAAGTGAGGATCAGGGGTTTCAAGATAAACAAAGTCGAGCAGATGGAGAAAACATACGGAGAGCCTGGAAAGTACTCGTTGAAACCTTGAGAGCCGGTTCTGAAAATCGAGACATGTCTGGTATATTCCTTTGTATTATGCAGTAATATCTACTCTGAGAGATCAACTGTTTTGTAGTTACTCAGTTTCTTAGATTTAATAAAATGATTTTTTTTTTATTTCTGGGAGGGGCGATTTCTGCAATTTATCATAAAGTTTTGAGGTGATCTGAACTCATCCGATTCATGTAATCCTGCAATGAACAACTGGAAATTGATTCGGGTTTTTTTTCGTGTTCTTCTCGTGGACTGGAAATCGTACAAAAACCAGAGTAGCTGGAAATTGCAGGGACTCATTTGCAAAATTCCAGGAAAGTTCTATACGTTTAAATTTAGCCGTTTTTTTTTTTCTTGGGTTGTTTTTTTAGTCTTTATGGAAAATGCGTTCACGCTTATATATAATATGTGCGTCATGTTGTCCGTGAAGGTAGGCGACTCGTGAGTCATGACTACGGAAGTCGTTCGCAGATATATGAAATTAATTTCTGGCCGTTGGACCAAAATTGAATCCATGGCACACCGTTGATTTAGTTCTATTATTCTTTACAAAGTTTTATGGTCCATGTAATTCACACGCCACGTTCATAGATTTTAATACACACACGTATAATAAACAAGGAGAATTACAAATTTTTTTTTTCAGGATCGATTTTGAGTGTTTTTCGCATTTTCGGATTAATAATTATTTTCTGCTTAAATAATTTTTTCGTCCATTATGCACCTTTAGAATCAAAATATGAAATATTTAGATGAATACATATAAAAATATACACGCATATAATAATATATTATTATAGAAATTTAAAATATTTAAAATTTATTATTTGGAAAATACTGTAAATTGTTTTTTTTTTTCTTGGAATATTTGACCAGTATTCAATATTTTGAAAGGAAAAAAAATATTATTTTTCCAATAACTTAACCTTTGGGAAAGAACTACCATAATCTGTATCATAAAAAGAAAACGGTCAAGGGTTGTTAGCTCAGTTGGTTGAGCACTTGAATTGGGGACTTGAGGTCCTTGGTTCGAATCCCAAGACATTGCAATTGACCTATACCAAAAAAAAAAAGAAAACGCAACAGTATACAATTTCAAAAGTTGTCCTAAAAAAACATTTATAAAATTTCTATTTTTTTCTCCAAATATAATATTTTTCCTAAAAAACAAATTTTTTGATTTCTTCTTACTTCTTAGTGGCCCCCCTTAATTCTATTCATATACCTTCTTTGGACCGTTTGTTATACACAACACGGTTTCAAAAACAATCTTCCAACCCAACCCTCTATATATACTCAAAAGACAACCATTTTTTCTACACAAACTCCTTTTTCTTGCTTTCAACTATCTTGCCCTTTGTTCACATGTCTCCGATCAGCTCCGACGACCTACACCGCATTTTCAAGAAGCTCGACAAGAGCAACAAGGGCCGAGTCAGCACGCACGAGCTCCACCACCTCTTGGACATAGTCGGAATCCACACAACCCTAGATGAGCTCGACAAGTACGTGGGCCACGATAGCCTCACCTACATCGACTTCTTGTTTTTCTACGAGTCCATGGTCAAGTCCAAACTCGCGGAACAAAATGATCACATTGAAAACGATCTTTCCGAGGCCTTCAAAGTCTTCGACCTAGACGGAGATGGCTATATATCGCCTGAGGAACTCAAGAGCGTGCTGTCGAGATTGGGGTTGTTGGACAAGAGAAACGGGCACGATTGTAAGGACATGATCAGCGCGTACGATGAAAATTCAGACGGGGTATTGGATTTCGTCGAGTTCAAGAATATGATGTCCGTTGCTTCTCCTCCTTCGGACGAACCTCGTCGCGTTTGATTTTGATTTTGATTTATTCATTAGTGTGATTTCATTTTTATTATACTATGTATATTAAATTATATGTTAAATAGTTGGCCATTTTTTTCCCATTAGAGTTAAATTAATAGTCTTAATTATTCAATTAATATTGACAGCTACATAAGCAATAGTATAGTAAAACTGAATTAAGTAATTAATTTAAAATGAAGAAAAATGAATCTGTGTGATTTCCAGGAATTTACAAAGCAGCACTTATTGAAAATTTCAGTTTATGATGAGTATAGAATTTTCTTTTGCCGAAAAAAAAAAGTCAACTTGATTGTATTGGTTGACTTGTTATTAACCCCACATGTATATAATCGTTGGATGCATGTTGCTCCCCTAATTTTCTATGGTGGATATATATTTGAAATGTGTTGTAACTGTCATAACTAACTAACCAACCAATTAACTATGGTCAACTAACCACGAGTTAGTCAACAAAACTGAATATTTTTCATGTTCATCTTGAAGATATATACGAGATTGAAAGTTTTTATATGAACTTTGATATGTATCTTCTCTAAGTATGATAATCGATCTCGATCAATATATATGCACTCGTTGGCTAACGATGAACTTAATAGCTCGTCGCCCACTTCGCGTCAAAAACCAACTGCCCGGAGAGCTAACACATGCTGATAGGGTATAAAATCAAAACAAAAATTGTGAAAAACAACAAAGATTCATAAATCAAAACAATTGATATATGGAAGAGATAAGTTACTAACTTACTATATTGGTGAGGTTTTTATTTGAGGAGAGGATATGAGGGCAATTTACTAAACAGTAATATTTTAAAAGAGTCTTGTTATTTGAAAAAAAGTATTTTAAAAAGGATAAAGATTGATGTCCAGAATCTGAATATCCAGAAATAAGTTTATTTGTGTTCAATTACCTATTTAACCTTTACTATAATTAATTAATTACTTTTTATTTATTTAATTGTAATTTAGGCGTGATTATATTTATACAAGTTATTAAGTGTTTGTTCATTTTCCAAAACGCGCATTAATTAATACTGTATGTCTTTCTGTCTTCCATAAACAAATGACTTTGCTTTTGATTTTATGTTAGAAAACAAGTTTAATTAAAATTTTATTTGTACAAATCATCAATATGTTTGAAATAAAATTATATTATACTGTAATTACCGTTCTTAGAAATTATATTATATACTCCAACTTGATATGATTTTAATAGAATTTATTATTTTTACATAGAAAAAAAAAATTCAATAAAAAAATAAAAATTTCATAAATAGTAGGAGTATATATTTTAGCAACTAGCCGATTAAGATTAAATTTATAAAAATAAGACATTAACAATTTATTATCTATCCTAAAATATAATTCATTTGAATTTACAATTTTATAGTATTAAAACTTCATTTGAATTTACATTTTTTCATGGATTCACTATTTTTATGATTTGAATGAAAAGCTAATTAACTCTTAAAACTTCATAAAATAATAATTTCATTCCATAAACTAAAAAACCAGATTAAATAAAAACACAAAAACAGTTTCATCAAATAAATAACAAAAGATAAAAACATAAAAAAAAAAAAAACTAATTTATTCCACTTATTTCTCATTATCACGGTTTTAAAGTATAAGCAACAAAAACATTTAAAAAAAACACGACTTTTATTCACGCCCAATCAAGCAGCACTCTGCACTCATATACGCATAAGCATATAGCAACTCCCTATTCAAATGATTAAGAACTAAACAAATTAACTTTAATGAGAAAAAAAAGTGTATACAATTTACATTTATTTATAATTAAATTGATAAATTATTACTTATATATCAAAGTTTTTTATTGTTCAATTTTCTTTTATTCTTTTAATTGTTTGGTTGGTTGGTTTTTTTTCCATCTAATTGTTTGGTTGATTGTGGAATTTTTCATTTGTTTGGATACGAACCATTGAAACACTATATTACTACGTATAAAATATATTATAATTATATTCATCATCATTTTACTATAGTACTATATATAAAATTGGACGAGTACTATATATCACATAAAAATATTAATTTTGTGCGTTATTTTTTTAATTTATTATTTCATAATAAAAATTTTGAGTGTAACCTTTTCTCTTAACATTCTTTACTTGAACATTTTGTAACATAAATAAAAATATTATGTGTATTTTTACAAAATAATGTAAAAATATTATTAAATCGGTAGTAAAGATAGTAAATAAATTTTAAATCTTAGCAAATTTGTTTGTATCTTTGATTTATAAGAATCTCTTAATTATGGAATTGTTAAGTTGACGATAATGAACAACACTCAATTACTTGTGATTTTATCAATCTTGATCTCTCCAAAACTTGCTTGTTAATTTTAATTGTTTTAGTTTTTTTTATATATAATTCTTAAGATATTTGATAACTTGAAGGATGTAAAGTGTAAACCTATGTATATTTAAATGATTTATACAAAATAAATTATAATTTTTTTCAAATAATTTAGTTATACAACAGTGAAATGAAAGTGTGAAATAGAATTGAAAGATTGTAAATCACCACAGAACGTAACTTCATATGATCTAAAATAAATAATCACAAAATTTAACTTAGTAAAAATATCAATAATAAACAACAATAAATGTTACTATTATCAATTGTCCAATAAACTATATATAAAAATAAAAAAATATTGTTTTGTCTAATGTATACTATATATTTTTTTTAATTTGTCAGTAAATTAATTTATTTAATAGGATTATAATCAAATAAACACAAAAACAAGAAAATATAATCAAATAAACATATATAAGTTTTTTTAATTGGGACGCTAAAATAAAAAATGATGCGGAATTATAGGACAATTAATGTAGCTACAAATAAATATGAAAAGCTATCAAAATGATGATTCTTTATAAATTCGCTGTTAAAAAACTTATTAAAGTTACAAAGGTAATTACACATAATTAATACCGGTTCTGGATATCCAGATTCTGGATAAATAGGGCCACCCTTTTAAAAATTGTGCCAAAATAGTTTACTCATAAATAAATCTCTTCCCTATTTGACTCCCCAATAAATCTCTACATTTTCAATGCAATTATTATTATTTTTACTATTAAGTGAAATCGTAACGTAAACGTCCCTCCTCCTACAAATGCCCATCCGTATTCTAAAGTCGTGTAACACTTTCAAAATTCACTCTCTTACTTTTTCTGAGAATTTCTAATTGAAACCGGAGAGAACTGTCAACCGCGAACCGGAGAGAATTCCCACCATCGTCTTCTCCACATTTTTCTGTACTGCAAAAAACATTTCACATGCTAACAAAAGCCTCAGCCCAATGAGCCCATAACAAATAAAACTTCAAAAAACAAAATTCAGAAAAAGAGAAAGAAAAAAATACATTTTTTCAGAACCAATTTTTTTCCTTTTTCACACTTTTCACGCACTAAATGTGAGTAGAAACAAAAGCTTTTTCAGGTTTTTTTGGCAACAAATTTCAGCAAAGAATCTTTTCCACAGAAACACACACACATACAATGAAAGCCATGGCTACGAGCTCACCATCGCCCCAAACCTTCATAAAGATCGTAGCTTTCTCTCTCCTCTCTTTCGCCCTTTTCTCCCTCTTGAAACGCGTCTCTCTCCGCCCCACCACAGCCCAAAACAACCACCTTTCCTTCTACAACTCCACGCGCGCGGCCGCCCCTGTTTCTCGGCCGCCGCCGCAGATGGCGCCGCCGCTGAATCTAGCGGCGGCGGAGCGAACCGGGATAATAAACGAGTTCGGCGTCATGTCCGACGACTTCATAGTCGGAGAATTCGACGAGGGCCTGATCGAGAGCGTCGTGTCGGACCTCAACGAGAAGGGGAAAACCGATTTCGGAATTGGGAAAGCCATTGTCGCCGTCGAGAAATTTCGAGCTTGCGACCAGAGCGCCGTAGATTTCGTACCCTGTTTTTCGGGGGAAATTTCGAAGCTCAATTCGTCGCTCTGTCCTGAGAATTTCAGAGCTTTGGATTGCTTGCTGCCATGGCCGAAAGGGTACAAGCTTCACCTTCCATGGCCGACGAGCCGGGATGAGGTAGTGCTTAATTTAGTTTTTTTTTTCCTCTGTTTTTTTACTGAATTTTCTGGACATTGAAAACAGAGGATGTATTGTAGGAGATAGGAGAAAGTGATGTTGATGGTATTGTATAAATTTTCTCTTTGTTTCAAAATTGAGAATCGATTTTCGACAGAATACAGAATCGTCCCCGTGGGCATTTTGGTCATTTTTGGTGATTTGAAATGTGGATGCAGGTTTGGTTCGACAATGTACCTCGTACGAGTTTAGTTGAAGCCAACGGAAGTCGAAGCTGGATATCTAAAAAGGGAGATAAGATTTTACTATCTGGACTCGAACCTCCGTATACCGACGGTGTAGACCAATATTTGGATCACATATCCAAGGTTTAGTTTTCGCTTCATCTCGATTTTTTGTCTCCTTTCGATTTTTATATTATATAATTATCTCCGCCTGATTTTCTTGAGCATACGAATGTAGATGTCTCCGGAAATCGAATTCGGGCAATCCACACGTGTTGCTTTGGACATTGGATCTGGAGTTGCTAGTTTCGGGGCCTACTTAATGGACAGAAACGTGACGACTTTGTCTATAGATTCGGGAGATGTTTTTGATAATCCCATTCAAATAGCACTCGAAAGAGGTCTGCCTGCCATGCTGTCTTCATTTGGAGCGAACTCCCGGTTGCCTTATTCGAGCCAAGCGCTCGACTTGATCCATTGTTCTAGTTGTAGAATTAATTGGACTCATGAAGGTATGTGATTTCTTGATATTGTTTGTGTTCTCTCTAATCTTTCTTCATTTAGAAATAGTGATGTTTGAGTTTTATGTTTTCATTCTATTCATTTGTCGTAAAGACGGGATCTTGCTTCTCGAGGCAAATAGGATACTTCGAGCCGGAGGATACTTTGTGTGGCAAGCACAACCTATCAATGAAGAAAAATCGAAAGGTAGTCAATCTTAGCAGTATTTAGGTTTCTTTTAAATTTTCGTTCGATTCTTATTTTGACAATGAAGAACTCGCACCCCGTTTTTTAACAGAAATGGAGGATCTAACCAGCAAGCTTTGCTGGGAAATAGTAAACAAAAATGGGTATATCACTATTTGGCGAAAGCCTCTAAACAACACCTGCTATCTCACCCGTGACTCTAATGCACGACCTTCACTTTGTGACACTAAAGAAAATCCCGATGAAACTTGGTATTTATGCTCACATCTTAAGAGTATTTCGATTGTCTATAAATTCGCCTAACTCGTTTTTAACCATCTCTATTGCAGGAATGTGACGCTGAAGGCATGCATTACGCGTTTACCCGAGAATGGCTATGGAGCAAACCCTACAAAAGGGGCGGCCCGTCTCCATAGCCCGCCGAACAGGCTTTCTACAATACCAATGGATGCTGATAAATCGAGGAGAGAACTATACAAAGCGGATTCCAAATATTGGAATGATATCGTGAGTGGATACATCGGGGCTTTTCGGGTGCACAAGATGAACATGAGGAATGTGATGGATATGAGAGCCGGATACGGAGGGTAACTGAATATTACTCTTCATTTATGTTTGTTTCGTAAATTTTTTGTTTTTTTTCGTTTTGTTTTACGTTTATGGGTCTTGTCAGGTTTGCAGCAGGTTTGGCCGATTTTGGGGTTGATTGTTGGGTTATGAATGTAGTTCCGGTTAGTGCTCCAAATACGTTGCCTGTAATATTCGATCGTGGTCTTGTAGGCGTAATGCATGATTGGTATGAGCCATAACCCTTTTTTTTTCTTCGTAGTTTCACAGCAGATGTAGTCTTACAGAAAATTTTCATATGTAGGTGCGAGCCCTTCAACACGTATCCAAGAACGTATGATTGGTTGAATGCTGCCGGACTTTTCTCTGTAGAACAGAGAAGGTACGAAAACCTGACTTGTATTATTACGTGTTCTGTCTAGTTTCTGATTTGCTCGAAGATTGAAAAACATTTTATGCTCATTCGTTGCAGATGTAATATCACAAACATCATGCTGGAGATGGATCGAATCCTAAGACCAGGTGGCCGAGTTTATATACGTGACTTCACCACTGTTGTCGATCAACTTCAGGAAATCGCAAAGGCGATCGGATGGGTTACTTTCGTGTTCGACTCTGGAGAAGGTCCTCATTCCAACATCAAGCTTTTGAATGCAGAGAAGAGATTGTAATAGGAAAAATGATAAAAACAAACACAAAATATAGCTTCTTTTTTCATAGTAAATTAAGTTGAGGAATTGTTTTTAAATTTACAAATTTACCTTTTTTTTTTTTTTTTTTTTTGCCTTTTTTATGTTTTTTTTTAAATTTTAATGTATCTGCAATCTCCATGTTCTGTGCAGTAGAAATTGTAAATAGAATCAAGATGTAAACTATCTGCGTGAAATATATCTCTAGAAATCATTTACAGCCAAATTCCGAAAAGCATTCATACAGAAAAACAATGATAGAACTCTTTAGCTAGTCTTTCATTCTGTAAAACCACATGTTTTTAACGCTGCTTCTTAATCTTTCAAGTTATCATCTCCTACGAGAAACCGACTCTTTGTAGCAGAACTCGAATCTGTCAGGTGAAGTTGTTTTCTCTTCTTCACTAGATGCAACGCAGTCTGCCTATCATCTTTCGCCTCGGATTCAGGCTGCCCGCACCAATATTTCATAAAATTAGCAAAATAAAATAAAAATTATTACAGTATTATTTTAGGTGTCAAATTGAATATATTTACCTTCAAAGCCAATGCTTTGTCGAAACTCTCAATGGCGCAATCGGGTTCTCCGAAGTTCAGCTGGGCCCGGCCGAGGGTGATCCATGCCTATACAAAAAAAAAAAGTCGATAAAATACATATATATAAAAAAACAATTTCCCTGTACTAATATGTTCAAGATCAGTAGAGACGAAACCTTTTACCTCAGCCCATTCGGGTTCCAATTCCTTAGCTCCTACGGGCGGGCAAAATCACAATCGTTGCGAGTTAGTTTATCAAAGATGATAAAGAAGCAAAAGGGAAAACCACCAGGTCTAAACTAGTGTATCTCAAACCACAAGTCTAAGAACCAAGGACTTCACAACTTCTGCAAATAATCGAAAAAGGGAAATAAAAGAGGACGCACGAGTCGCAGCCTTCAAAGCGCTCCACGCATCTCCAAGCTCGAGTAAAACCTGAGCCTTTTGTTCATGCAATACAGCTCGATCGGGCATTAAAGTAATTGCGTTCTCCCACTTCCCAAGTGCTTCGCGATACTTCCCCTCCTTCCGAAACATAAAACAAAAAAATATCATACACCAATAGTAACACGAAGAAATATTTGACTCTATTTGAAATGCCTCACATGGAGAGCAATCCAATTATTCGAGCAAAAATGAAATTCAGCATATCTTCAAGCCATATTGATAAGAATCAGCCCATTCAAATCATCGAAAAAATGTTTTTTTTTTCAGTCAAGCAACACAGATATCACAGTAATATCCAAATTTCCAATTCAATTTGACAACACTGACATCTAAAATCATGATAAACTAAATAATACCCAAAACCCTAAATCTGTAAAAAAAAAAAATCCCAATTCGAAAAGGAACAAGGGAGAAAAACTACCTCAGCTAGTTTATTCCCCTGAGCTTCGAAATCTCGAGCGAGATTCTTCCTTTCACCGTCTTCCTCTCCGGGAAAAGCCGTGGGTTTTTGGATTGAAACGTCGTCGTTTCGAAGCGACTCCCCTTCTTCCTTCGTATCAGAACTGGAAGTTAGATTTTCGAACGGAAGGCTAGGGTTGAACGAGTTGGGTCGTTTCCTGGTCTTGCTTTTACTGTCGCTTGTGTTCTTCCATGTCATCTTCATCTTCCCAACAAATTTTTGCAGAGATTTTTATTTTAAAATTGAAATTGAAATAATTACGAAAAGTAAAGTGAATAGTAAGAAGTTCTGAAAATTACAAAATGACTTCTTTAGAATTCAATTTTCCAATTTTCGCTTCCATAAAAATACATATTTCAAAAGTACTCCCTCCGTCTCCTCAACAATAGATGCACTACTTTCTTTGTAGTGCATCTATTGTTGGGACGAAGAGAGTATACCTTTTAAAATTAGAGTTATTTACGTAAAAATACATGATGTTTTGCAATACAAACTAACAACATTTAAATAGTTTGCAAATCAATTCCTTGTGTTAAATATTTTGATAAAAATATTAACCATTAAAAGGAAATGGAAGTGATACTATTTGATTAATATTTTTCTTATTTTATTTGAAAGTGCGTCTTAATAATATAAATTTATTTAATTTGTGAATCATCGTAACATTATATCGAATCGTACCAATATTGAAAATCATTCAATACTTCAAAAATAATGCTAATTTTGAATATATTACAATTTTAAAATTACAATTGTTATTTGGTGCATTACACCGTACCGTACATAATAACTAATAATATACAATATATAGACAAAACCTAAACACTAAACTTGAACATTTTTTTTTCTTTGAGCGCCGCCGTCGCCTAGGACACGACCATTCTTCATTGTCGTTTGAGTGTCGGAGTGTCGTTGTCGCTTCAAACACGATCGTCAGCCATCATACCTCGTCACCTTGAAGCATCATTGTAAGAAAATTGCCAACTTATTTCTAATTCAAATCTTCAATTCTTTCATTAGATTTGTACTTGTTTTGCCATAGATCTCAATTATTCATGATGTAACGCATTTTTCATTTACATCTAGTAACGTAAAATAATCGTTTAATTTGAGTCTATGATTATAACATATATGATCGATCGAATAATTCACAAGTATTTCATTTTAATTTATTTGTTTGTTAGTTTAATTTTTTAATTTTTATTTTATGTTTCAAATCTCAATTTTACTTGATACTCGGCCAACAAAAAAAAATAGAAATAAATATTTCTTATTCTACCTTTTGTGATACATAAATTGATTTGGCAAAAGAAGAGTTTTAAATCAACTCCTTATTTTTTTAAAGATGGTAATTAAATATTATTTTTTTTATAAAATAATTAAATATGCAAGTTTACCCATTAATTTTGCTCACGTCTAAATTCCGTACACGTAAAAAATTTGCGCTAAATTCCACTTTTATTTTATTAGTGCAATTTTTTAGCTAGTGCGATTTTGACGCCATTTTTCAAATAAAATATTATTTTCTGAAGTATTTACCATTATATTTAAAAACAAAACAAAACTATACGTTATTGCATCGTATACTATAATAATAAAATTAAAAATATACATGTAAAAAATCAATTTATAGAAGATGTTACATTTTTAATTCCTCCGTTCTATATATATTTGTAAGGTGCAGATAGAGCATTCTCACCATTCTCACCATATGGATCTCACATCATTAGTGAACGAAGTCAAAAGGATGAAGACGAAAACCACAGAGAGTCAATGGGTTGACTTTCGGAAGCTCGCGGACGACGAGGGCACCGACCGCGACTACGGGTGGATGCTCCGCCTAATTTTGGACAAGGCCGACGAATGCAAAAGCACCATCGGTAAATCGAAGAATCCCAAACCCTCGTTTGTCGGAGACGACAACGAGGACACGAAGCCCGTTCTCCCGAAATGCGAGGAAAATCGGGCTGGGCCGAGTAGAAAAGGCAAGGCGCAAAGCCCGACGGAGCCAGGAGAAAAATCGAGGTTGTCCAAGAATGACGAGTCGAGGAGGAGTAAGAAACGAAAGAATTCCGTAAAGGTAGAGGTGAAGGCCGAACTACCGGACGAAATTGATCGAAGCGCGTCCGATCGTTTCAGGAAGGAAGTATTGGATGAGCTCAGACGGCCTTTCGACAAGGATGAGTTGACGAGGTTTCGGGAGATTCGCGGGGTGTGTTATGAAACCTTTCCAGGTTAGTTAGTTAGTTAGTTATACTAAAAAAACTGTTTTTTTTTTGTTTTTTATTTTTTATTTTTGGGGTATATTTTTTATTTTTATCAAAATAATAATTAATAAATGCAGACTTTTATCGAATATTGGAGAAAGGCCGATACACGGAGGGGAAGTGGTTGAACATCTTCCGGGGTTTTTTCTTCTGGCTTCGGGTAATCGATGAATGTGTGTTTTTTTCTTTGTGAATCGATTGGGCTGATTTGAACGCTAATTAACGTGTTAATTTTTTTTTACTAGAATGTGGCTAGGGAAGGAGCATTCAAACCTTGGAGAGACGAGGAATGTCGGGCGGTGGAGCCCGCACCTCCCGTGAACTCCCCACCACCGCCGCGAAGCGCCAATCGCTCGGATCGTGGAAAGCCAAAAATGACTTGAAAATGCTAGGATCTTGATCAAAATTTTAATTTTAATTTTTCTATTTTGATATGATGACTCATTTGTTTTTTTGTTATCCAAATTTAAATTAATGTTTATTTCATGGGACTAATATTTTTTTATAATTATTAAGAACAAGATTTTAGTTTGCACAAGTGCGTGTGTAATATGGCGCATGTTTTCTCTACCCATCTTGCTCACTTTTAGTACATTAATTTTTGCACTAAAACATCACAAAAATTGAAAATGAAAACGACAACATTAAAAGAAAATTGAAGTAGTACTATTTGGTTAATATTTTCTTATTTTATTTGAAAGTAAGTTTTTAAAAATATAAAGTTGTTTTGTGCACTCTCTTAAAATTATACTGAATCTAAAATTTATTAAATATTTCAATTTTATGATAATTTTTAATATATTATAATATTTTAGTATGATTATTGTAATTTGGTGCATTACATTGTACCACCGTAGTAATCATAGACAAAATCTAAACACTAAACTCGAACATTTTTCTCCCTTGATCGCCACCGACACAGCCATTCTCCACAGTCACTTGAGTGTTTTTTGTTTTTACTATAGTATTTCAGTTGTTTATTTTTATTTTTCAAATTTAAATTTTACCTTGTACTCATTAAAAAAAATCTATATAAAATTGAATGCTACAAAAATTAATTTTTTCTACATATCTGATACTGATACACAATTTAATTTGGCAAAATACGATTTAAATCAATTTTATTTGATTTTTGTGAATTTTGGCGCTAAATATTTGTTTACTGGTTTAAATCAATCATATTTTATTAATTTTTTAAATGATTTTTAGGTGCAATTTGGGCACCATAAGAATTCAGTATATTTGATATATCTATTTATAATAATAAAAATCAAATATAATTAATCAAACAATTATAAATTATATTCTTAAACTTTTAAAAATATCATATTTTAAAATATAAAAAATTATACTACTATATAATTTTAAAATATTATAATATAAATTTGTTTTGTTTTGTGCATTTGTGGTACAATTATATCGTATCCATATTAAAAATTCATTTAACACTCCAATTTTATGGTAAATTTTGATTAATATTAACATTTTAATTAGAATGACATTGTTATTTGGTGCACCGAATGTAATAACTAATAACATATAATATATAGACAAAACATAAATATTAAACTCGAAAAATTTCTCTCCCTTGAGCGCCGCCATCGCCTCAGACACGACAATTATTCATTGTCGCTTGATCGAGTGTCGTCGTTTCAAAAACGATCGTCAACCATTATCCGTCGTCTCCGTGAAACATCATTGTAAAAAAATTGTCAATTTATTTTAAATTCAAATCTACTTTCATAAGATGTTGTTAACGGGTGAAAAATTTGCTAACGTGCTCTGGATTTTTTGAGGGCTAGTTTAATGGAGTCTTTTACTGTTTTCTTTTGCTGGAAATGGAAACAAGTGTATTTGCATAAAAAAGGGAGTCTGTCTTTTCCCCCATAAGTCCTCCTATTTATAGGGATCTAACTAGGGTTTACAAAAAAGGAATTGGGCCTTTCCTTATTGGGCCTTTTACACATTTTCAGGTCTTAACCTAAAATGGAAAAGGATAAAAGACCAAAACAACCCTCCTGGCGCCGCCTTTATTCAGACGTGGAGGCCACGCTTTGGGCTCTCTTCTGGCATTTACATCGTCTCGACGCCGACCGAGCAGACATCCCAGTTTCGGATCTCCTCTTTCTCAGCTACCTTGTTGATGCTCGACGAACCCGTCTGGTCGGTCGGCCTGATTTTTGATGCTCGGCCTTGAAATAGAGGCCTCCCGTTATACTGCATAATGACTTTTAAATAAGTAATTAAATAAATAAATAAATAATTTTGGAAATGAAAATGAGGCCCAACAAATGCCCCCCGCAGAGGGTTCGACCGGTCAAAGATTGGTCGGGCCCTCTGCGGCCCAGGTCGTCCCATTTTCCATCTTCTGGAGAGTTAGTCAGGGGATCTATAAAGCCTTTGCATGTAGGGGACACGTGTCAGAAGATCTCCCAACTTCCCGCCTGCGACTGTCCTTTCAACTGTACCCTCGATTTTTGAATTTTGAAAATTAAAAATTAAAAAAGGGGGAAAACCGCCGCCTCTTTGTATTTCGATAAATATCACCCGAAAGTTTCACTTTCTCCCTTTTTTCCTTTTGTTTCACTCTTTGCTTAATTCTCTCCCTACTACTACGGCGGAGAGATCTTTGTTAAAATTCCGGCGACCTTCTCCGGCGATATCTGTTCTCCCTCAGGTACGCCTCCCTTCTCCTGTGTGGCTTATTTTCGTTTCGGGTTTATATCTGAGTTTTCTGGGGGGGGGGGGGGGGGGGGTTGCCTTTACGTTCCTTAGGGATCCCTGGTAAATCGTCGCCCCTTCCGGCGAGTTTTCAGGGGTTAGATTGTTATTGATTTCCGGCCGTGGGTGTGCCTTCTTTTGAACCCAGAAAACTGGCGATGAACGAAGAAGGATCCCCTCGTCGTGAGGTGTCGGGTTCTTCACCCGCGCATACCCTAATAGACCCTTCTAAATTACCCTCTACTTCCTCCCCGGGCACGTCTCGTTCCTCCGGTCGCTCACTGAAGTATCCCTTCTCAGATGCGGAAAAGAATGAAATGTTGGTGAACGGTGTTAGTAAATCGTATCACAAGTTATGCGAGATTATAGCAGATTCTCGGGGACCCCCGTCACCTTACACGTTCGAGGCTTATATCTCTGAGCGTCCTTATACTCATGTCCCGCGGGACGTTTACCGAGTAGTCGGGGATCGGCCGGGACCGTTTGAGGCTAGTCGACGACCGAGTACGATAACGGACAACGCTCTGCAGAGAAAGAGGGATGAATGGGAGATCCCGTCCAACGTTCATCTTTATGCCCCTATTAAGGGCGAAAGAGCCGATCAACCCCCCGAAGGTATGCTCGCCGTGAATTACTCCATGATGAAAAGCGGGCTTCGTTTCCCCATCCACGAATCTTTTGCCCAACTCGTACACACTCTTGACGTTGCCCCTATGCAATTAGTGCCGAACGCGTGGGCGACCATGTATGTTTTGAACGTCATGTTCGGCGTTTTTGGTCTGTACCGGGGGTTATCTGGTCTCGAGCTGTTATACCTGGTAGGTATATGTGATGCCGGGAAAGGTGATTATTACTTGAAGCAGCGAGATACCATTATTACCGAACTGCCGAGCAAGCAGGCCAAATGGACAGAAAAATGGTTTTTCGTGGCTGGAGAGTGGAATTCCAAAGGTTATCCCCTTAGTGCTGAGTATCGTCTTACCGCCAAACGTTAGTCCCCTTGACCTTAGCATTTTATCATTTGAGAAACCCCTTTTTAATCAATCCTTACTCTCTTCTTGGGCTTCTCCTCTTCTGATTCTTTTCTAGGCCCAAAGGCTCCGGACGCCGAGCTACTGGGATGGGATTTCTTGGTGATTCTAGAAAGAATTAAGATGCTTTCATCCGATCAAAGGAACCACAAGAATTGGACGAGCAAGGAGAGACGTCTTCGTGCTCGGTTCTTATCTGTTCCTCGGGACGCCGAGGATTTATTTCCGCGTGAGTGATGTTTATGTAGCGTTTTTGGCTTGGCTTATTTGACTTCACCTGACCGGATGTTTTCTCAGCTCGCAGGTATTTCCTAATTTGTCCTCCGTCCAAAATGCCTAAGGTGGAGACCCCTCGTGATCGTAGGAAGAGGGAGGCCGCGGAAGAGAAAGCTGAGGCCGAGCGTCGGAACTTGGCGGGCAAGGTGTCCATCGCTATAAACTCTCCCATCCTTCCTCCCATGCCTGACCCGATCAGCCGGGTCAGTGCCGACGAATCTTCTGATGAGGATCGGCTCTATCGGCCGACCAAAAAGGCGAAGAAGGTTGACGGATCAAGCGCATCCGGGAAAGGTGTAATTGGAGCATCTGGATCCTCCGGCAAACCCCCGGTTGTCCCGAGAAGGGACCGGATTCCTAGGCAGAAAGGTTCCCGGCCGAAGGACGGGGAAGAAAGCCTCTTCCCCTCTAAGTATGCATCCATTTTCGGCTCTGATGATGAGGAATTTTCCTGGTAAAAACACTTAGGGCTGTTTTCCACGTCGGGGTTATATTTTTGTCGCGCTTTTTGTTAACATTCTTCCTGACAGGCTCTTCAAAGAAGATCCCGGGCTCCCTTTGGCCGTGGCTCACCTGTGTGCCGCCCAGGATCCTTATGAGGATGATCCTATCCCAGGCCACTTGGATCAGGCGGTCGAGGACGTTGTTCATTCTTGGTCGCATCAGATGGAGGCTGCGGCCTCTCGTGTGGATTTCTTGGAGAAATTATTGCGTGTCCATGCCGCCCGGATTCCGGTCATGGTGAATTGCTTGGCTAGGGCGAAGGCCGAACAAGAGGACAAGGCTGCTAAGTGTCCGCCCAACCTGCCAGACGTGTATCTCGAGCTACGCGATCGTTATAACAAATTACAAGAGGACTTTGGTCTCGAGGCCGGGCTGAAGGCCTCTTTGTACTCCGAACTGGACGAGGAGAAAAAGGATAAGATGGCTTTTATCCACAAAATGACCGAGCAAGACAAACAGCTTTCTCAACTGGAAGGGAAAGTGGTTGATCTCAAGAAATCCTATGATCAGGCCGAGACCAGGAATGACGAGTTGGAGGAAGTGAACCGGAAGGTGATGAAGGAGCTGGGGGATATGCAAGCTGCGGAAGCTGCCCGCTCGGCGGACCCTGAGGAGGACATCGATTTGTATAGCAACTACTCCTACTATTGTGCGTATTTCGATGGCATCCGAGCACTCCTCGAGGCAGGTCAGTCGGCTGATATCCTGGTGAAATTTCTCCGCCAATACGCCGAGCAATGCCCCCTTCATGCTCACTTCTCCTTGTATGTCCTTGACCTGGAGCAAAATTTCAAGCTAGACCTTTCCTGGTGGCCTTTGAAGTCGCAGCTCAAAATGCCCAAGTCGGCTGGAACTTCTGATGTGAAAGATGTTGACCCGGCCGTGCAGTTCGCGGAGTCAGTGCTTAAGGACGATGATGGTGAATCGGCTCAAGGCGACCTGAAGTGAAGTTTTCTCCCAGACGTTTTTATCGTTATTTCTAGTCGTTTTCTTTTCGGACAACTTGTTTTGGGTTTTGCCCGGGGGGCTTTGAACAGTTTATCTTATTTATACTTTTTGTGCTCGTCCTCGTACCCTTCTGGTATTTGAGGCGTTTTTAGGTGACTTTTGCAGTTTCAGCGAATCCTTACTCTTATGTTTATTGCACTTATCCAATGCCCTTTATTCCGCTATTTACGTTCGTAACGTATGGTGATTCTGCGGGTTTCCCGCCTCAACTCCTTTTTTGGCGGGCTAGGTTCCCTCCAAAAGGCGGTTTTTAGGTGGGGTACCCTTAAAATCTTTTAGCCTATATAAAGGACATATCAGTGTCCTGATTTTTCTAAAAGAGAAAAAATCATGAGTTCTAGCAAGAAAATGAGTCAGAATAAAGGGAAACAGGTTTTCCATGGCGCCTCGAGGTGCACAGAGGGGCATCATGACATCACTATTCTCTCCGACGGCTGGCGTCGGCTGCGCCAGAAATTCGACGGCCGGTGGCACCGTAAGAACTTCCCTCTTCCTCATTCTTTCGTGCAACCCTTAGAGAAGTTTCTGGGTGAGGAAATCCCATTTCACGATTCCAATGAACAAGCATGGGTTGCGACAAAGACGAAACTTCGGAGGCAGATGGCTTTTGGAGGCCCGGGCTGGGCGGATTTCGTTCAGCATGCGGGCATCCATGTGGGCTGGGAAGTCTGGTTGATATGGAAGCCCGGCTTCGGATTCCGTGTCAGTCTTTTCAACCTCGAGGGGCTCAACGTGTCGATCCCAAAGCAGACTCGGGTGCGTGGTGCGGCCGATTCTCATGGACACGCCTACTCGGATTGATGCCTCTGTTGTCTTGGATTTTCCCCAGTTTCTTTTTGTTAATGTATGGAACTTTAATTTGGCATGTATCCTTTTAATTCTTGAACTGCCAACCACTCTTAATAATTAATGGGTTGCATTAAATTTTTCACTTGGGTCGAGGAAAAGTCTTGTTTATAAACGAGTTCTCCCTCATCCTTCTTTTCGGAAATAAGCATTTGTGGCTAAAAAATCATGTCAACTCGGATCGATCTCTCTGACGATTCGCGATCGTTCGAGCGCCCATTCAATGGCTCCTGGCACAGGGAGAGGTTTCCGATCCCTGCGGCGTTCATACGACCACTTAGGGATCAAACGCCAGACGGCCTTTGTATGACGGACTGCTTGGGCCAGGAATGGCGGGTTTCTTTCACTCGTTTTCGCAATCAACTTGCCATTCATGGGCCAGAATGGTAGAGGCTTGTTGCCGGCTTTGCGATACGAGAGGGTTGGGTCATTCGAGTCTCTTGGGCTGTTGGGAGTGGCTTTTTCATTGACATTCTTGATGGAGACCATAATTCAATGGTGCGTCCTGTCGGAGATCCATCGTGGTCTTATCGTCGTATGGTGCGTGGATCCGGAACCCGTCCCTGGCCCCCTCGCCCGACTCATGATCGGTGGGGGCGCTTCATTTGTTGACGTCCCGCTTTCGATGTTTGCCGCGTCGCTTATTTTTATTTTGTTCTAGTAATGTAACTTTTAAGTAATGTATGGAGTTTGCCTCTTTTTTCGTGTCTAAACGTTTCTCGGCTCTTGCTGATTGTTCATACCCTTTGACGGATCAAAGGGGCATGGCCGAGGATGGGACTTGTCCGATCCTCGGGCTTATTAATAACCTGTTAGATCGGCCGAGTAACGTGTTACCCGGCTCATCTCAGGCCCGGGGAGAGCGGACTCTATCCCCGGTTCATTGTTCATGCCCCTTGACGGATCGAGGGACATGGCCGGGGATGGGACTTGTCCGATCCTCAGACTTATTAATAACCTGTTGGATCGGCCGAGTAACGTATTACCCGGCTCATCTTAGGCCCGGGGAGAGCGGACTCTATCCCCGGTTCATTGTTCATGCCCCTTGACGGATCAAGGGACATGGCCGGGGATGGGACTTGTCCGATCCTCGGACTTATTAATAACCTGTTGGATCGGCCGAGTAGCGTATTACTCGGCTCATCTCAGGCCCGGGGAGAGCGGACTCTATCCCCGGTTCATTGCTCATGCCCCTTGACGGATCAAGGGACATGGCCGGGGATGGGACTTGTCCGATCTTCGGACTTATTAGTAACCTGTGGGCGATCCTCACGAGAAGAAAACTTTTATTCCGGTCAGGTTCATGAAATACAAAAGTTTTACTGGTGATATTTTTTCAGGTGTAGCGCGTTCCAAAAATACTGATCCGGTACGCCGTTCAGGTGTTCCAACTCGTATGATCCTTTCTCCAAAATTCTTTTTACTCTCATCGGTCCTTCCCAATTTGGGCCCAATGCCCCAGTGTTCGGCCCGAGTATGCGTTTAAGGACTAAATCTCCGGGTTTGAATCTTCTGATTCTGGTCTTGGAGTTGTAGAAACGTTCAGCCCTTTGCTTGGCCGACGCATTCCGGAAAACCGAGTTCAGCCTCCTTTCCTCCAGAAAGTCTAGTTCAAGGCGCAGAGCCTTGTCATTGTTCTCGTTTAGTCCTTGCGAGGTCCTATGGCTGAGAACTTCGACCTCGGAGGGTATGACCGCTTCTGCACCGAAAGCTAAAGCGAATGGTGTTTCTCCGGTGGTTGTTTTGCTGGTTGTCCTGTAGGACCATAAGACCTCTGGCAGCTCAGCAGCCCACCTCCCTTGTTTTTCTTCCAGTCTGGCCTTGATGGTATGCTTCAAAATTTTATTGATGGCTTTCACTTGTCCGTTCGTCTGAGGATGGTAGGGGGTGGAGAAAGCCTTCTTTATCTTCCACTTGTCAAAAAAGTTCATGATTTCCTGCCCATCGAATTGTTTTCCGTTATCCGATGTGACCGTGTAAGGGATTCCATAACGGCATATGATGTTTTTCCAGATGAACTTTATGATTGCCTTTTGGTCGATGACCTTCAGTGGCTCGGCCTCCGCCCATTTTGTGAAATAATCCACAGCCACAACTGCGTACTTTACTCCTCCTGGCCCCGTCGGCAAAGGTCCGATCAAATCAATCCCCCATGAGGCAAAAGGCCAGGGACTGTATATCGAGTTTAAGTAATCCGGCGCCGATCGAGCGATGGGAGCCGTCACCTGACATCTGTGGCACTTTCGCGCATAGTTGATCGCATCTCGCCTCAACGTAGGCCAATAGTACCCCTGACGTATGGTTTTATGGGCCAAAGACTGTCCGCCAGCGTGGTTCCCACAAACACCGTCATGTATTTCGCTGAAAACCTTATGACCTTCGAGCGGGGTGATGCACCTTAGAAGAGGCAAATATAAGCTTCTTCTGTACAAAACATCTCCAATCATCGTGTATCTGGCCGCTCGTATCCGAAGCTGTCTCGCGTCTGTCTTATCTTCCGGTAGCGTTCCATTCGCAAGGTACGCGCGGATTGGGTCCATCCATGTCTCTCCACGATCGATGATCGTGATCAAGCCCTCATCTCGCGAGATTGCCGACCGAACCTGGCTGGTTAGGACGACATCTGTCATATCGGCGGTACCCTCCGAGGATGCTAATTTGGAAAGTGCATCAGCCTGGGAGTTCAGTTCTCTCGGAATTTGCTCGATGAGTACCTTTGGGATTTTCTCACATAGGGAGAGCACATGTTCGTAGTACTTCGCCATACGATCACAACGTGTCTCATAAGTTCCTTTGATTTGGTTGACTACTAATAAAGAGTCCATAAAAATTTGTAAGTGTTCGGCGCCGACTGCCAGGGCGAGGTCCAGACCGGCAATTAATGCCTCGTACTCCGCCTCGTTGTTGGTTGCTTCGAATTCGAACTTTACTGCATGTGTGAATGATTGTCCACCCGGCCCGACCAATACTATTCCAGCCCCGGCATGGGAGGAATTTGACGACCCATCCACATATAGCTTCCATGGCGGGATCGAAAGGGACGGTGTGGAGTTTGGAAAAGTTAGCTCTACTATAAAATCCGCTAAGGCCTGTCCCTTGATTGCCGTTCGGGGGGCGTAGGTAATGTCGTACTGTCCCACTTCCAGGCTCCATTTTAATAACCGGCCATTGGTGTCCGGTCTCTGCAATACTTGTCGTAGTGGCATGGTCGTCAGAACTTCTACCGGATGGTCGAAAAAATACGATCTCAACTTTCGTACGCTCATGACGAGGGCGTAGGCTAGCTTTTCTAAAGGTGTGTAACGTATCTCGGCGTCGTGGAGGACCTGGCTGACAAAATAAATAGGTTTATGTGTTTGCCCGTCTGCCCGGACGAGAACTGAGCTCATGGCATGCTCCGAAGCGGCCAGATAGAGGAACAATTTCTCCCCGGCTAGAGGTTTGGAGAGGATGGCTGGACTCCCGAGGTGTTCCTTTAGTCGCAGAAAGGCCTCCTGACTTTCCTTGCCCCATCTGAACTTCTGGTCCTTGATTGCTTTGAAGAAAGGTCGGCTTTTATCCCCTAGTCGGGGAATGAAGCGACTGAGGGCGGCCAAACAGCCGGTCAACTTTTGCACATCCTTTAGGTTCCGGGGCTCTCTCAGGTCTTGGATGGCCTTGACCTTTTCTGGGTTTACTTCAATGCCCCTGAGACTAACGATGTGGCCGAGGAATTTGGTTCTGTAAACTCCGAAGTGGCATTTCTTAGGATTGAGCTTCATATTGTAAAATTTCAAAATTTCGAATGCGACCTTTAAATCTTTCACGTGGTCCTCCTCGGACCTGCTCTTTATAATAATATCGTCAACATATACCTCCATGGTGTCTCCGATTTGGTTGGCGAACATTTTGTTTACCAGCCTTTGGTAAGTGGCCCCGGCGTTTTTTAGACCGAAAGGCATCCTCTTCCAGCACAGCACACCTTTATCCGAATAAAAAGAAGTGTGCTCGACATCTTCCTCGGCCATCGGTATTTGATGATAACCTGCGAAGCCATCACAGTTAGAAAAGATCTCGTATCCGGCGACGCTATCGACCAGGTGATCGATATGGGGTAAGGGGAAATGATCTTTCGGGCAAGCTTTGTTGAGGTCTGTGAAATCGATGCACAAACGCCAGGCGTCATTCGACTTTTTCACGAGCACCACATTTGCGATCCACTGGGGTTCCTCCTCGGCATTCCGCACTAGGTCGTTATCCAGTAACTTCTTAACCTCCACCGCCAAAGCTGCGTACTTCTCGGGTCCCATTTTTCTCCTCTTCTGGGCGATGGGCTTTTTTTCTGGGTCAATCTTAAGGTGGTGACAAGCGTGCTTTGGGTCGATTCCGACCATATCCTTATGTGACCAGGCGAAGGCGTCCGTATTCTGTGCCAGGAAATCGACCAACTCACTTTTTAGCCGCTCGGGGATCCTTCTCCCGATAAAAACTTCTAAATCGGGCCTGCTCGGGTCCAGACTTACCTTTTCGACCTCATCCACTGTTACGCACATCGACGGTCCCCGAGGGTCGGGTATATCGCTAGGTTCAAAACCGATGCGGGGATCAAACTCCTCGTTCCTTGGGGGGCAGTCCACCTGGACCGGACTCCTGCTCTGGCCGCCCGGTATATCGTCGATGAGGATGTGTAATAATTGTGCCTCGAGGTCAGTCACGCCGACCTCTGACTCCTGCTCGTCACAGACCATCCCCTCGAAGGCATCCGGATTCCCTAGTTCGCCCTCTTCCCACAGAGTGTTTAAATAATCTTGATCGTCTAAATCCATGGCCACCTCTCTCGAGGGGTCGATTTCTTTTACCTTGATGGCGTCGTCCTGGGATAACCCACTTCGGAGTTCAAAACTCCTCGGAGCGGGTGGCTGCTCGGCTATTTGAGGATCCTCGCCCTCAAATGCCCCAGTGTTAACATCATTCAAGCGTTTGTTTAAAATTGGACACGAAAAATAATTAAAACATTTCTTAGCCATATACTGATCCCCTCGGAGGGTTCCGACCGCACCACTTAGGGTGGGAAATTTAATACAATAATAATGGGAGGATGCCACAGCCTCAAAGGCATCGAGGAACGGCCTCCCGAAAAAAGCGTTATAAATGTTTTCAGCATCCACGATTACAAATTCCATCATCCTCGTCATCGCGATGCCGGGATCTTGCCAATCCTTCAGTTCCACGGCCATCCTAATCCGCCCCCTCGGTCGGACCACCACGTCTCCGAATCCTTTCAGAACCCCTTCATATGGTCGAATGTATCTTGTCAGGTCTCCAAGTTGATCCAAAGCCGATTTGAAAATCAGATTGCAGTGAGCCCCATTATCTATCAGGACCCTAGCCACCTCGATGCCGAGTATCCGAGCAGTGATGACCAAAGCGTCTTCCTTGGGATATCTTATCCCCTCCCTGTCCTTCTCCGAAAAAGAAATGACGACGCCTTTGGAGATGGTCGACTCGGTATGAGGGATAACCACATTTACTCCCTCAAACTCGCGGAGTTCTTCCTTCTTCTGTCTCTTCGATTTATGGACGATCGGCGTTAAACCGCCGATCATGTTCACGCGCGCTCCCCCCCGGACGGGTGGGTCTTCATCCTCAGGCCCGCCGGCCGGTGGTGGTGGTATAGCTAGAGGGTTCAAAACATCTTGGTTCTGACCTCGTCCCTGCTGCTGGTGAGGTCGGTTATTCCGATCGCCCTGATGTCCTCGGCCTCGACCTCTCCCCCCTTGTCTTCTGTCACCATTTCCTCGTCCGGTGCCTCCACGTCCGGCGCCTCCACGGCCGGCGGTTAACCGACCGCGCTTGGGTGTTCTAAGGAGATCTGCTAAACTCCCATCTTCATAAAGCTGCCGAAGTTGAGCTATCAAATCACGGCATTCGTCGGTGGTATGACCATTCTCCTGATAAAAAGTGCACCATTTACGTGGGTTCCTATCGTCTGGATGGCTTCTCATGGCCTGAGGTGGTGTGAGTATGTTGATGTTTCTCTCGTAGAAAATTTGAAGTATCTGAGCAGGAGTTTGTCCCAGGAAAGCCCCGCTTTCGGGATATTCTTCTACGATATTGACCTTATTCGGTCCCTGGAAAGGCCCCTGGTACGGCTTATAAGCAGGCCTCTTCTTTCCACTTTCGTGGTATTTCACCGTTGGTGGGGGTGATGTTCGGCGACCAGTGTCCACCCGTTTGTCCGACTTCTGCTCAAGAACGGAAAATTCTCCATTATCCGGCTCTAATTCCTTAATCCGTTGGTCATATATCCTCTGCTGGGCAATCTCCTCGCCCGCTCTTCTTCTAAACTCCGTGTAGGATTCTGGGTAGTCCCTCATCATCGGCCTGAACAAACCAGAATTGGCCCGTAAACCACCTACTACCGCGTGGACGAGGATCTCATCGCTCACTCGGTCTCCTTGTTTAGCTATCTGTTCTACCCGGTCAATATAACTTTGAAATGCCGATATTGTGCTCGATTTTATTGTTGTTTTGGGGTGTGTTTGTGTTCATTTTTTGTACATATATGTGTGTGATCATTGAGGATTTGCTTATTATTGTCGTGACGGAGCTCATGCGTGGTATGGTCGAGTTTTTGTGTGAAAATGCAGGAGAAACGAGGTGTCGACTCTAGGCCGGAGTTGCAGCGACTTTGTCTCAAAATATGCTATCTCTCGGCTGGAACCATGAATCATGTTATACACGGCTGGAAAGGTCTTGAAGTCGGGAGTTCGAGGAATTTTGAATCACGTCAATCGGAGTTCAGACGAGAAAGATATGACGATAATCGGAGGGCTGCGCAAGCAAGGCCAAACAAGTAACCAAATTCGGAGGGGAGAAAGAAGGTGTAGCAGTGCAATCCGCGTTGAAGCTCTCGGACAAACCCGGGTTAGAACTCGCAGCAGCTCAACTATTGACTAGAATTGACTCTCATTGAACTAGCATTGACTCTCATTGAACCAACGTTGACCCGCGGTTGACTAGTTCAATGAGAGTGGCTGGGAAGCAAAATCGTTGACCAGGCGTTGACCGAGGGGTAGAATCGACATTTCAAGTCCATTTTTTGTGGGAAAAAGAAGAGAAACGGTTTTCTTTCTCTCATGAGTATAAAGAGGAGGAGAAACACTCTTCCCACACAACTTTTGACACACGAGAAGAATTTGAAGAGCTAGATAGAGAGAAATTTCATCTTCTTCCAAGAGCAAGTCTCCATTGACGACGGATTCGAGCTCGGGCAAGGACGACGGAATCGAGATCTACTACCTACGACCACGAGATTTCACCTTGGCTATTTCTTCTCCCTTCTCTCTTTATTGCATTTTGTAGAATTTTCATACTTTACTTGATTTTTGAAATTGAACTCGGATTGTATTGAATGATGTTAATTGAGCTTGGTTTTATGATTTTCATGCTTGAGTTGTTGATTTCCATGGCTAGAAGTAGCTAATTTCTCATTAGGAGATGGGGTAAAAATCATGCTTACAAGGTGTTTGATAAAATGCTTGAGAGACTTTTACTTGGTCTAATTGTGTATTTTCAAAGCCACGATTGAGGTTAGCCACCGGTGATCGGAGTTAAATACAATTGGGGATTAAAATGATTGCTTTCACCGGGAACGGGGGCTTTCTTCCCAAGTCTCGATAGTACACAATTAGGAAACCAAAACTAAAGGAACGAGTATAGTTAACTAACACACTCATCACCATTTTGGGATGCTTTGTTAGGGAATTAAACGGTTGGTTTGGGTGAACAAAACCTTCCTTTCCAAGCTATACTTTGAACTTAAATATAAGATTATCCGACTTGGAAGACGACGATAATTGGACCTTCTCTCTTGCGTTTTATAATTCACTTTGAAAGTCGATTATTACCTTGTCTCCGATTTTCTCCCATTTGATAAACCTCACGTTACTTGCTTTGATCACTTATCTACTTGCAATTACTTGAATTTTCGATTATTGAAATGAACACGATTTTGGAAACCTCTCACTCTAGTCCTCCCTCGGATTGATATTCCGAGTGGTCGTTTTACAACGAACTCTCGATTTTTGAAGCGAGACTAAACACATTTTCTCGTTCCTTGAGATCGAAAAATGCTTCTTCAAAATGGCGCCGTTGCCGGGGAGGGCTAGTTGAAGTTTTCTAGTCATGTTCTTTTCAATTGCTACTTGTTTTAGTTTCATTTACTTTACTTTGATCATGCCCCACATTAGTTTAATTAGTTTAGCTTTAGCTAGCTTACTTTAGTTATTTGCTTGTCTTTGAATGCAAGGTATGTGGAGTCATCAACAACCGGAGTATTCATGTTCTTATCAAAATGCGACTCCACCATACAACTACTACCAATCGTCTCCTCCACAACAACCACAATATTCACAACCTTATAGAGGATCTCATTACCAAGACAACTACTACCCGCCACAACCACTATCTCCTCAACCAAAATATCAAGGTTCCTATTACCCTCATCCTCAACCGAAGTATCAAGGAGGGTACCAATCAAGAGTCGATCCGAATTATTATAATCCAAGACCCGAGCCAAGCTATCAACATCAAAGGCCCGAGCCGAGTTATTCCCATTCAAGGCCCAAGTATCCAACATCTAGGTCTTATTCATCCGGGCCGGAGCCGACATATCCTTCTACTACCCATCATTGGCCCGAGCCACATTATGAAGTTGATGAAAATCAATTGGAGGCCGAAATGGAAGGGATGAGGAAGGAGATGCAAATGGTGAAAGAAGATACGAGAGTTACTTGTATTATTTGTGGTGATGAAGGGCATGAGTTTAGGACATGTCCTTACAATGCATTTCCCCAAGGCAAGACTATGGAGGTGGATGTGCCATATGAGTATGACAATGATGAAGAGATTGAACAACCCGAGGATGAGACAACATGTTCTCACCCCGAGTCGGCCGAAGAGGTTGTAGATGATCTCCGAGCTTGTTTCAAGAGAATAGATGCTCATGTGTCAAACATATTTACTAGTTTGGATGAGATGAAACGAGAGTCCTTTCAAGCTATTGAAGATGACGAGCTCTCGATCCCCTCTCAACACGCCTTCACGAAATCTTTTGCTTGGGAAGAGTATGCCATATTGTCCAATGAGAGTGACGAGGCCGAACAAGCTCCAAAAGTTTTTTCTATATTGGATGTGATGGATGAGTCTCCTTACTTTTCTCCAATTCCATTTGAGACTATTGTTCCGATACTTGAGACCATTGAAGTGGAGATGTCACTTTTGGGATTTGATGAGGTAAAAGAGACTCTACATGTCGAGATTCCTTTGGAGTGTGGTGTTGAGTTCCTAGATTGTGATTTTGTCTCTCCTATGGTTGAGCTCTTCTTTGATGAGGAAATTGAGGTTGAAGAGAAAGTGATGGAGGAGCATGTTACGCTCGATATAGTGGATGAGAAGAGAACGTCTTGGGGATTTGGTAGACGAATTTACGGCTTGGTTGACTTGGGAGTCAAAATTGAGTTTTCTTACTCACATCCTAAAACTCCCTTGTCAATAGTGACTCATGATAAAGAAGAGAACGACGATCTCGACCCGCTTCATCCGCTTAGTCCCGGTAATACTCTTGTCACCATTGTTCGTGGTTTGGACTCGAGCTTATTTGATTCACTTGAATTGGGAGCCGAGATTGCATATGTGGACGGTCGAACGAGTGAGGCTTGCTACATTGAGAATCGTGACACATGGGCCGAGATGGAGTTCCTAAGAAGATTTAGTTTGATATTTTTACCGATTGAGGTGGACGGTAAAGGAAGATGTGATATAAGGCTATATTCCGGTCAACTACTTGATATTTTCACTATAGAGGACCGTGGTTCCTTGCCGGAAACGATCTATCTCCGGAAGTTTAGTTCCTATTTTTTATTGGCCGAGATAGAATATACATACTACTTACCTCAAGCCGAGGATGTGGGAGAGAATTGTATTTCGAGCACTAAGGTTTCATATTCTCTCACACCTAGACTTGAGGGATTCTACTCGGAGGAGTATCTTATCTTAGCCGAGATGCTCTTCCTACGACGGTTGTCTTCGATATTTTTAGAGGTCTAAAGGACTTTGAGTATCGGGTGTTGCTCGGAGCCGAAAACCGAGTGCCTCGTGGGGGCATTCCCACGGTCGTCAAGCTCATGACGTTAAAGAGAGCATTGTTATTCTCGTACATGGAGATGAAGCCCTACTCCTCCACGTCCTTCTACACTACATTCCCGGAGTTCACGATGAATCCTTCTATCTTGTCTCTACACCACAAGTGACGTCGAGACACCCGAATTACATTCGGGTCGAGGTATGTGAATGGCTAATCCCTCTTTGATCGTTTTTATTATTCTTTTGGGATTTGTGGTGGAGTTTTGGTGGTGTTTGTGTGATTTTGTTTTATTTTATTTTATTTTAATTTTCTTATTTTGTGTTTGTACTAAATTCGAGTTTTTCGGTGCTTTCCTACTTTGATGAAACGTGTGAGTCCCGTAGACGTGTGTGATACATGTGGATTGGGTTAAAGTCGGAGGAGTCGTTAGTTTGGATGACGTTTATCTCTCTCGGGCATTGTTGGATATTTGACTATTCACTATTTGTTATTTGGAGACCTTGCTTATAATTGTGAGAGTAATTTGAACCTTGATCTTTCTTGTTGGATTATATATATCTCATCTCCTTTTCGTTTTCACTTTTGTTATGAATGTGCATTGTTATCTTTGTCCATATGTATGTGTTTGTGCATTATGAGTGAATGGTGATGAGCTCGGTTGGTCTCATTGGCTTGAATATGATGAACTTGATCAATAGAAAAGCTCCACTTGAATATATTCCCCATATTATACCGAGCCCGTCGTGGGACACCTCTAGATACCCCTTTGAGCCTACATGTATACCTTTTCATTGTTGCCGAGAGTTTCTCGAGTGGTGTGAGCATTTCCGGGGTCATTCGGTGATGAAGGTGATATTTGTGTTTGGGGTCATTACTTAGGTTGTGCTTATGAGGTTAATTTGTAAACTTGAGCATGTTAGTAATTCTTGGAAAAAGCCAATCCCTCTAAAAAAATAAATGGTGAGAATAAATGATGTATGATGTATGATGTTGTGTGCACAAAAGAAAGAAAAAAAAAATGTAAAAAAAAAGTGCAAGAAAAGAGCCTAAAAAAATATAAAAGCAAAAATGCTTGGCCATCGGAAAAAAAAAAAAAAAGATGATTGAAAAAGGCGAGGGTTTTTCTTGAAATATATGTATTGATTTGTAAGCTCGGTTTACTTATGTCCTTGCACATAGATGGAGTTATAAGGGCGAGGTTGATTTGTGAGAAACGTTTGGTGTAGGAGGGGACGAGGGAGAAAGTGAGTGCCCGATTCTTGTTTCATATATGATTCTTGCCCTACCCTTTACCTTATTCTACCATATTTGATCATGTTTTGATTCGTTTGCTTGTGATGATTTAATTGAGTAAAACTCGCTTACGCTTGTAGTGTATGAAATGCATGTTATATGGGTGCTATTCATTCTACTCCTCGAGCTTCATTGACTACATGCAAGTTACTTGTTCTATCTCTTGCATAATGAGTGTATTTGGCCTATGATTCGATATTTGAGAGGAAAGAAACGAGTGAACCGTGCGATTGTGGGATTCGAATAGTGTGTGTCATATTATTTTAACAATGCTTGATGAGATGAACATGGGATTGGTTTGAAACGTTCTTCTCCGGCTAGTTAGTGTATCACGTTGGAACATTATGCTCGGGACGAGCATTGCTTTGTCGTTGTAGTAGTTTGAAATGCCGATATTGTGCTCGATTTTATTGTTGTTTTGGGGTGTGTTTGTGTTCATTTTTTGTACATATATGTGTGTGATCATTGAGGATTTGCTTATTATTGTCGTGACGGAGCTCATGCGTGGTATGGTCGAGTTTTTGTGTGAAAATGCAGGAGAAACGAGGTGTCGACTCTAGGCCGGAGTTGCAGCGACTTTGTCTCAAAATCTGCTATCTCTCGGCTGGAACCATGAATCATGTTATACACGGCTGGAAAGGTCTTGAAGTCGGGAGTTCGAGGAATTTTGAATCACGTCAATCGGAGTTCAGACGAGAAAGATATGACGATAATCGGAGGGCTGCGCAAGCAAGGCCAAACAAGTAACCAAATTCGGAGGGGAGAAAGAAGGTGTAGCAGTGCAATCCGCGTTGAAGCTCTCGGACAAACCCGGGTTAGAACTCGCAGCAGCTCAACTATTGACTAGAATTGACTCTCATTGAACTAGCATTGACTCTCATTGAACCAACGTTGATCCGCGGTTGACTAGTTCAATGAGAGTGGCTGGGAAGCAAAATCGTTGACCAGGCGTTGACCGAGGGGTAGAATCGACATTTCAAGTCCATTTTTTGTGGGAAAAAGAAGAGAAACGGTTTTCTTTCTCTCATGAGTATAAAGAGGAGGAGAAACACTCTTCCCACACAACTTTTGACACACGAGAAGAATTTGAAGAGCTAGATAGAGAGAAATTTCATCTTCTTCCAAGAGCAAGTCTCCATTGACGACGGATTCGAGCTCGGGCAAGGACGACGGAATCGAGATCTACTACCTACGACCACGAGATTTCACCTTGGCTATTTCTTCTCCCTTCTCTCTTTATTGCATTTTGTAGAATTTTCATACTTTGCTTGATTTTTGAAATTGAACTCGGATTGTATTGAATGATGTTAATTGAGCTTGGTTTTATGATTTTCATGCTTGAGTTGTTGATTTCCATGGCTAGAAGTAGCTAATTTCTCATTAGGAGATGGGGTAAAAATCATGCTTACAAGGTGTTTGATAAAATGCTTGAGAGACTTTTACTTGGTCTAATTGTGTATTTTCAAAGCCACGATTGAGGTTAGCCACCGGTGATCGGAGTTAACTACAATTGGGGATTAAAATGATTGCTTTCACCGGGAACGGGGGCTTTCTTCCCAAGTCTCGATAGTACACAATTAGGAAACCAAAACTAAAGGAACGAGTATAGTTAACTAACACACTCATCACCATTTTGGGATGCTTTGTTAGGGAATTAAACGGTTGGTTTGGGTGAACAAAACCTTCCTTTCCAAGCTATACTTTGAACTTAAATATAAGATTATCCGACTTGGAAGACGACGATAATTGGACCTTCTCTCTTGCGTTTTATAATTCACTTTGAAAGTCGATTATTACCTTGTCTCCGATTTTCTCCCATTTGATAAACCTCACGTTACTTGCTTTGATCACTTATCTACTTGCAATTACTTGAATTTTCGATTATTGAAATGAACACGATTTTGGAAACCTCTCACTCTAGTCCTCCCTCGGATTGATATTCCGAGTGGTCGTTTTACAACGAACTCTCGATTTTTGAAGCGAGACTAAACACATTTTCTCGTTCCTTGAGATCGAAAAATGCTTCTTCAAACTTTCATCCGTCTCGTCCTTCCTCTGCTTAACTCCCATCAGCCTTTGCCGACCCTCTGAATACTTTACTTTAGAAGCGAAATAAGACACAAATCCGTCTCCCAACTCTTCGAAACTGTCGATCGATCTCGGGGGCAAACTCGTGTACCAGCGGTGGGCCATGTCACCGAGAGTCAGAGGAAACAGCCGACACTTGGTCGCTTCAGTGGCTCCTCGCCCCACCATATAGATGTTATACTTATTCAAATGAACGTCGGGGTCCGACGCTCCGTCGTAGATGAAGGTTAACAACGGGGCGATATCGGGCTGAGGCCGTGCTTGTTCAATCCTCAGGCTCAGAGGTTCGGCGAGGGCGGACTTTCTTTTCGGATCTTTATCCTGCTCGGTCAGTCTTCTTTCTATCTCCTCCAGCCTTCGTGTGAGACCGGGATCGACTCTGGCTGGTTCTCTCGTTTCTGGTCTCAGGTAATGCGTGCGGGCCTCCTCTCTTTTCTGGGTCAAAAGGCGGAGGGCTTCCTCACGCTTTTCCTCCTCAAACTCGTCCTCGAGTCGTCGGGCGTCGAGATGGGACCCTTCGCCGGTGGACCTTTTCTCTAGGTGTCGAGACCGCGCCTCGAGCCTGCGAATGGTCCGTTTGATCTCTTCGGGGGTCTGGAGATGATCCAGATCCAGATCTGGATCCTTTTCGATGACTGGTGGTAGCCGCTTCTCGGTTTCTGCCACTTTATCTCGGAGGATCCTCTGTCTCTCGGCGAGTTCGGCCTGTTCTGCGCGTAAGGTTTCAATCAGCGCGAACTGGGCGTCGATCTCTTTCGGGTTTTCGGTTGGCCCGGTTTCTGAGGCGTTTGGTGTCATTAGAGCTTTGCTGGTGTCTTGGGCGTGTCGGCTGGCATCGTCGGCCTGGTCAGCGGCGGCGGTCCCTGAAAAACCGATGATCTCCATGGTAAGAAACAGAAAACTCGCAGAATTCTAGCGCTCGAGGATTCCCCCTCCTTCTAGCGCCAATTGTTAACGGGTGAAAAATTTGCTAACGTGCTCTGGATTTTTTGAGGGCTAGTTTAATGGAGTCTTTTACTGTTTTCTTTTGCTGGAAATGGAAACAAGTGTATTTGCATAAAAAAGGGAGTCTGTCTTTTCCCCCATAAGTCCTCCTATTTATAGGGATCTAACTAGGGTTTACAAAAAAGGAATTGGGCCTTTCCTTATTGGGCCTTTTACACATTTTCAGGTCTTAACCTAAAATGGAAAAGGATAAAAGACCAAAACAACCCTCCTGGCGCCGCCTTTATTCAGACGTGGAGGCCACGCTTTCGGCTCTCTTCTGGCATTTACATCGTCTCGACGCCGACCGAGCAGACGTCCCAGTTTCGGATCTCCTCTTTCTCAGCTACCTTGTTGATGCTCGACGAACCCGTCTGGTCGGTCGGCCTGATTTTTGATGATCGGCCTTGAAATAGAGGCCTCCCGTTATACTGCATAATGACTTTTAAATAAGTAATTAAATAAATAAATAAATAATTTTGGAAATGAAAATGGGGCCCAACAGATGTGTCATTTTGTTTTGCTATATATCACGATTATTCGTAATGTAACACATTTTTCATTTACATCTAGTAACGTAAAATTATTGTTTGAAATCTATGATTATGACATATATGGTCGATCATATGATTATTTCATGTTAATTTATTTGTTTCTTAATTAGTTTTTTATTTTTATTTTTATTTTAATTTGTACTTACATTTGGTTTTTTAAAAAATGTTTATTTTTCATAAAGTAATTGCAAAAATCGGTGAGAATTACTTTTTTTTTCCAAAAGTATTTAATCTTTTTTTTAATAGAATTAGATATTAAAAAAAAATTATTTCATCATTTAAATTGTTATCAAGTTAATCATACATTTTAACAATATTAAAATTCAACGTGACTATTTTTCTTAAATCATTATTAAGAATAAGATTCTAGTTTGCATACATTAAGTTTTGCACTAAACATTACAAAATTTGCACTAAATTGAAAACGAAAACACAACATTAATAAACTTGCGCAATCTTTGAACTATCACGAAGCTTTCACTCATTTTTGCAAGTGAAGTATAAAGAAAGAGGAACACAATATTTTTTTAAAATTTTCGACCAACGACAACAATCGAAAATTAATTGTGCAACAACAACGTTTCGGGTAACATACAAATATAATTCAATTGATCATATATTGAAAAAGTAAAAATAAATAGAATGTACATAACTAACTCCCTTTGGACTGAGAAACACACGGTCCTTTGAAAAAATATTTAATACTTTGGAAAATGTTTTTTCATCATTATTTTTTAGTGTAATATTTTAATGAAATCTATAATGTAATTTATTGATCATATCCTTCCAACTCTTAGCTAAAATGTGTGATGTTTTATTTTCCGACTCTTAGGTCGATTTTAATTAGATCAAATTTCGCGCTAACGTCGCAAATTTTTCACCAAATAGAATAAAAACGACGATGAACAATACAATTTTTTTTATTACTCTCGCGCAATTTTTTAACTATTTATTTTAAAATTTTCAATCAACACATTTCACGTAAAGAAAACATTAATTTTTTCGACATGCAATGTGGCTCGAGTAGGTGCATTCCAACCTTGGAGAGACGAAGAATGCCTTGGGGTGGAGCCCGCACTTCCCGTGACCTCTCCATCACCACCGTCGAGTTCCTCTCATCCGGCAAAGACAAACCTAAAAAACAAGACAATAAATCTATAGTGTACCCACGCCCATTCCATATACTACTCAGTAAGTTCGAGTTGACTTTGACCCAACCCGGAAACATTCGGGGCGCTCTCACTCCTACGGCCACACTATACAACTCCCTTCGCGCTGAGAAACACGGTCCTTTGAAAAAATATTTAATCTTTTGAAAAATGTTTTTTCATCATTATTTCTTAGTGTAATATTTTTGATGAAATATATAGTGTAATTTATTGATCATTTCCTTCTAACTCTTTAGCTAAAATGCGCGTGATGTTTTTTTCCGACTCTTAGCTCGATTTTAGTTCAAATTTTGCGCTAACATCGCAAATTTTGCACCTAATCGAGAAAAAGAACGACGATAAACGATACAATTTTTATTATTACTCTCGCGCAATTTTTGAACTATTTATTTTAAACTTTCAAATAGCACATTTCATGTAAATAACACATGAACATTAATTTTTTTTATAGTTTTAGGATGAACTGATGAATATACCCATAAGATTTTTTGTACAACAACATTAATCATATTACCCATTTAAATATAAATATACTCCGTATATTCTGTTTTTATTTTTATTAAGTAAGTCCAAACCCATTTCATTTAATCAGTAGGTTGACTTGACCCGACCCGAAAACAGTCACTCTGACTCACTCCCACACACACTGCCACAGCACTATATAAATGCCGCCTCCCTTCCTTCAGACACAAACACACAAACAGATTCACGCACAATTTTCAGGAGAATTATTCCATTTTCTCTCGGTAATTCCTTTTCTTTTCTCTGGTAATAATTCAATCTTCGTCAACCCAATTTCGTTTCTCCGTTTGTTTAATTAATTTTATTTTGTTTATCCGTTATGAATTAGCGCATCAGTTCTTGTTAATCGTTTTTTATTTAATTTTGTAGATTTAATTGTTTTTTCTTTATCCGATTTTTTTCATGTTTTTTTCATATATATATATATATATATATATATATATATATATGTGTGTGTGTGTGTGATGTGTGTACGTGTTTTATAGAAAGATTTGTTAATTTCCTCATAGATCTGACATAAAATCTAGTTTGGGATGATATATGAATTGGTATGTTTTTCAAGACGAAATCTTTCGATGTTTGAATCGGTGAAGAAACTCATGATCGGTCGGGGCGTCCCGACTGACTTGAACATGTGCGATGTTTTAAAATCGCGCAAATCTTGCGTTTTTTATGCTGTTTTTTAAAGTGATGCAATCGAATTTGGCAATAAGATTTTCAATTTTCAAATCACAGATCGTTTAGGTAATCAGCATTTTTATCGAAATGTTTTTCTTCTTTGTGTGTTGCAGCAATTAAACATTCGAAAGGGGTTGTAAACAATATTCCGATGGCGCCAATATTGAAACGATCAGAGTTGCCTGAAGACGCTCTTCGTGAGCTGAGACGTTGTGGGCAGGGGAATGCATAACATACATGTGTGTGTTTTTTATTTTAACCCCCTTTCATATGATGAAGATGATATTTATGTCACTGATGAGACAGGGTTAAAGAGGTGTATTCCCCACACCAATATAATTCGCTGGAGAGAAGTGGAAAATCCTGATGGAACAATTTCAGTGAGTATACAAAACTTTTCATTACACTTTAAGCTGGCTCCGGTAGGAAGGTTTTATGAAACACAAACTTGGACTCTAAAAATCCAAAACTTTTAAATCCCATTCTTAAACCCTTTATTTAAATACAGCCTTCAACATGTACATTTTTCAACATCAAATCTTAGATTTTAGAGACAGGATGATTGATGCATCATACATTTAAAACTGTATAGGAAATGATATATAGCGTTATGGCGATTCAAAGTTTTGAGTGTAAAAACAAAAGACATATATTCAACACAACATTTTAGATACAAGTCACCCCAAAAGCATTGTCCAAACATATAGCCTAAGCCTTTGTGTTCATGTTGGTGCAAGCAACATACATGTAGAGAGTTGAATTGTATATATTTATAATTTATGCATTGAGATTATGAGATATGTGCACACCCATTTATGCACATTAAATATATTTTAGTGAAATATTCTAGACTCTTGGCCACCATAACTTTATAAAATAGTGGTTTAAACAATTTTACGATCAACTTCGTACCATAATATTTTGTTATTTGTGCAATGCATGTGGATATGTTTTCATGCAGTACAAATGTTCAGATACATTTATTTTTCTTCTTTGATTGGAAAAGCAATTCTCGTTTTGTTACATGGTGATCTGACGGGAGTATGCAGTTGCTTATTGGTAACGAGGCCTTTGACATATCTGAGCAAAACGCAAATGACCTTCAGTCACAGCTTTTCCTTAAGCATGGGAAGGTAGTTCATGATGTAGACTATCAAATAATGGTCAGCCTTTTCTCCCATGCTAATCCAAACGTCGAGCGAAAAGCTGACGAGGACAAAATCATCGAAATATCGTCAGACAGCGAACAGGAGGAGGCAGAGGCCCCCAAATCTAGAGACGTACGTACGTCGATATAAAATAGAATTTACGATTTGCGCCTAAATTAAATTATAACTAACTATTTTTCGTAACAACTTTTGTTTATTATTTCAGATGGGGGAGAGTAGTCGAGTGGCGATAAGCGACTTTGAAGTCGAGTATAGGAGACAGGTTTTGGAAGTCATGTCGAAGCCGTATGACATGACTGAGTATACGACCCTCAATAACAAACTCGACCATGGGTTGTATGCAAAATTATATCCAGGCCAGTTGAAAATCTTTGAAATTCTTCCTGATAAATATTTAGTATATATCATTTAATTTGTTGCTTTTGTCTTATGTACGTTGTTTGCGCGTGCAGAGCTCGGAAAAGAACTCGACAAATGCAGACAGAACCAGAGGAAACGTTTGGTCCTCATGCGTGGATTTGACTTTTGGATTCGGGTAAGGAATAATACACGCAGAATTGTTGTTATAGTTTTTGCACCTCCCGTGACATCTCCACCACCATCGTCGAGCTCCTCTCGTCCGGACCGTGCAAAGGCAAAGCGAAAAACAAGACAATGAGCTTAAGATTAAGATTGTGATAACTAATTCAAATCTCTTGAATATTTTTTGTCAAAATTAAAGTATTTAGTTCTTTCAAACATGTTTTCTCATCAATATTTCATAGTATAATATTTTGATGAAATCTATATATAGTGTAATTTATTGATCATTTTTTTTCAACTCAACTCACTGTATCAAGAACATAACTTGTGTGCGTAAAATGCAGTTTTTTTTTTCGACTCTTAGCTCAATTTAGTACCACTTTTGTGCTGGCATCGCAAATTTTGCACCAAAATGAGAAAAGGAAACGACGTAAATGATACATTTTTTTTTATTACAGTCGGCAGTCGCGCAATTTTTGAACTATTTATTTTGAAACATTCAATCATTACACATAAAGCAACATGAACATAAAAACTTTTTAATTTTATGCATCAAAAAATAATTCAATTGATCATATAGTACTACTCAGTATTATATTATATTATATATATATATATATATATATATATATATATATATATATATATATATATATATATATATATATATATATATATATATATTGTAAAAATAAGAATATATGGTATGTGACACACTGACACCTTGACCTCGTATCAAAAGTCCAAACGACCAAACCCCCATTTCATATGGATTTGGGGGAGCTTCTGTGCAAATAGAACTGCTTATTAAGCAGTGTACCTTTTAACCGTCCAATATAGATTTATTAATCTAACGGCTCTGCACCTGCCCATTATTACTGCCCGTGCATTTCTAGTTTCTACAAACGCAATTGTTTAAAAGTTAAAACATATATACTTAATACTCTTATATATTTACCCAATTGAATATGAAAATAATTTTTTATTTAAAAATTTTGCCCAACAAATAAAATAAATAAATTATTAATAATTTTTTAATAACATAATATTTTAATTATGTAATTAACCGTTTATTTTGGTTCATCTATTATTAATTTTTTAATTGTTTTAGAAAAGTACAATACTAATTTATGAATTTCATTTGATAAAAATATTATTTTATAAAATAAATTTAATTGTATTTTTTTTAAGTATATGCTAAAATCCTAACAAAAAACTAAATATAATTTTTATTTTAGGTCATAAAAATATGATAAAGTTGCATTTATTATTTATTTTATATATAAAACTAAAATATTTTTTAAATAAGATTTCTTTAATTTTTATTTTAATAAAATGACTTGTAAAATAAATTAAGATAAATGTATATATTAATAGTAGGGGCAGTTAATGGGCAAGACAAAGCACAACCGTTCCTTTTTTCAATCCAATGGTTAAAAACCACACTGAAACAGCCCGGACTCCCGCCGCACTATATAATTGCCGCCTCCTGCAGTCCCTTCAGACACAAACACACACAACCTGACGCACACAGAAAACGAGGATTATTCTGCTCGTCCTTTCAGGAGATTCTTTAGCTTTCTCTAGGTAAATTCCTTTTTCCTTCTCAGCTAATAATTGGATCGTACGTTGGTCAACCTAATTTCGTTTCTCCATTTTTTCAATTAATTAAATTTTGATTTCCCGTTATGAATTAGCGCACGTGCATCATCAGTACATCTTAATTTGTTATTGTTTTTTTTTTTATTTTGTAGATTTAATTGTGTTTTTCATTCATCCGATTTTCCAGGTTTTTCACAATCTGATATTTATGTATGTAAATGCTTTATAGAAGATTTATTTATGTGTCCGGTAATAATTATATTGGATCGTTTCTGTCGTCAACCGAATTTCATTTCTCCATTTTTGTAATTAATTTAATTTTGATTTCCTGTTATGAATTAGCGCGCGTGCATCAACACATCTTCTTGATCGTTATTTTTAATTTTGTAGATTTAATTGTGTTTTTCATTCATCCAATTTTTCATGTTTTTTGATGTCACAGATCCGATATTTATATGTGTGTGAGACTGAGATGTGTAAATGTTTAATTGAAGATTTGTTTTCATTTCTCATAGGATCTGACATATAAAATTTAGTTGAGGATGATATATGAATTGATATATAGATGTCCCGACTGAATTCAACACGTGCGCACGCGCTAGACGTGTTTTAAAATTGCGCGTTTTTTCCGCTGTTAAGATTTTTTTTTCAATTTTCGAGTCAATCGAAATGTTTTTCTTCTTTGTTGAATGATATATACCTTACAAAGTTTGATGTTTTTCTTATTTGTCTCAAGGTATATATAGCAAACATCCGATGGCGCCTATATTGAACCGAGCTAAGTTGCCCCAAAACGTTGTTCGTGAATTTAGACGTTGTACGCAGGGGAATGCCATGCTCGATTATGAACTTGGCGAGTATAGAAGGCTGCTTGAGGAAGACGAGAATATGGACAAAACTTACAAAGTTTTGTAAGTTTGCGCATGCAGAGCTCGGAAACGAACTCGACAAGTGCAGACACAACCAGAGGAAACAATTGGCCCTCATGCGTGGATTCGACTTTTGGATTCGGGTAAGGAATAATACACACAGAATTGTTGTTATAGTTTTTGCATATTAATTAAATGGGGCTGATGTTATTTTTTGACCTGTAGGATTTGGCTCGAGAAGGGGCATTCAGACCTTGGAGAGACGAGGAATGTCTTGCGGTGGAGTCCGCACCTCCCGTGACCTCTCCACCACCACCACCGCCGAGCTCCTCTATTGTGAAAATTCTCAATAATAGTGATTAATCGGTTTTCGATTTTTTTTTAAGTATAAAATCCTTTGAAAGTTCATCATTATATATTTCATAGTGTAATATTTTGAGGAAATCTATAGTGTAATTTATCGATCATTTTCTTCCATCTCATCTCACTGTATTCAAGACCATAAATTGTGTGGGTAATATGCGATGTTTTTTCGACTCTTAGCTCGATTTAGTACCACTCTCGCACCGACGTCGCAAATTTTGCACCAAAACGAGAAAAGGAAACGGCATAAAAACATTATTCAAAACAAGTTATTGTTATTATATTAAATACTAGTACCAATAATTAAAATATGATAAAGTTGCATTTATTATTTATTAAACTAAAATATTTTTTAAATACGATTTTTTTAACTTTTATTTTAATAAAATAGATTAAACTGTAAAAAAAATATTCATAACAAAATAAAATGACATGTAAAAAATAAATAAGATACCTATAAATAAATTAAGATAAATGTATATATTAATAGTAGGGGTAGTTAATGGGCAAGACAAATCACAGCCGTTCCTTTTTTCAATCCAATGGTTAATAAACACTTTAATGGGCACCGGACCTCCCCAAATCCATTTCATATAATCCGACCCGGAAACAGCCCGGACTACCGCCGCACTATATAAGTGCCGCCTCCTGCAGTCCCTTCAGACACAAACACACACAACCTGACGCACACAGAAAACGAGAAACCCTTCCATTTCCATAGGATTTGTCTGCTCGTCCTAAGAAACTTTTCAGCTTTTCAGGAGATTCTTCATTTTTCTCTCTCTAGGTAAATTCCTTTTTCTTTCTCCGCTAGATCGTACGTTTCTCCATTTCTTTAATTAATTTAATTTTGATTTCCCGTTATGAATTAGCGCACGTGCATCATCAGTACATCTTAATTTGTTATCTTTTTTTTTTTTTAATTTTGTAGATTTAATTGTGTTTTTCATTCATCCGATTTTCCATGTTTTTCACAGATCTGATATTTATGCATGTGTGTGTGATGTGTAAATGCTTTATAGAAGATTTGTTTTCTGTCTCCGGTAATAATTATATTGGATCGTTCGATTCTTCTATCGTCAACCGAATTTCATTTCTCCATTTTTGTTATTAATTTAATTTTGAGTTCCTGTTATGAATTAGCGCACGAGCATCAACACATCTTGTTGATCGTTATTTTTAATCTTGTAGATTTAATTGTACGTGTTTTTCATTCATCCGATTTTTCCATGTTTTTTGATGTCACAGATCCGATATTTATATGTGTGTGAGACTGAGATGTGTAAATGTTTAATTGAAGATTTGTTTTCATTTCTCATAGATCTGACATATAAAATCTAGTTGGGGATGATATATGAATTGGTATATATGTGAAGTCAGTCGGGACGTCCCGATTGACTTCAACATGTGCGCACGCGCTAGGCGTGTTTTAAAATTGCGTGTTTTTTTCGCTGTTTTGGTAAGATAATTTTCAATTTTCGAGTAATTGAAATGTTTTTCTTCTTTCTTGAATGATATATACCTTCCAAAGTTTGATGTTTTTCTTATTTCTCTCAAGGTATATACAGCAAACATCCGATGGCGCCTTTAATGGACCGATCTAAGTTGCCCCAAGACGTTGTTCGTGAGTTTAGACGTTGTACGCAGGGGAATGCCATGCTCGATTATGAACTTGGCGAGTATAAAAGGCTGTTTGAGGAAGACGATAATATGGACAAAACTTACAAAGCCCTATTGCTCAGCCTTTTTTCCCTAGGACCCGAAGAGCTGCATCAGACGGAAAACGAAAATCCATCGGAGGAAAGAAAACAGAATCTGGCCTCTGGTTCGGGTAAAGACATTCAGGTCGGTAAACCGAATGATTCCAAGGCTGATGAACAGAGGAATGTTGTCAGCAAAAAGACGAAAAGAGGCGTGCTCAGGAAGCGCGCATCTAGTGAATTTAGGAATGTCGACGTAATGGAAGAAATTCCGGAAGAGGACGAGAGAGTCGTTTTTAGGAAAAGGTCGACTCGTGGTTCAAGGAAAGCCATCATTGAAGAATCTACGGAGTCGGATGATTCGAGAATTTCCATCATCGAAATACCGTCGAGCAGTGATGAGGAGAGAGATGAGAGTGATCATGCTGATACAGACTACTATGATTTTTTTGATGATGATTGTCATAAAAGTAAAGATTCTGACATGGATATGATGAAACCGAGGAGGAGCCCCAAGGGGCGATTTGCGCCTAAATCTAGAGACGTACGTACGTCGATATATAATAGAATTTATGATTTGCGCCTAAATTATCACTAACTATTTTCGTTACAATTTTGTCTATTAATTATTTCAGGTGGGGGAGAGTAGTCGAGTGGCGCCAGCACGCTCTGAAGTTGAGTTTAGGAGACGAGTTCTGGAAATTATTTCGGAGCCTTACGACATGGTGGAGTATATGATCACCAAGAAAGAATTCGACTCTAAACGCTTCACAGATGAGCATCCAGGTCAGTTGAAAATCTTTCGGGATTTTGTATTTTCTCACCCCTTCTCTTAGCATAATAATAATGAAGAAAATAAATGAGTTTGTCTCACGTTCTTCGTGCGTGTGCAGAGCTTGGAAATGAACTCATGAAGTGGAGAGACAACCGGAGGAAACAGTTAGCCCTCATGCGTGGATTTTACTTTTGGAGGCAGGTAAGAAAATTTATTCATAGTTCATGCCTTATTTGTTCGTGTAAACGAGATTTTCATGGCTCGATTTCCCCGGTTCTTCACTGTTTTTTCATCCATTTAATCTGAAACAAGACCTTTTGTGAATGTTCCTTCATTAGAATTTGACTCAAGAAGGGGCGTTTAAACCATGGAGAGATGACGTTTGTCTTGCTGTGGAAGCTCAACCTTCTCACGGGGGCAATGAATCTGAGAATTGAGAAGCAACGAGCTCCCGATTGCCTTATTTTATCTGTAAGTGGATAGGAATCAATTATACGAGACTTGAGGTTTGACTTACGAACCTAGGAGAAGGATTTGAATTACATGTATATATTTGTGCATGTGAATTGTTTGTGTTGATGTGCTAATGGCGAAATGGTATGTGATGTTGTGTTGTGTGTATATTTGTATCGTACGTTTATGAAATTATGTGTGTATGTGAAATATTGTTTTTAATGTTATAAAAAAGTAGAGTCCTTACAGATTTCTTATGGGCTGTGAGTATGTCAAAGTTTATGTTTTTATTTTCAAGTATTTTTGAAATATATATACACCGGAGTACTACATTATTTTATACAATTACACATTAATTATATTAACTATTATTAACTTTAATGTGTGTTAAATTTTTTACCATTAGAAATTAATTGTAAATTTGATTTATTACATTAATTATTTTAAATATATAAAAAATATCAAAATTATTAATTGTATTATATATACAAATATGAGTACATGAATTGAGTAATATTAAATTAAAAGTAATTTTATTTGTAAATAATATTTTACATATGAAAAAATTAAGTAATAAATAAAAAATATACAAATTAAGTAATATTAAAACAATAGTCACTGTTTTTGTAAATGACTAGTTTATGTAAACAATAGCTTTTATTTTTTGTCATATTTACTTCTTAGCTCAGCTGTTATGGTGTGTAGATATTATTTGTTTTTTGGTCATAAGTTCGATTCTCTCCATAAATAAATATTTAAATTTTTTTAAAAATGAGTGAGGTGTTATATGCTAATAGAATATTACTAATTTACTGTTGAAGTAAGCATTTGACAGATTAAAATTGAATTTTCCGGTAAAAATGAATTAAATTGACGTACTTTTTAGACTATATGGGTCTAGATCCAAAAAGTGTGACTATTTAGGACTAAATTGAAAATAATCGATTTAATGAGACCAAATAAATATGTCTCCTTTTATTAATATATATATACAAAACCTAAACAGTAAACTCGAACATTTGTTCTCCCTTAAGCGCCGCCATCGCCTCAGACACGACCATTCTTCATTGTTGCTTGAGTGTTGTTGTCGCTTCAAACACGATCGCCGGCCATCATACTTGTCACCTTGAAGCATCGTTGTAAGAAAATTGTCAATTTATTTCAATTTCAAATTTTCTTTCATTAGATTTATATTTGTTTTGCTATATAGATCACAATTATTCATGATGTAACGTATCTTTTTATTAAATATAATAACATAAAATAATCATTTAGGATCTATGATTATAACATATATGTATAATTAATGATTTAGAAGTATTTCATGTTAATTTATTTATTTGTTAGGCTTTTATATTTACTTTTCAAATTTCAATTTTATTTGATAGTCATAACAAAAAATATTATAAAAAAATTGTGATTTTGAATAAAGGATAATTTTTTATATTTGTTTAAAATTAAGTGATCCATCTTTTCTTAATTATAAATCAGTAGAATTTTTAATTAATAAAATGTTGTTAAAAAAAACAAATAACATGCCACATTTAATAAATAAAATTAATTTATTTGTTTATAATTATAACTTAAATACTCTAATTAATAAAAAAAAATGAAAAACTAATCAATACTAAATTTTAAAGTATAGTTTATGAGGTATTAAATTTAATTTAATAAATCATAATTTCTCTTTTTCAAAATAGTTCTAAAAAAAAATGATTTAAACGGTTTGTTCTTCTATCTTTTATATGTAATACAATTTAAAACAGTTCTAATTTTATTTTAATTTAAACTTTTTATTCTTTAATAGAATAAAAGGCGTAATTTTATATTTAATTATATTCTTTAATTTTTACTAACCCATTGATAAATTATTTTTAAATATATAAGTGTTTTTTAACACTACAATTTTGATAAAAAAATTGTATAATTATTAAAAACAATAATATATTTTCAAATATATTTATTTACGGTATAATTAAATATATTTATTTATAATAAATAAAATCAAATGTATTTAATCTAATAATTATAAATTATATTCTTAAAATTTAAAAAAAATCATATTCTACAATAAGATTATAGTATTATATAATTTTAAAATATTATTCTACCCCTCTTCCATATTAGTTCTCGCACCTCTTTTGTTATTTAAAAAGAAAGTGTGATATCTTTCATATTAGTTCTCGCACCTCTTTTGTTATTTACAAAGTAAGTGTGATATCCTGCTCTGGGACATGGACATTAATTATATTGAATATAAAACATTGTAATTAATAATTATTATATTAATTACTAAAACCATGTTATATTAAATAATTTCAAAAATAGTAATAGTATTATTATTTATTATTTGTGATTACAATCGAACTTTTTTGACTCGTAATTCGATTCGACTTATGATATTTCGTTTTTGTTTTCGAATACGAATACGAGTACAAATATTTTTTTATATATTCAAATATTTACGAATTAGAATTTGAACAATGTATGAACATTGAATGATACCTTCTGAAGATTGTCGTGGTGTTACAGGGAATTCTTATTCTTTTCAAGAGTTGTAAACATTTCGATGGCGCCAATAATGAAACGAGTTGAGTTGCCTCAAGACGCTTGTCGTTGTGAGCAGGGGAATGCTAATCGAAACGTCGAGCAAAAAGCGAGCGAGGACAAATTTCCGATTGAGAAACGCGTGCTCAGATCTAGTGAATCAAGGACTCCTGCATCGAGGATTGAGATCATCGAAATATCATCGACAGACAGCGATGAGGAGGAGGCAGAGGCCCCTAAATACTCGTCGTGCAACCGCAAGATTTTTGTGAAAAAATCGAGGAATAATAAAGAGGATCATAAAGAAGTTATCAAGAAAATGTTGACTAGTGATGCTGATACAGATTACTATGGTTATTATGATGATGAAAGTGAACCTTCTAGAGATGTACGTCGATATTAGGAGACGGGTTCTGAAAATTACTTCGGAGCCTTATGACAGGATGGAGTATATGATCACCAAAAATGATTTCGACTCTAAACAACGTTACACAGATGACCATCCAGGTCAGTTGAAAATCTTTCGGGATTTTGTATTTTCTGACCCATTCTCTTAGCATAATAATAATGAAGAAAATAAATGAGTTTGTCTTACGTTCTTTTGTGCAGAGCTTGGAATTGAACTCATGAAGTGGAGAGACAACCAGAGTAAACAGTTAGCCCTCATGCGTGGATTTTACTTTTGGATGCAGGTAAGAAAATTTATTCATAGTTCATGCTTTATTTGTTTGTGTAAACGAGATTTTCATGGCTCGATTTCCCCGGTTCTTCGTTTCATATGCCATCTTTCTTCACTGTTTGTTTGCATCCATTTAATCTGAAACAAGACCTTTTATGAATGTTTCTTCATTAGAATTTGACTCAAGAAGGGGCGTTTAAACCATGGAGAGATGACGTTTGTCTTGTCGTGGAAGCTCAACCTTCTCACGGGGGCAAGGAATCTGAGAATTGAGAACGAGCTCCCAATTGCCTTATTTTAGCTTCTGGAGGCAATTTGCAATTCGAGTCTCGGCCCTCTCGTCTCCGTTGAACCTTCGAGAAATCGATCAAAATGAAACTCTAAGAGCAAATAAATTGAGTATGTCATTGATCAAAGTTGTTTGTGTGGTTGGACTATTTATAGAGAGTCAAATGCTAGTACAGTATTTTTTTCACATAAATGTAAGGCTTTTTTTTTATTTACTGAATTATTTAATATATTTTTATCCTTAGTTTGATTTCAAAAACAGACTGGACCGCGTATGAAGCTGCAAGGAGATAAAGCCCGTTCTAACGCGGCCTTGGAAGAAGAATGACACAAGAGACGAATAAGAATAAGAATAAATGTTGAGAATAAATGTTCAAAAACAGTAAAAACACAACCTATAATAAATTTTTTTAAATAAATACGTATTTAATTTTAAAAAACCCATTTCATATAATTTTGTAGATTTAATTGTTTAATTTTCTTCATCCAATTTTTATGTGTACATGTTTCTTCACCCACTTCGAATGTTCATTGTTTGAATGATGATACATACTAATTATAGTCACACTTCCTTTGTTATTTGTAAAGGAAGTGTGACTATTGTTTTGGCACAGAAATAGTATATACTTAATATCTATCATAACAACGTAGTTAATATAAACAACTAATTAGACAATCTATATTATTTTAAAATTTTATTAAATATTTGTGTTTTTCTATTTTTTTAGTATAATAAATAAAAATAATAATAATTGAGTAGGTGTATAAGATATTTAATCTCAACAATATATACAAATAAATGAGTATGAGTAATTACGTAAATAATCTTAACCTGTTTTTTTATTCAATATTAATATTTAAATAAATTGTTTTATCGATCGAGTCGGCGTTTGTCGTTGTTTGTTCGTGCTGGACTTTCTTTGAGAAGGATGGTGACATTTGGACTGCAATTCTGGGGCTTATTCTTCTTTTTAATTAAAGCGATCCCGGTCATGAATCTTTGGTGCGATTTCGAGAATTTCGATTCGCTGGATTGCTACTCGGCTATGCTCGTCGACGCGGCTTTAGTGTGTTGTCGCTATCTGGGCATTGTTGCTTTGATTGTGGTTATGGTATAGGTGTTGCGCTCCAATTCATTAAGGATTCCCATCGGCATTATTCTCATCAAAAAATCAAGAACGAGAATCAGAAACATTTGATTTGATCAATGGACAGAGATTTCTTATGGGCTGTAAGTACTAATTCTCATTTTCAGGTATATTAAGTTCTCTCCTACGTTTTCTTCTCGGTTGAACATAGATTTAATCTATAAGCTTATGAGCCAGCAAGTTGAAATTTTAATAATACTGGAGTATTACTCTATTAGATATCTTGTCAATGCACAGATTGTAGAGTAGAGTCTTTTTTACAACTATTTCACCAATTATGATCAGCACATCACACCTACAAACCATTTTAATTTTACAAAAAAAGATCACTGTAGGACCTGTTCTTTTGGACTTAATTTCAGTCCAGTTTAGTTCAGATCGCTTCAGTTCAGTTCAGTTCAGTTCAGTTCGTTTCAAAAAATAAACGAAAAATAATTTGAATCTATAATTTTAAATATAAAATCTAGTTACCGTCGTAATATTATTAATATTTTTTAAAAAATATTTAATAATTTATACAAATTATTATTATTTTTATAAAAAACCAGTTCAGTTCAGTTCAGTTCAGATCGCTTCAGTTCAGTTCAGTCGGTTTCAGTCCAAAAGAACAAGTCCGTAATCCCCTTCTGGTTATTACATCGTTCAACTAATTTGTGAAGGGAAACCCACTACTAGAAACCGCGCGAAAAAAAAAATCCCAGGAAAGCCAACATTGAATGAAGCAGCTACGGAGTTGGATGAGGAAGTAGGGATCAAGAAAACGAGGATGCGAGAGTCGTAACTCGTGATTCCAGGAATGTTAAGTGTTATAACTTAAAACCGGTGCTGTAAATTAAAAGGAATGAATGACAAGATTTTTTTTTGTTGTTGTTAAATGACACGTGGCAACATCCTAGTCAGCAGGGTGGGTCACCTTAAAACTAACTCAATTTCTCGCTGCTTTTCCCGACCTCACAAGCACGCACGCCGCCGGCCTAGCTCATCCGAGAACAATATCTGATCAAACACGTACTTAAACAAAAATCCCAAACAAGGACTAATTAAGTAATTAAACATGATCACGTACTTAACACTAGTTAATTATCCCATAATTCCTATACTGGCAATCAATAATCAATCATCCACCAGCCCACAGACCTCTCCTTCCTCACAGCAATGCAAAACACAAGTTTGCAAATGTTGGAACAAATATAAATATAGGATACCTAAGGAAATTTCAAGACAAGTGTGGAGACACAAGTGGATCAATTACTAAGGAAATCTCAAGACAAGAGACAAGTGTAGAGCATGGTAGTAATTTAATATAAATATAAATATAGGCGTCAATCGATGTAAAGAACCAAAAACCTACTTTTTATAAGTTGATGAAATTTTATATATTTTACTCTCACAACAAAAATATATATTGTTCTCGCAAGAGGGATATGATCAACAGGATAGAACAGGCCACACGGAGTTAACATGAACATGGCCAACAATTTCCACCGCCACAAATCAACACATTCTTTTTCATTGTGAGTGGTATACATTAATTCAAAATTAATTTAATTAAAATTGTAAAAATATTTCAATTAAAAATAATAAACCAACTAATCCAAATATATGTCTCTTGAACTTGGAAAGATAAACACATAAACGGCCCTTTTTGCGTGGATTTTATTTTGATGAGGCAAGAAAATATTAGTTCCCTCCTCGTTATCATGTGTCATGTTTTATTGTTTTACTTTTCAAAGGCATTGTAAAAATATTATTGAATATCAAGAATTTTTGTTTATATCAATTAATTTTCAAATTTAATTCTTCGTACCAATTATTGCTTCCAACTTTTCACTTTTAATAACTTTTCCAATTTTATTCAGGTTGAATAAAATTTATTTTATAAATTTAATATATTTAAAATCACAATTATTCAGGTTGAATATAATTTATTTTATAAATTTAATATATTTAAAATCACAATTTATTTATTTTTACAAAAAAAAAATATTATCTCTGTCTATAATTTAATTTTTGACTTTAGTCAAAATGTAATTTCATGAACTTAGAACTCCAAAAAATAAGTCAATTATCAAAAACTAAAAAAATCAATTATCAAAATTATTAATCCTTCCTATTTTTAAAAATAAGTCAATTATCAAAAACTAAAAAAATCAATTATCAAAATTATTAATCCTTCCTATTTTTTTTATATTAGTTGTTCTAGCCATACAATTGTTCAATTTCCTTTCTTCCCTGTTGGGTATTCTTAACATATTCTTGGACCTATCACCTATCTTGTTCATGATGTTGACAAGGGTGATTGATTTTTGAAGTTGTTTGTTGATGCTTCGTGTTCATATCCTATGTATTTTTATTAATACATAAACAAACATATTCCTTTTGTATACTATATTCTTAAAAGAGGCAAAAAATAATCATAAACAATCTCAATATTCAAAAATCAATTTTAGTTTTTTACAATTACATAAACATCCCTATACCTTAAACACCTAACCTAGGCTGCCTACTATCCTAAACTACACACCACAGTAAAACTCAAAAACCATTCATCACAACAAAACTGCAACGAAGGGCACATTGACATGTATATAACATCTATTAACACGATCTCTCTATTCACGACTAAACTCCTGGTTAGACAAGAACATCAAAATCATCCTCCTCGTCGACTTCCACGTCACTGACTTCTAAACTAATATAATCCGGAAATTGCCCTTCTTGGAAACCTTCTATACTATCCTTACCTTTCACAGAGACCTTCCCGTTCGTCGACACATCACTGATGTCAGCATCTCCGATCAGCCCGCCATCGAAATATCGGCCTCGTACAGACTTCTGCTCGCTTGCGGGTTGTCTCTTTTCTATCTTCTTTTTTGGATGATGAAGTTTGCACGTAGATTCTTTGGGGCAAACCCCTGTTGCTTCAAAGGCGGGACAAATGTAGGTGTGTTTCTTCTGGCACTGCAAGTTTGAGGATATGATCCATACACGAGGTTAAAGATTAGTGGGGTAGTGTGCTTGTGAAGAAGTGTGAACTAGTGTTTCATTTTATTCTAGAAAATAATATAGAAAGTAGAAACCCAATAAAGTTGACCTCGTGTCCTTCTCCTGAAACTGAAAGTACCAAAGAGAGAACAACCAGTATGATGAGGATTAGGATGTCATCCAACTTATCAAATTCAACACCTTGTTCTTCAAATAGTAATTTCATTTTTTTTAAATATGGGTTAATGAAAACAATAGCTTCAGGAAATCAGTAAAGAATAATCAACCCATAACAATTATCCAGAAATACGTACTTGTCACAGGTCAAAACTATCGTTACAGGTCTACAGTTAATAATCTTGAAAACCAAGATAAGCATTACCTCGTTGCCATCAGCACAGTGACCTCTGAGGAAGTTTTTACAGACAGCTGATTTTGAATTCACATTTACATGTCTATAAGGACATTTCTCGTTTGAGCATGATCCTGCAAAAAGTAATGATTGAAAGATTTGCCCCAGTGAAAATCTCATACAATATACACTGTTGCCTACCTTTCAGAAAGTAGGAACAATCTTCCATTCTCTCAGGAATAATCTGCATAGAACGTAGCCCTTAGCATAAAGTGAATATCTAATATGTTCAGCACCATATGACAAAACCACCTAACATACCTTGTGAGTCAATTTGCAGTCAACATCGGTGCACAGACCATTCAGAAATTTAGTACATACAGCTATTTTAGAGGGGTCGTGGATGTATGGACATTTGCCATCATCTTTGTTGCATTTCCCATATCTAGTGAAAAATTGGCAATACAATCTCTTTCTAGCCAGTCGCAATCTGGCAGTACGCAAACTCCATCGGACCTTCTCGCTTGCCAGGACACGAGTTCGTTTCTTTGGATCTCTGACAAGTTGATTGCCATTGCCAATTTGAACATATCTACAAAAAATTTAAGACAGTTATTATAGCAAATAAAAAAATGTAATGTTATCTTTCAGTTCTGGAGTTATCGTATCAATTATTGTTCAATATTATAAGGGATTATAAGTAAATTACAGTATAAAGTTAAAAAGATTTTAACCATGGTAATTAAGGTAAACTTACTCTTCGTTTCCAATTAATAATCTTCTGGGAACATAAGATCTCTTCAAGTTCTTCTCAGATTGGAGAACAGAAGAAGGCGGTTCCGGCTCTGCTGCGATTGGACATGGAAACAACTTCAAAATATAAATATACATTTGAAACACATGTAGGGCAGTGCAAGAATCAGCATAAGCTGGAATTTTTTTTATGAGGTCTTTAACCATTAGAGGTCAAATAATTATTATTTGTCAATCATCAACAAGACCACCGATGCTTATTATAGAAGTGAGAATAACAGTGCCTTCCCTATTCTAAATATAAGAAGGCTTGGATATTAGATGAAATCAGAAAATCAAGCGGACACCTGTAATTCTGTGAAGAGTTCTTCTTGATGGATCCATTTTATATCTCTCTGAACCAATACGATATACTCGTTCTCCTGTTCAAGTCATTCAAAATACAGAATACCAGTTCTTATACACTGAGTTGAAGAATAAGAAACTTAACGTTCGAAATAATCAAGCAAGTATACAAACCATTGGTAAGACATCATTAACTTAAATCATTCTAATAGAAACAAAATAGCTAGCAAAACTAGTATGCCACACCAGGATTGCAGAGCGGCGTACCTGGATGCAGCTTTACACTAAGAACCAACTTACTGGAAACATTATTTCTGCTCTTTGAAGCAATGGGGACAGCACCATTTCCTTCTTTTTTCCTCTTCACAGTTGCAGCAACAGCTCGTGTAGCTTCCTAAAGATGAGCCACATATAACACATCACTCACAGGATAAAAAATACTCTATAGCAATAAGTGCTTGAGCTCAACAAACCTCGTTGACTTTCTTCGAGTCCCTCTCAATTGCTTTTGACCACGTCAGATTTGAGCCACCAACACTTAAGACTTTGGACATCCTAAGAGAATATCCATGAGTAGATCTAGTGTACATGGCACCTCTCTTTCTAGCGAGCATGAATGTCTTGCTACACATACGAGAAAACAGAAAAAATAAATGTATCACTGGCTATTCCAAAAATACCCTGATAATAGATAGGTTCATAAGATTGCATCAGTTATCCACATACCTGGCAATGGAAACGGAACTCTTATTTGGTTTTGAGCTCAAAGCATGCATAAAACTCCTCCAGTATGTGGTTCTTTTCTGGGGAACCAAATGTGGCAAGAGTTTCTGAGGTCCCACAGAAGTCTTATCTTTCTCTGAAGACTGCTTATCATGTAAGTTCCACACGAATGAAAATTTTGAATGCCTGTTATTCTTAGCAAGGCCACCAGACTGCCGTTTGGTACAATTTCTAGAAAGAATTGTTCGAGGCACAAGCCTGCGTGATCGATTAGCATCCCTTTTCTTGACATGGTTTTCTGATGATGCTCTGACAAGCTGATTTTTATTACTCTTAAAGTAACCAGCAGATGAGGATGCTTGGCTTTTATTCACCCCTAATATAGCAATGTCGTCAGAACTAGAAGCTGCAACCAATTGATTGGATCTCTTCTTAATATAAGTTATTTTCTTCTCCAAATTCCTTTCTTCAGGAACCCCAGGGGTATTGGAGCTATTTCCCAAGTCAACTCGGCATTCAGAAACCCCAGGGGACTTTATACGCTCTACTGAAGCATCATTAATTTTACAAGGCGTCTCAGAAGTATTTTCCAGCTTGGTTGCCAGTAGAGATGACACATCCGCATCACCAGTCTTGCTATCAGATGCTTGACCATTCTTCAAATTATCTGTACAGTGTAACAGCCTATAAACTGAGCAGCTTGATTTATGGAATCCATTGGTGATAGGAGATGGAGAAGGATTTCTCACAAGACTATTTCCCTTCCGTATATACGAACTCTGAGAGGTTTGGGCTGTCTTTGTTACAAAACTCTGAGGAAGGGGAGAAGGTTTTATATTTTTGTCTACAACCGTAACGGACGAGTTACCATTTCGGGTCCATGTCCTTGATTTTCCAACATTAGTTAATAGGAGTTTCCTAGAATTGCTAGAATGTAAAGGAGGATGACCAGGAAAAACTTTAGGAGTGGCAGAAATCAACGGGTTCTTACTCAAAGATTGTTTCCCATGTAGAAGATTCAATTTTTTAACCACTTCATTGTTCACCTCAGGCAAGGAAGTTGAAAGCTTGGCGTTAATTTGTGAGCTTTCTGAAGCTGCCTTCTGCAAAGATTTTTCAGAAGGGAGGAGATTAAGATCAGGAGAATCGGGCTTTCTGTTAGAAATATACTCCCCAACACAAATCCTTTCATTTTCTGATTGGCAGGCTGATGCTTCATTGTTACTTGAAAAACTTGAATCTTCTTTTTTCTCAGTTTCCAATTCAGCTAATCCTGTAGACACCTGATAACGTTTTGAGCAAACACCGTTAAGCCAATCTACAGCCACACCATCTTCTAAGAAAGATGGAAGCTTTGATCTTGGGCTAGCAACTTTCCTCTTCTTACGGAAGCTGGGAGATGAGCCATTTGCATCAAAATCAAGCTCCAAGGTTGAATCTTTAACTCTGGAAAGCCCTCCGATAGAATTATCCTCTGAGTTTACAACTTGGGGTATGTTGGGCTCGTTCAGGGAAAATTCTTTAGAATTGGCATCTGCTGAGACCATATCTGAGATGAAAACATTCTGGGGCTTTACAAGCAAACCACTATCAGATTCTGAATATGCATCTGATGCTTGGATTTCTGTGGAGCATCTACCTACCTGAGATGACGAACCAATATCAAGCTTCTTTCTAGTGGCAGAAATCCAAGCATCTATACACTTTCTCAGTAATCTTTTTCGGCGGCATGCACTGTCTTTTCTCATCTCCGTACTGGTTACATGCAAGAGTTTCTTCTTTCTCAACATATTTCGGTTTTTGTGCCAAACGCTGAAATCAAGAACAACGCGGCCTCGATTTTTTACAGCAACTTCACCTAAATCACTAGCATCATTTTCTGCACTTCTAATTTCCGAAACCGTATGTTTATACAGAAGCTCTTTTGAAGTGAATGAATCAGGTTGTGAACCCACATCCTTGCTGGATTCGACCATCAGTGAAGTAGAACTATGGATACTAGATGGTTTTCCAGTTACATCCATTGTCTCAACAGCAGCACAATGTGGTACGAAATTAGCCTCGGCTACAAGTGTATTAGACTTAAACTGAATAGCAAGCTCCAGACTCTTCTCCCTCTCTCTCTTACCATTCGTTCCGGTTTGCAAACTTTCAAACCCTTCTTTCTCTTTGCCTCCTCTCGACTCCTCCGTAAGGTGTTGACACTTGCGACCTCCGTTGTCTCTAATGCAATCTTTTCCCGTTTGAATGCTACATGTGGCAACATCGTTTTCCAGTCTTCTCTTCTTCTCAGGCATAACAAACTCTGCCTCACTGACCCCACTCGTTAATATCCTGCCATTATCATTACCCTCACAATACAACTTGTCATCCCCTTCACTAAACCTACTACCCTTTCTCCTCTCATCATGATCTCTGTCGTTATATAACCCACGAATCCAACCATTAATACTTTCCCGCCTCATCCCATCATAATCCATCTTCTTATGTAACTCACTACCCAGATTATTCATAACAATATTTGGTCTCTTCTGACCACGATCTCTCTCGTCATACGAATCACGGCTACCACAAAAATTATTGGAATCTCTCTCATTATCTCCTCTATCAGGAAGCTCACTACGAACCTCCCTCACCCCTCGATGCAAATTCCGATCCCAGCTATCAGCTAATTCATGGAAATTGCTACGGCCCTCGCAAATAATCTGATCTTCGGGTATGCGTTTCCGATCAGAATAGTCATGGGTAAGCTGCAGGTGTGCGTTCTCTCTCTTCTGCGGCGGAGGATGAGGAATGAAACTGCGATGGAGGTAGGGTTTCGGTGGCAAACCAATTTCGTAGGCATGAGATCTGACGGGAATGGGATGGTTCGGTGAAGAAAAAATGAAACGAGGGGGCATAGAGAATGGCGCGATGTGACGCGGTGGTGGTGGAGGGAGATGAATATATGGTTGAAGGTATGGCGGCGGCGGCGGCAGCGGTGGCGGGTGTAGGGGAGGCTGGTGATGCGCATAGGGTGGGAAAATGAAACCGGGAGGGAGGAGGACGTTTTCATACCTGGGATGGGGTTGCTGGCAGAAGAGAGGCGGCGGCGGCGGCGGGAGATCCATTACGCGTTGTCGTCGTTGATTCGGCGGATTTGGGTTCAGCTTGAATTTCTGTATCGGAGTATTTTTTTGGTTAGAATCTTTTTATATTATTTTCCACAGGTATCTCGTATATGGAATATGGATCAACGAAAAATACCTATTTTAAAATAATTGAAATTACATTTAAATAATTAATATCTAAGTAGATAATTTGATTCTGGAATCTACGAAAAAAATCATAATTAATACATAAAATTAAAAAAATCGAGAAAAAAATGAATGAACAGAAGAATATATACGTAATCGATTTAATGTTTAGAAAAATAAAAATTTACATCAAGAAAAAATAATATATCTAAAAAGTTTGATCATTTTTTTAACGATAGATTAAAAAATAAGAGGAAATCGATTTTTATAAAATAAGATTAATTGAAATTAAATTAATATTAATAGAATAATAAAAGAATTTGGAGAAATAGAAAAAAAAATGTATATATTTAAGATGATGATTAATCATTATTATCAAAAATATATAATTTTAAATTACTATTTAGAATTTATATATAATTTAAATATGCTTAATTAATAATATTATTATTTAGAATTTATAATTTTTTTATTTATAATTTATAGTATAAACACAATATTACGATTGCTTTTGACATTAGTGAATTCTGAAATTATATATGTACAGATAAACTTAAAATTAATTAAAAAACAACAAAAGAAAAAAACTAAATACAAATAAGAAATTGGAAAATTTTAATATATATATATATACGTAAATCTTTAAACCCTTTTACGTTATTTACATATTTACTCTTCACCGATCAACTATCAATTTTTTATTTTATTTTTTATTTTTTTAACTATTATTTTTGTATTACAGTATTTGGGGTTCAAAGAGTCTCGATCAACACAGTTTTGACTGAGAAATTTCGAACACATTCGTACGTCGATCCAGTTGCAGTGAAAGAGATAAAAAGGGTTTCGTGATTTTCAACGAAACCCAGATTTTCAAATCTGAAATTACGCCTGCATTGGAAATGGAGGTGGCTGCTCAACTCGGCGCACGTTAGCTCAACCGCGATCTGGCGATTGCGAGTGCTCTGTATCGGCACTCGTTGATTTCGAGGTTTCTACGCTCATGCCGTTGTTTGACGTTAACCCTTTATCTCGGTAAAAAAAAAAACTCACTCCTTATCTGCTAATTTACACATTGTCTGTATGCGCCAAATATCTGAGTTAATTTCGTCCACATTTTAATTTGGGTGGGGACGATTTTGATATTGCTGTTGTTGGGATGGTATTTATTTCAGTTTTTTTTGGGTGTATTGAATGGGCATTGCAGATTTGAAGGGTAGGGGGGGAATCGAATATGGCGTGGTCTGAAAGGATTAGGATGAAATCGAAGCTAAAATGGGCGGCGCTCGGTGGATTAGTGCTTTCAATTGCGTCGATAATGGTGCATTTGTTTCTGGCAAAGTCGAGCGCCAGTTTTGTGCAGTATAGTGCAGCTACAGCTTTTACTGAGGACATGAACCCGATTGAAGGCCCCGGCAAAAAGGTGAACAAAGTTATTTACATGAACATTTCAAGTAAAAATGATATCGAATGTAATTATTTATTTTGACAATCTGTGTGAGTAATTTTTTTTCTTGGTTGCTGGTGTAGGGTGCTGGTAATAGGAGGTTGTGGGGAAAGGTGACTACTTTAGAGCCCTTGAAGCCTTATGCAAACCCGAGAAGTGCATCATATCTTGGTAATGTGCCTGATTTGTTGCTTTTGGGTCTTGTGTATTCTGATAAGTATTGATCTCATAATGGATAAACATGTTGTGTGTTTGTTGTTGCAGCATCCATAAGCTTTGAGATTCTATGCATTTACATTAAGCGATATAATCAATTGACATTTGATTTTGATTCAATTTATATTTCACTTAGTCTTTGGTGCTATATATCTGTTTGTTATATGCGTCCCAGGCATAGTGTTAGAATGTGAGAAGACGACAATTTAAATCATATCCTTAAGTCCCCTATGCATAGAAATCTCACATAATCAATGCGCATTGTACTATTTCTTAAAAAGATTTTCCACCCTGACCACTCATGAAAATTCTGGTCTACATGATGACTGATAAGTCTAAGGAGAGTTGATATGTCACTTAAATGAGCTTTATGCTCGATGACCTTGTCTTATAATTTTTTCTGTGTTTCTGTGCCATTTGAAATTTATTGGGTTCTGTGATGCAGCTCCAAACGATCAGAACAATGGTTTCATCTATGCAAAAATCTTTGGTGGCTTTGAAAAGATTAGAACCTCGGTACTATCTGTTTTCTCATCTATTTTTTTTTCTTCCTCGATATGAAGTTTCTAACACATGCTTTACCTTTGCTAGATATGCGATCTTGTCACAGTGTCGAGGCTTCTCAATGCTACCCTTGTTTTACCTGAGTTTCAAGAAAGCATTCTATCAAAAGGCATCAGGTTTCTGTTACTTAGCTAAGGACAAGTTACATTCCCATTGTCATTTCTTGATTACTAAATTGCGTTTTAATATATTGCAGCTCAAAGTTCAAGAGTTTTTCATATCTTTATGATGAAGAACATTTTATAAAAGCTCTAGCAGGTGATGTGATCATTGTGAAGAGCCTACCATCAAACTTGAGAGAGGGCAGAAAACGGAAACAATTTCCAATATTCAAACCTAAAAGTTCTTCTTCCCCTGAATTTTATTTGCATGACGTTTTACAAAAACTGAAGACTGCTAAGGTAGTTGGCTTAATACTTGCGGATGGCGGAGGCTTACAGGTGCATTACAGCCTTGATTGTTTACACCACTGTATCTTATTTCTACGAGTCATGTTTACTATTGAGATCATATTCCCTATAATTTGGTGGCACAAGACATAGACATTAGCTATATTCTCAACCCCAGTAAATTATTAAACACAAATGACAAATAATGAGAAATTGATTGTCGAGGAATTGGCTACCGAGTTCTTTGTATGGTGATACTTCGAGAAGGGTGCATCTGTTATTGTTTTAGACCTGACATAGTCCATCTTATGGTTTGATCCAAATTGTGTATAGAGAGAGAGATACAGAATGCTTAAAAATGTAAGGTTATTGTGTGAAAAATAAATTTTACAAAACAAAGCTATTATTAGCTGGACACCTTTTTGAAGTAACCTTCTGCTGGGTCCTGGTTGATTTTTCTTTTTCTTTTTTCTTAATGGTTTTTTCTCCTTTATTTATTGTGTTGGTCTATTTTTCTTTTCCTTCTGCACAGTCCACCCTTCCTTCAAGCTTGGTTGAGTACCAGAGGCTCAGGTGCAGAGTTGCATTTCATTCACTGAATTTCCGTACAGAAATTGTTGAACTTGCACATCGAGTTGTAGAAAAGTGAGTAATCTGATTGCCTTTGCTATTTGTTTTCCACAGTAATCGAAACTTTGATAGGTTTTGAGTCTCTTCTGAAACTTATTCCTTATTTCGTTCTTCTGAGTCCGTGCAAATCCTAGTCCTATTACAAAATTGGTGGAATCCCGTGCCTGGCAGATTAGTTTTTGAGCAGATTGTTTCTAGCTTTAAAGACAGTTATATTTTCAAACCTGAAATAGCCGCTTTATGCTTTGCAGTAGTGACATGATGATTATGTTATGATCTTACTTACAGACTACGAGGTTCTGGTCAACCATATCTTGCTTACCATCCAGGTTTGAAGAGGGATACCCTAGCATATCATGGTTGTGGCGATATTTTTCAGGTGAATGACGCATTTAAGTTTTTTTTTTTTTTTCGTTTTTTTTTCTGCTATTGCTCTCTTATTTTGATGCCTGATGTTTGCATGATTTATGTCAGTCCAAGCCATCGGATTAGATTTTTATTGGAACATTGTCCTATAATGTAACTAAAAATCATGTTATTGATACTATTGTCTTTTTCTTTGAAATTTAGTAGATGAGGGCGAACTCTTTCGCCCTTTTCACTGGGAAACTTTCAAATATTTTTTCTTTCACAAGATAAAATCATCCAAAGAGATCAAACTATCACATAGCGTGTTTCCACGAAGCAGCTATTTGTAATGAAGAGAACTGATCGTATAAAAGGGAATATACAACCAGTTTTATAAAAGGGAATATACAACTAATGAAAATAAAAGGAAAAACCCTGCCCTTTTTCTCTTGTTCTATCCCATAGCTCCTCATTTGACAATCTACCAAAGTATTACGTAAAAGAAGTGCTATCAATCTTAACAATTATATGCTGAAGTGCTGACTCCCTTAATTTGATTCCTTTTTGAATAGGATGTACACACAGAACTCATACAATACCGTCGAGCACAAATGATCAAACAAGGAATAATAAAAGAAGACTTAAGTGTGGATTCATATGCGAAAAAAGGAAACGGTTTGTGCCCACTGATGCCAGAAGAGGTAATATATGATTTCTTATTGAGAAACCTTGATTCTCCTCTAGTTGAAGCAAGTCTTTATGCTTCATATTCCCTGTAAACTGTAGGTTGGACTTCTCCTTCGAGCTATGGGTTACCCTCCCAGAACAAGAATATACCTGGCAGGTTCCGAAACCTTTGGTGGACACAGGGTTCTGATTCCTTTACGTGCCATGTACGCCAACTTAGTGGACCGTACTTCTTTGTGCAGTAAACTAGAACTGGCCGATATAACTGGTCCAGAAACTGAGCTTCCCGTGGATGCCTATGAATTTCCACCGACAAAGAGTTCCAAACAACTACAAGAAGAATGGGACAAGGCGGGCCCCCGTCCTAGGCCCCTTCCCCCACCTCCCGATCGACCAATTTATCGGCACGAAAAAGAAGGTTGGTATGGATGGATTGCGGAAAGAGATTCGGAGCCCGACCCTTCTCCAACTGGTCTAAGGGACCAAGCTCATCGTTTGCTTTGGGATGCAATTGATTACATTGTTTCTGTGGAAGCTGATGCGTTTTTTCCTGGTTTTGATAATGATGGTAGTGGATGGCCGGATTTTTCGGGCTTGGTGATGGGCCATCGCTTGTACAAAATGGCCTCGAGTAGAACATATAGACCCGACAGGTAAAATAAGTGAGTTTTATGTTCCAGTATTCTTGTTTTTAGTGCATTTAAAAAAAAATGATTAGATATTTAGATGAGAATAGTAATACAACTGTAATGAGGATAGTTGAATACTGTATATGAAACTCTATGTCTGAATGCTGTGTTTTACCCAAGTGTTTTTAGTTGAACTTTGTTTACCTCCATTGATAATTAATGTGTTTTTTTTTTCAGGAAATATCTTACTAAACTCTTGAATATTACCAGAGACCATCTTTACCATCCTCCACGCAATTGGACCCTCGCCGTAAGAGAACACCTCAACAAAAGCACGTCAGTAGACGGTGTCTTGCAAAAATCTCAACGGGCAAAGCCCGAGTCATTTCTTTCCCACCCTCTACCTGAATGCTCGTGTATATCTGTCAAAAGTGTCAATTTCCAGAAGGGAAGCGAATTTCAAACTCTGTACAAGGATCAGGAGACTCAAGACGAATGCCCTCAAGGGTTGGAAACGAGTCTAGGAACAACAGTTGGATCCCAAGAGAGCAGTGGTGATGATAATGAATCACAGGAAGATGAAAGTGATATGGATTTGCAGGAATCGGATGAGAATAACGAAGTTGACACAGTTCCGACTGTGGAGCAAGACGAGGAAATGGACCCCAATGATTGATTGAGATCACTATTATCAGTTGATTTTTTTTTTCCGTTCGGCCCGAGTTCAAGGAATGCGTGATAATGGCCATCAGTTTCGACTGTTAATGAGTGGAATATAGCTTATCAAGGGGTCATTGCGGAATATAATGGCCATCTTTTTGGCGGAGGCATTGCGACTTTTAGGGGTCGATTTGCTGCTGTCTTACAAGTTCTATTTGAAATAGTTTTAGGTGAATACAAATGCTCCTTCTTGGCAGTTAGGAGTAGGACTTTTTTCCAGCAAAGTTACCATAATTTTTTCTTCTTTTGAACGATATCAAAGATAAGAATATAATCACAGAAAATTCACACACGTGTATTTGTTGTCAAGACATTTTATGAAATAATTTAGTATGTTGAATTTATTTTATGTTATCTTGTTCTCACTATACAAATTAAAGTGCTAATGGAAATTTGTGAAAGAAAAAACAGTTTTGAGAAGCTTGTTTATTAACCAGCAGTAAAACAACAGATAGCAGACCACATTTTACAAAATGTTTTTACAGAGCAAAAGCAATAACAAGTTACTTCTCATCTCTAAATTACCTACAGCATCTCTCGCTTGCGAATTACACCAGACAAAATTCTTCTGGGCTTTCTCTTTCCTTCAACTCCGTAAGCCTTAAAGCATAGAGATTTAATCAGAGTTTATTACAGCCTTATCATATTGTTCGAGCTAGCAAAATCCACGAATGAGCATGTGATACATAACCGAGCTTAGTTTGGAGTGATTCTTTTTGGCTTCATAAAAAATCTCGCAGGCTTTCTCCATTTCACCATTTCTTGTTCAGCTACTCATGATCACACTTTAAGCCCGTTTTCACCATCAGCTTCATAATACTGAGGGCCTCTTCCATATCACCGGATTTAGTAAGCCCGTTCGTTAATCACACAGTTGAATACAGACGGGCCCAATCTAATCATCTCAAGAAGCTATTCTTTAGCCAGGTAATCATCTTCTATACAGCACAGCTTCTTAACAACACTCGAGAAGGGCTTAATCGCGTACTTCCAATTTTCTCCTGAATAGTAATCATTCAACGTTTCTAGAGCCAACAGGACAGTTTCTCTATCGAGTTCTTTGTTGATTTCCATTTCAAAACTCTGCATCCAATTTCAGACCTAAAGCAACAGCATTGTCGAATACAGAATCCTCATTTCCAAGATAAAGGTTTGGACTTTCATCAAACACATTCGGTGCACTGAAATCAAATCAGCCAGTGACTACATTGCCCTCCGAAATGAGTAGGTCCTCGCGATTCTCAGCTGAGATCGATGAGAAACTTCTCGGGTTCTGATGAAAATGCAATGTTCTCGACTAAGGCGAGAAATGAGATGCGGATTCATTAGACGGTAGTAATGGGGTTGCTGGTTTACGGCGAGCTACCTGAAGAAGACGACAAGCAGTCGGAAGAATTACCGGCGCACCCGGTCGCCGGTAGAGCGAAGCTCGTCTCGCTAATTGCATAATTTGCATCCACAGTGTGGAAGATGGAGGTTTATAAGTAAAAAATTATTTTTTTAATTTTAAATTAAACAATTAATTACTTCATTATATCTAATTAATATTCTTACCGTTACACATCCCAAAAAAAGAAAAAAAGAAAAGAAAAAATAAATCCCCTTTTCCCTCTCGCTTTCCGATCATCTCTCTCCGCTTAGGGTTTTTCCCCAAAAATTCCTCTTTTTGATTTTTTTCGTTAACTCTTCGATAACACTGAATTGATGGTAGAAGGAGCTGGAGGCGGCGGTCCCGAAGCGGTTCCCGGGCCAAAACCGACATCCTCATACGAATGCTCCGGCGAGCGTTTCCGGTTCACGGTGGAGCTGCGGCCCGAAGAGACGACAATCGTTTCGTGGAAAAAGCTTCTCAGAGAGGCCACATCCAGCAATCCCAATGGATCTGCTCCGTCATCTTCGCGCCCAGCTTCGGAAGCCAATCAGCAGCTAGTTTCTCAGCCCGCGGCTGCGCCGCTTGCGGCGGCGTCTTCGAAGCAGCCGGAAAAAAGTGAAGTCGCAGATTCACAAGCTCAGGCTGGGCCCAACCGCTTGAGCAACGTGATTGAGAAAATCGAGCGAATGTATGCGGTATGTTTGTTTCTGTTGTTGTTGTTGTTGTTGGATTGGTGATTTCTATGTCGATATATTGTTTTGCATTGTCCTATAAATCCTTAAAAAATAAATCTTTATATGTTTGTTAAAAGAACTAGTGAGATTCATGTAATACACATTCATTGTTAAGTGATTAGATTTTTGTTTTCGGCCCGCAACAGTAATAATTGAGATGAATTAAGTCTTTTAAAACTTATTTGATTGGCAAAAATACACATTTGGCGGTTTATTGACAGGTTGTTTAAAATCGGTCTGTGATGTATTTGAGGTGAAACATTGTATATGAAGAGCTTGCTAGGTTATTACTTATTAATAGATAGTTCCATGGACATGAGTATTTGTCCACTCTTTTTTATTTTGTTTTATGTTTTGTGTGCGGATCTGGTAGGGTAATAGTAGCGAAGAGGAGGATGCTTTTCTAGACGATATTCCTGATGACGATGAGTATGACACAGACGATTCCTTCATTGATGATGCTGAGTTGGTAGGCCATACTCTTTCATCGAATTAGCAGCACTCAACTGTGCAAATTTAGTATTTTCATTATATTAGATGTTTGCTTAGTTAGGTAGTAAATAACTTTGAAATCTGTGCAGGATGATTATTTCCGGGTTGATAACTCAGCAATAAAACATGATGGGTTTTTCGTTAATCGTGGGAAGTTGGAGCGCGTGTGAGTTCTCTTTTGATTCTTAAAGGGTTTCCTGTTAATATTCTTGCATGTGTTTTTCAAATCCGTTGATCTTTCTCTTTGAACTACGACCTTAGTGTCTATAACTGCCTAATTCTATATGAAACAATTTCAAATTATGGGAAACAGTGCCTTGTGTCGAGACAAATTCTTACAATTTGTTTTGTTTCTCAGTTCATTCAAATTAATTTGTGCTCTTCTAATTTCATGCAGTGAATCTTCCATAACCACAAATCAGCAGCCGAAAAAAAGGAGACATAAAGATGTAGCCAAAGGTCAAAGTGGGAATAATGATGTACATAATCCACATAAACTTGTGAAAACTGGGAATAAAGGTAGAAAAGTATCATCGCAGTTTGACAGAAACTCCACTAGTCAGTCGCAAAGAGTGACTGCACCAGACTTACTCAGTCCAGATGTACCGTTTGAGCCTTCTCCAATAAATGCTTCTGAATCATTAAAGAAGCGAACTGAAGACACCCATGTAACAGTTAATCCTTCGAATGTTGAAGGCATCAGGCAGGATAAGGATGCTGACCAGCCAAGAACTGGAGTGCTATCATCTGAGGTTCATAATAAAAAATTGAAAAAGAGTAGTGAACTTAAAAATAATTCGGCTCAGAGGTCGAATGACAAAAATTTACATGCGAGCATATCTCATTCTGGAAAACAACCGAGTAATGCTGATGAGCTGGACCAAAGTATTCAACCTAAAGAAAAGGATGGACTTGTTGAAAGATTTGACCTTAATGTACCTGCGAGCAGGGACCCACAAATTACGGTGAGTGGTTCCTTTGTGTATTTTGTCACAGTTATTCTTTGTGCGATCTAGTGCTTGTAGACTTTTGAACTAGTGGAACCCTAAAGTATTGAGTGATATGAATTAGATCATTTCTCACTCCCAATGTCAAATTTTCACATGGGGTTGAGAACTTTATAATGTTCTGTGATCTATCATTCTAGAAAGAAAAAAATAGAAGCTGTCAATTGTTGATTTCTTCACCAAAGTTTTAAGGAATTGATAAAAAAGCTCTGCTGTTACTTTTAAGAGCGTAAAAGTACAGAATACTTTATACGCTATGGTGCTTTAAAGATAAGAGTAGGTGGCACATGTCTATATGGAAGGGGGAATCTAATTCGGAAAAATACTATGGTTGATGGTAAAATTCATTGTTATAATGAATTGTTTACTGATGAATCCATTGCATTAGTAATGTTATATATTTGATAGAATGAATTAAGGGAAGCATATTACCGGCATGCAGTATGCTCTCATTTCCTCTTCTGCACATGCTAGCTGTCAAATGTGTTCCTCAAATCATTTTTAATTTAATTCGTTTTTAGCAGAAATAGAACATAGTTTGTTCTGAATGTGTATATTGGATGTATTCCTATTTTCTCTTTAATATTGTCCTAATGATGTCCTTGTACATCATATCTCCAGAAGACTCCCATCATGCCAAGAAAAGAAGGATCTAGTGTTCGATCAAAAATATCAATGCTTGAAAAGGCCATTCGAGAGCTGGAAAAGATAGTAGCAGAATGTAATTTACTAATTATTTTTATCAATGCCACAACTTGTTCCACGATTATTTAATCTTTTTTACTTTTCTTTGAAAACCAACAGCTAGACCACCTTCAGCGGAGGTCCAAGATCCTGATAATTCTTCTCAGACAGTTAAAAGGAGATTGCCACAAGACATAAAACAGAAGCTGGCTAAAGTCGCAAGATTAGCGGTACTCAAGTGCTTATGATATTTCAATATTTCATCTTTGTTCCTAGAGCTCAACTATGCATTTGATGATCCTATAGGTTTGTGCTTTCACTAGGCTCTGTTTTAATCGGATTTTTTCTCTCTTTTTCTTTTCATTTTTTTCTGGATGACTCTAGCAAGCCAGCTATGGAAAAATACCTAAGGATGTCACCAATCGTCTGATCAGCATTGTTGGCCACTTAATGCAAGTTAGGACACTGAAGGTATACCCTCATTTAGATCTTAAATGAGATGTTTGTGAAGATAATTGTTTTTGCGGTCGATCCCTTTTCCCATGCCCAGTATCTTGAGCTCTATATGCGGCTATGCGCAAGTGAGGTTTTGCTGCTTTCTTGATCTTTGATGACAAATGGCATATTGCTGTTAGCAGATTCTATGCATGTGAAAACAAATCTAACATTTCCTGGATAATGAAATCACCCTGAAATTCCAACTTATATAAAGATTACCTACAAGCATCTTGTGTCCTTTTTTTTTTTCCTTTTGTGCTTTATAACTCTTCCACAATGAAATCATTGATGATGCTACATGTGTAAATTGTGACTCGTTTATTATTTATATAAGCTAATTAATTTTATTTTATTTTCAGAGAAACCTTAAAACCATGGCTAATTTGGGATTGTCAGCTAAAAAAGAGAAGGATGATCGGTTGCAGAAGATAAAACTAGAAGTTGCAGACATGGTTAAGCAGCGGGTCCCGTATATCAAATCCAAAGTATGCCTTTTTGTTCACTTCTTATAATTCCAGTAGCTGGGACTTCATTGTTGTAGGTGGACGGGACCCATTATGATTTTCAGTTTAACCATGAATAAAGTACACAATGTTATCTCATGAAATGGCTTCTCCTGTTGGGATGATTTTATTTCTAATTTATTTAATAATTGACATGCTTTCTGCAGTTGGAACAACAAACTTCTAGTACTGACGATTTTCAGGAAGCTGGTCCAGAAGAGAAAGAAGCCTTGAAATTCAAATACAGCCTTGATGATGCACTGGAAAATAAGATTTCCGAATTATATGACCTTTATGTGGAGGTAATAATTCAGATTTTTTTTATTTCTTGTGAAGTAATTTTTCTTTGTAGAAAACTTGGCCTGGTTTGTCTAATTTGCCTTTCCTTTTCATTCCAGAGACTAGAAGAAGATTCGGGTCCTCCGGTCAGAAGGCTGTATGAAGAGGTACATAGCATGACACTGATATAATGACTAGAAATAGATTAGGTATCTGTTATCAGCTGCTGGTAACATATCTTGTGCTTTTCACTTTCTTCTGTGACTCTGTCATGTAGTTTACATGCTGAGTTAAGTCTTCTGAAGTAACCTGAAGAACAATCCTGCGTTTGAATCATCATATTCATGGGGGTAGTAGTAAAATCCGTGGATCCTCTCTAAAAATAAAATAAAAAACAGCAAAGTAATAGATTTTGGGCTGTGGCTTATCATATCATTCAATTCCAATAAATTTGACGTTTGCCTTTTCTCTGTTTCAGCTGGCATCATTTTGGCCTAGTGGTCTCATGGACGCCAATGGAATTAAACGTGCAATATATAAAGCAAAAGATAGGAGAAAAGCATTATTAACAAGCCGACGGAAGGTAAAGGATGTCTTTTTTGTATTCCAATTATTTATATTTTCTTGTTTCCGGGTGAAGAACCAGAAAACTTTGGTTAATGCTCTGTTTGAACCCACGAGATGGTGCTCATAATGTTTTGTTTATAGGATAAAGAGAAGATCAAGAAGAGGAAGGTCTTAGCCCAGAAAACAGACGATATTCAAGGGCCCGCTGTGATTCTTAATCCGGCATTGAAAATCCACGAGAAAGCATTGCCTGATTCCGACAATCAAGGTACTGCTTGTGTGCCTGTTGTAAATGTCCCTAACAAGGACAAGCCAAAGCTCGACGGCATAAAGGGGGGGCCCAACAGCAAGCCCCTTAGTGCTGTGCCAATGGACGTCTTACCTAAAAAGAAACTCAAAAGGAAGCCAAACAAAGATATAGTCGAAACCCAGTCACAACCTGAGAGGGCAGTGGCTTCACAGTCTGCTGACCCTCTCCACAAAACAAATATCCAGCCAGTTTAGGGCTCTGAGAGCCCAACTTGATATAACATTTCGATTTTCAAAGCATTTTGAATCTCTAATACGTTGTCTTTGCTTTCATTCCTTTTACTTCATTCCATTTTGATTTTTGAAGCTTATTTGAAAACAGTAGTGAACTTTGTAATTATGGGTATAGCGACATGAAGTACACTAGCAGTTATAGGTTAGTTACACCCGAGTTTACCAATATCACGACTTGCATGGATGGATGGATGATGTCGCTCGACTGGATTTATGTTTCACTCATCCTCACTTCATGCATGTAGTGTGAGTGTGTGACCCTTTTTTCATTTCAACTTTGTAATAGAGATCATTTTAGTTTTTAGCCACAAAGTGAAGATGATAACATAGACGATTAGTTAAGAGAGAGCTTGTTCTGGAAACTGTAACTCTTAAGAAGATGTATGTACTTCGAGTACAAGTTCATGCAGTTTTTCTTTACTTTTTTTCTTTATTTAAAAGAGAGAGAGTAACAATTATGCTGTAGCCTGTAGCTAGTAATTCTCTGTTATTCATCTTTTACTCTTATTTAAGGAAATAATACAATGCCTTGAATATATATACATGTGATCTGAACTTGTATGACACGCACACACATACACTTACACGTTTGTGTATATACATATACATATAATTTTGGTGCATGATTATTGGGGGTGGTTAAGTTTGCTTTATTCCAAAGATGGGTTGATGGAATTTCTGCAGATTCAACTTTTAAGCTTATTTTCTCGATATGCTGTGTGAACCTATGTTTGGTTATTGATCATAATGAAGCATTGCTTGCACCGGAAATAGGCACAAAGATCACATATATAAACATTGCATTTTCGCTGAATTAATTAGTGGAAAGAAAGAAAAAAAACTTTGGGAGTTTTTGCTTTATCCTAAAGTTTGCTCATATCTTTTGATGAAATCTTTTGCTTTTTGGTTGGGAATTTTTGGATTATTTCATTTGCCTTCATTGCTGTTCTCATCCACTGTCAGACTATACAGATTTTTTGAGTAAGTTGTTGTGGGCCCCACCCCATCGATCATCTGCTAATCTTTACTGTAAATCCTCCTTTGCTGTTCAGTATTCTCCAATGAGATTAAGCTAAATTGCAAAAGCTACCCGCTGAGTTTGTGAAATCCAGAAGATGTTTCATAAATTACATAAAAACCCCAACCAGGGGAGGCTTTTGCAATTATTCACAACTTTGATGTTCAGTATATTCTTCAAAGAGATCAGGTGATTGCAAAAGCTACTCCAGAGAAAGTTTCAAAAATTACAGAAAAACCCCAAGAAGGGGTGGCTTTTGTAATTATTCATACTTGGGGGAATCCGAGTCTGAGACGGCATGTGAAGGGGGTATAATTATTTATGATTAAATATAGGGAAGAAGTCAAAGCTCACAAGGTCATCCACAAATGGTGTGAGTTTCTTTTTCTCGTAATATTATTATAATTTAATTAGTTCATATTATTCTTTTGTCAGTTGTGTGTAAAAAATAATAATTACAATTTGTCCCCTACATTTATGATAAATTAATTAATAGCTTGGTCCAACCCCCACAAATTACCTTAATTAGAAAACCTCCAATTTCTTGAACTTTATGCAACTTCCACAATTGGTAATTCTCAGGAATATTTGGTGGTCACACATGAAGAAAAAAAATGTTTTTTCTTTTATTTTTTTGCAGTGGAGGTGGTTATACGTCAACAGCAATGTAGCATTCAATCCTTTTATTTTTCTTTTGTCTAATAATTAACATAAATAAATAAATGATTAAAGAATTTCTAAAAATCATGTATTATAAAAGAGATGCATAAAATACATAATACTGTATGATTACTAGTAAGTTATTATTTACTCATGTTACCTTTCTACTTATATGATCAATTATATAGTTTCAAATTATGGCCAAATGAAGTTCTTGATCATATATAAGAAAATCGGTCTTGATTCTTAAAATAATCGATCTTTGCACAACCGAGCATCGACGAAATCAATTATAAAATTTACTCGAGACTAAAAATTCAAAACTTTGGACGTTCTCGCGTAAGTGAAAGATCGAGTTTATTGTTACTCATACTCACGACATCAAGAATTTACGACTTTCCCATGATTATCGATTAAATATGCATTTTCGTGAATTTACCTTAAAAAAATGCAAGTATGATGTATGGATTAACATCATATATATGTTGTATATATATACATGCATGTAATACATAGGCATGCATACATAATCCCTCTGTAATAAGTGAACCATATTAGGAAAGGGCCACAATTTATAATAACACACACAAACACACACTTCTAACAAACCCTAAATACCAACAAGAAGCCACAGAAGAGAAAAACAAGATTTCTCACATTACAGATTTCAGTAAGTTTTTATTTTTTTGATCAGCTTCCAATTACCATAATAAAACCTTCATTCTTTTCCATTTTATTTTTACCAATTCTGATGATATTATATAAATTAGCCGATTCGATTAGTGTACTTTTGTTGTCTTAACCTAAATCCAGAAAATTTAACTTGTTTTGGTTTTGTGGATAATTGGTGATTAATTAATTAGTCGAAATGGGACGAGGCAAGATAGAGGTGAAGCGGATCGAGAACAACACGAGCCGACAGGTCACGTTCTCGAAGCGACGAGCCGGGCTGATGAAGAAGACGCACGAGCTCTCCGTCCTCTGCGACGCCCAGATCGGGCTCATCGTTTTCTCCACCAAGGGCAAGCTCACCGAGTACTGCACACCTTCAATCAGGTACTATATTCAAATTTCATTTATATTTTAATTATTTGTCACACAAAATTAAATTAAATCAATAATTATGTTGTCTGAAATTTTAAATAATTTGACATGGATGTGTTGACCATTCCCATCAGTCTTTGTTTGACCAAAGTCAAAATTTTGCAGCATGAAGCAGATCATAGAGAGGTATGTGAAGGCCAAGGGGATCATCCCCACACCGGATCATGAAAACCGGGTCGGGCCGAACCCGTACAATGTAACGAATTACCGATCCATCTCGACTTTTTTTATATATACTTATAAGTGTAGTAATTAATTTTGAAATTAATGTAACGAATTTTCCAGGAACAATACTACAAAGAATTAACCCGAATAAAAAACGAAACCCTAAACCTTCAGCTGAGCCTGCAGAGGTACAAAGGCGGCGATTTGAGCGGCGTGCGGTTCGAAGAGCTGTCCGAGCTCGAACACCAGCTCGACCAATCCGTTCGAAAAGTTCGAGCCCGTAAGGTACCTATTTTTTTAATTAATTAATTAATTAACATATTATATATGTATTTTGTTTTTAATTAATTAATTTGTTACATGTGATGTGTGCAGTTCCAGCTTCTCCAAGAGCAACTGGAAAATCTGAAAAGGACGGTAAATATATATTTTAATTAATTACTTTAATTACTTACCGTTGACTTAGTCAACTAGTTTTGTTACAGGAATCACTGATGGAGAAAGAGAATCAAGAAATGTACAATTGGGTACGTACGTAATTGAATTTTATTAATTTTAATACTACTAGTACGTACTTTTTAAATTATGTATTTGATTTAATTAATTAATTAATTAATTGATGGTTGATTAATTAGCTGATGAACAATCAAATTCATAAGCAAGCCGAGATGGAGCATCAGCAGCAGCAGCAGCAAGCCATGACCGAGCTGAAGCTGATCGAAGAGCAGCCATTGCTCAATCAGTTCTCGTTTTTCGCAGACGAGCAACTACTCCAGCTTGGGTCCTCGACTCTGCCCCTCATCAACATCGACCCGAACGCCTCTTCGTCATATCGCCTTCAACCTACACAGCCTAATCTCCAAGATTTCGGTACGTGTATAATTTATAAAAATTACAAATAGACCCTACATCTAATTTTATATTCAATACTAATAACATTTTTTTTTTATTTTTTTTTTGGCTTTTGCAGATCAGTAAGGTGGCTAGCTATAGTAATTTGTAGTAAGACCTAATTAATCGAAAAATTACGCGTCAAGACTCTTTTGAAACGAGGTTATTTTGTTTGATTGTTCTATTCTCGGTTATAAGTATAATAATCGTTTCGTTTTTTTTCATTCTTCTACAACAATTCGTAATCGAAATTGTTAATTAACAATATTATCAATGGTTGAAGGAATAAGAACCTAATTAAATTTACAGGTCATATTATAGGAAAACCGTTATGATAAAAATATGTATTCGTGTAACACATTAATTGTTAGTTAATTACAGTATAATATGTGTTGATTTTGAATTCAAACTAAGGATAAAAAAATAATTAAATATCAAGAGAATGCTTGTGTTGTGGTATACCAACAATGCAAAAAACAATGTATAATCGTTGACTTTGAGAGTTGACATTTTGTAGCCGTCCCATTGCATCATACATGTGTTGCGCCAATCGATATTTAATTACTAAAAAATAAATTAAAGAATTCAATAAATAAAATAGAAGCATTGACATTTATGTCACAAAAAAAATAACATTTGACTCTCTATAAATAGTCCAACCATACAAACACTTTGACCACCACCATCACATACTCAATTTCTCTGCTCTAAGAGTCGCATTTTGATCAATGGCGATTCCAATCATCGATTTCTCGAAGGTCGACGGAGACGAGAGGGCCGAGACTCTGGCTCTAATCGCAAATTGCTGCGAAGAATGGGGATTCTTTCAGGTATTTAGTAACGACATTTTTATGTTTTGGGGGGTTATTTTCATAATTCTGAATTATTCAAGAACTTTTTTGCAATTTTAGTTTTACTTTCCGTAAGCGTTTATATATGTTTTGCGACGGATCGACTCGATTAGCAACCTAGATACGAGTGAAACGACATTTGAGCAATAATGTGTGACATTTTTTTCTAATGCAAATCACTTAAAGGTCAAAATTACAATTTTTATGTTTTGGGGGGTTGTTTCATAATTTTGTATTCTTCAAGGACTTTTTTGCAATTTTAATTTTAGTTTGAATTCGACAGTTGATCAATCATGGAATCTCCGAGGAGCTGCTGGAGAGGGTGAAGAAGGTTTCCTCCGAATGCTACAAGCTCGAACGAGAGCCGTCTTTCAAGAACTCGAAGCCCGCAAAAATGCTCGAAGAACTGATCGAAACGAAAAGTGACAAAGGAATCGGGGAAGACGTCGATTGGGAAGACGTATTCTTGCTCTCAGACGACAACGCCGACGAGTGGCCATCCAAAACCCCTGGTTTCAAGTAAGCAAAAAAAAAAAATTAAAAAATTAAAAAAAAACTCCCCTGAACTTTACCTTAATTACAAAAACACCCCAACTCAGGGGTAATACTGTAAATATCCATAAGTTCCAGACTCAATATCAATAAATGAAAAAAACTGAGAAACCATCTACTCAATATGAATGATCATAAGATTTTATTCTTCTTCTCAATTGTATTTGAATTTCATTCTCACAACAATATTTGAATTAAAAAAAAATTAAAAAAATCCCCTGAAGTTTACCTTAATTACAAAAACACCCCAATTCAGGGGCAATTCTGCAATTACCCAAAACTTCCGTACTCAATATGAACATACAAAAAATAAAAAACAGGGAAACCATGGAGGAATACAGGGCAGAGCTGAAGAAGCTGGCCATAAGAGTGATGGAATCGATGGACGAAAACTTAGGCCTTCCGATAGGGTACATAAACGAGGCCTTCAACGGCGGTGGGAAAGCGTTTTTCGGGACAAAGGTCAGCCACTACCCGCCCTGCCCGGCCCCGGAAAAAGTCAACGGGCTGCGGGCCCACACGGATGCAGGGGGAGTGATTCTGCTTTTCCAGGACGATGATGTCAGCGGGCTCGAGATTCTGAAGGACGGGAGGTGGATAGAAGTGCAGCCCGTGAGAAATGCGATAGTGATCAACACGGGTGATCAAGTCGAGGTGTTGAGTAATGGGAGGTACAAGAGTGTGTGGCATAGGGTGGTGGTGGAGGGGGATGGGAATAGGAGGTCAATTGCGTCTTTTTACAACCCCTCGTTCGAGGCCATGATCGAGCCGGCGGAGGAGGAGGAGGAGGAGAAGAAGTATCCGAAGTTTGTGTTTGGAGATTATATGAATGTTTATGTTGAGCAGAAGTTTTTGGCTAAGGAGCCTAGGTTTGGAGCTGTGAAAGCTATTTGATTTTAGGTGTGTGTATATTATGTTGTGTGTGTGTATGAGAATTGAAGAAGTAATTGAAAATGTGTGTATGCTATTTAAATACAATCAAACTATAGACATATTGATATCAATTATGAATATTGAGCATTCCCTCTATGATCATAGGAATAACAAATTAAGTGTATTCTTCTTCTTCTTCTCAATTGTTGGATTCCATTCTCCATAGTAAGTTTGAATTAAAATTTGGAAGAATAAATGATAGTAATCTAGAATTTTTAACTTTAGCTTAGAGCCAACCCAAAAGAACAAAAACTATAATTAAGATAAAAATCAATTTTTTTTCTCGGAATTTCATTCGCAGAACAATATTTATTTGAGTCAAACCTTGTTCATCAAATTTCAAGGCCATTGCACCATCGTTCATACCCGAAAAGCCGATACCAGTATCGCCATTCGCCAAGCAGCATTCTCAGAAGTGAAAGATATGAATCACAACCCCAAATGTTCAAAATCACAATATACCACTAAAACAAACAACCAATAGAATTTCCACCATATTTTTTTATTTTATTTATTTCATATATAATTATTAAATATAAAATACTTAATATATTAAACATTTAAATTAAATAGTTATTTATTTATTTAGTAACAAATGACTCATTTCTTCGCAAAATACAAAGAAATGAATTTTGTTATTATAAAATAGAGGGAGTATAATCTATTATAATGAGAAATAAAATTGAAAACTTGTATGTATTGATTTTAGAATTTGAACATAATTTGATTTCTAACATGCTTATGTATCTATTGAACCTCAATTTTGTTTTGTACGAGTAATTTCAAGCATTCTTCTTCTTTCTTCTTCTTCTTCTCAATTGTTGGATTCCATTCTCCACGTCTACTCTGAATTTGAATTTGGATTTTGAAGATGACCATTTATCTGTATTTTGTGAAAGAGAAGTGTGTCCATTGATCAATATTTTGGGAAGAAGTGTGACAATTGATATTAGACTTAAAATTAAACTTTAGTCTAGAGCCATCACAAAAAAACAAAAAAACAAAACCCATAATTAAGATAAAAATAAATTTGTGATCATTCACATTCTCCTTTGAATATTTCCGTCCATACCCGTAAAGCCGATACCCAGAAGAAGTCAAAGATCTCTGAATCCCGCCAAATAAAACAAGCCAAAGAATTACATTTGCTTGCAAAAACAAAACAAAATTAAAAATTATATAGTACGATCAGTAGTACTTACAGCCCATAAATAATTAGCTCCTTCCATGCACTCAACCAAGAGTTGTTTCGTCTGCTCTGATAAGGATGCATTTTCTACCTATGCTCCTTCGACTGGCCGAAAGCTCCACATGGGGAACTCTTCCTCGTCTACTGTTGCTGGAGTTGGGAACGTGACCCTGAAGCTCACCTCTGGAAAGGAGCTGCTGTTGAAGGATGTGCTGCATGTCCCGGACATCCGCAAGAACTTAGTCTCTGGGTCTCTCCTAGTTGAGCATGGTTTTAAACTTGTATTTGATGCTAAGAAGTTTATTTTGACTAAGTTTGGAACTTTCCTTGGTCGGGGCTATCTCGACAATGGACTGTTCAAGATGAATGTAATGGCTGTGCGCCGTGTAACCCCTATTGCCTCGAGCATTAATAAAATTGATTCTGTTTCGGTTTACTTGCTTGAGTGTTCTGAATTGTGGCATATTAGATTAGGACATGTAAATCTAAATGCGATTAAAAGATTAATGAATTTGGAATTATTACCAACTTCAAAAATTGATTCACAAAAGAAATGTGAAATCTGTGTTGAAGCCAAAATGGCTAAGTTACCTTTTCCGTCGACTGAAAGGTGTACTGAACCTCTTGGTTTAATCCATACCGATATATGCGATTTAAAATTTGTACAAACAAGAGGAGGTAAAAAGTACTTCATCACGTTCATTGATGATTGTACTAGATATTGTTACTTATATTTATTAAGTAGCAAAGACGAAGCCTTAGAGGCTTTTACCATGTACAAAGCTGAGGTTGAAAATCAACTTGGTAAACGAATTAAAATAATTCGAAGTGATAGAGGTGGAGAATATGTAGCTCCGTTTGAAAAATTATGTTCTGAAAATGGGATAATTCATCAAACGACGGCTCCTTATTCACCACAATCAAATGGTGTTGCTGAACGAAAAAACAGAACTCTAAAAGAAATGATGAACGCCATGTTGATTAATTCGGGTTTACCTCAGAACATGTGGGGGGAAGCTATTTTGACAGCTAACCACATTTTGAATAAAATTCCACTTAAAGGTAAAAACGAGACGTCGTACGAATTGTGGAAAAATCGTAAGCCGTCTTATAAATATCTTAAAGTGTGGGGGTGTTTGGCTAAGGTGTCTGTTCCTGAACCAAAGCAAATGAGAATCGGACCAAAGACGGTCGATTGCATTTTTATCGGATATGCATACAATAGTATGGCTTACCGATTTTTGGTACACAAGTCTGATAATCCAGACGTGCATAAAGGTACCACGATTGAATCGAGAAATGCTTCATTTTTCGAAAATATCTTTCCTTCTAAAGAAAGAGAAGAATCAAGTTCTAATAAAAGAACTTATGAACCTGATGTCGACACAACACCTGTTGGTGACGATCAGGTAGACGAAGAGGTTATTGAACCTAGACGTGGTAAAAGGATAAAAACGGCTAAATCGTTTGGACCTGATTTTATTACGTATTTATTGGATGACGAGCCAAAGTCCTACGGGGAAGCTCTATCCAGTCCAGATGCACCGCTCTGGGAAGAAGCTATTAATAGCGAAATGGAGTCTATTCTGCAAAATCACACGTGGAAGTTGGTTGATCTTCCACCGGGTTGTAAACCTTTAGGATGTAAATGGATCCTAAAGAAAAAGTATAAAGCAGATGGAACGGTTGATAAGTTTAAAGCTCGTTTGGTAGCCAAAGGATTTAAACAAAGAGAAGGATATGATTTCTTTGATACATATTCACCTGTAACCAGAATATCATCTATTCGGGTGCTTATTGCGATTGCTGCTTTGCACAATCTCGATATTCATCAGATGGATGTGAAAACTGCGTTTCTGAACGGTGAATTGGAAGAAGAAATTTATATGGAACAACCCGAGGGATTTGTAGCACCTGGACAGGAGAAAAAGGTGTGCAAATTGATAAGGTCGTTGTACGGACTTAAGCAAGCTCCTAAACAATGGCATTTGAAATTTGATAACATTATGATATCAAATGGATATAAAATCAACGAGTGTGACAAATGTGTGTACATTAAAGGTACATCTGACTCGTTTGTCATAGTCTGTCTATATGTAGACGACATGTTAATCATGGGTAGTACTCGTGAATTGATCATGACTACTAAAGCAATGTTAAAAAGAAATTTTGACATGAAAGATTTGGGTGTTGCTGATTTAATCCTCGGGATTAAAATTGAAAGAACCCCAAATGGAATTGTCTTGTCACAATCTCATTATGTTGAGAAAGTGTTAAAGAAATTCAATGCCCATGATGGTCCTACGAGTAGGACGCCGATTGACTTAAGTATAAATCTTGCTGTCAATAAGGCTGAACCTGTAGCTCAGTTAGAGTATTCTCAAGTTATAGGCAGTCTGATGTACTTAACAAATTGTACACGTCCAGACTTGGCCTATCCTGTGAATAAACTGAGTAGGTATACAAGCAATCCCGGTGTTGAACACTGGAATGCTTTGAATCGGGTTTTAAAGTATTTGAAATACACCCGAGAGTATGGGCTATACTATACGAGATATCCTAATGTACTTGATGGATATTGTGATGCTAGTTGGATATCTGATTCTAAAAGTTCACATTCCACTAGTGGTTACGTCTTCTGTATCGGGGGCGGAGCAGTTTCGTGGAAGTCAACGAAACAAACGTGTATAGCCAGATCCACCATGGAATCGGAGTTTATAGCTTTAGATAAAGCTAGTGAAGAAGCAGAGTGGCTTCGTCACTTTTTGGAAGATATTCCATGTTGGAAAAAGCCTGTGTCTCCCGTGATGATTCACTGTGATAGCCAAGCAGCTATAGGGAGAGCACAGAGCATTATGTATAACGGTAAGTCTCGACATATTCGTCGGAGACATAATACCGTTCGACAATTGATCTCAAATGGAGTAATTTCCTTAGAGTATGTAAAATCTAAGGAAAATCTGGCTGATCCTTTGACAAAAGGAATGAATCGAGATCAATTGGGCGTGTTGCTAGAGGGAATGGGTTTGAAAAACCACAATCCATCGAACGATCATAACGGTAACCCTACCTTGATGAATGGAGATCCCATGAACTTGGTTCAAAGGGAAAACTAAGTTATGAAAGTTCAATCGAGCACTTGTACTCATCCCTAAAGGCAATTCAAGTGCTGGTTCCTGACGTATGGTAATAGGTTAAGTTCTCGAGGAGACTTTTAATGAATCCCTACCTTGAAAAGGTTAAGTATGTCAGGATACTTATAATGGGAGGTCACCTATATAAATGTGAAGTGAGGGCCGCTTCAAATGTATACATTTATGAATCCAAAGTGTTTTCCATGGCCAAAACGGACACAACATAGAACGGGAAATTGAACGGAATTTATTGCGTGAATAGCATTGACTCGTTGTACGTTGTGGGGGAATAGTTCAAGGCATCGTGTCCACTAGGCCTCCTGTACTTCCGATGTTGTTCACTACGGAAGGTTCAAAGCCGCAAACTACCTTTCCGGAAGCGATAGATTCTTTTGGGGAATTGAACGAAGAGTCTGCATACATGCATGCATTGATTTCCACTCATGTGGGGGATTGTTGGAAAATATTAAAGTCAAAATTGGTTTTATCCAATGTTTGACTGAGTTGACTGGCTATAAATTTAATTCCGATTGGGAAATAAATTGTACGATAATTTTCTACGTCGTTTGTAGATAATTATAGAATTTTATTTCGTCAAAAACCGATTTTCGGTGAGTGAGAAATAAATGGTTAAAGATAGCCAATTAAAAAGGCATTTAATTGAATATGTAATAAAGTGTAAGACTTTATTACATTGAAATGTGTAATAGTTATTACATCCCACATTGAAAGATGTAATAAAATGATTACACTTAATAAGTGATTGGAGGATTAATGTGTTCAACAAGTGAGTAAGACCATGGACCGTTAAGGTACATGGCAATCGCCACACGCGCGTCCGTCCGTCCGTCCGCTCGGCTCGGCTCGGCTCGTGCCCGTGCTCGTGCTCGTGCTCGGCTCGGCTCGGCTCGGCCCGTCCCGTCCCGTCCCGACCCGACTCGACTCGACTCGCCTCGTCCTTGGACTTGGACTTGGATCTTGGCAATTGGACTTTGGGCTGGACTTGGGCTTCCTTGGGCTCCTTGGGGCTCCTGGGCCTGGCCATCGTAATAGTTTTGCTGACGGGCTGAACTATATTTTGATTGGGCTCAATGTTTTGGGCTACGGTTGTTGAACATGTAAAGGCTTTGGGCCTTATGGAAAAGAAGAAAATAAATAATTATATGATTATATTATTTTATTTTCAGAAAAGAACTCCAACGGTCACCATGTTATTACCTGACTGTTACTTGGTCATGGTGTGTTGATGACCATGTTTAATACTGGTCGGTTACAGGTGGTGGTAATGGCTGCCATTACTGGCCTGAATGAATGCCTTGGTGTCCCTTCACATGCATGGAGCTCAGCTATAAATAGTGAGTCCTAGGCTGCATTTCATACACAGAAAAAGAAAAGCAAAATAATTCCCAGCATTTCATAGTTCATACTCCCTGCTCTTTCTCGTTCGAAAGTGGTTCGACTCTGGTTGCTTCAGAGACGAACAAGACAGTCGTTGTATCTTTGGGGGCATTACGTCTGCAAACCGTAGCATACACGGGACGTATTTGTCTTGCGGATAGCGAAAGCGCCTCGACTACCCGCAATCTAGTTCTGACGTTCGATCAAGTTGAAGACCAGTCCGTGTTTCATTCTTCTTCTTCATTTCTTTTATTTACGTTTATAGTTTCTGGAAAAGTGTAAAGTTTTCAGTAGTACTGATAACTAGTCCAGAAACAAGCACTGTAATAGCTACGAATACCAACAAGAAGCACTTTGTATTTTTTACTTTATAAATAAATATAAATATTTTGTTTTTTTCTTATAAATAAAAGTATTTATAATTTTAATATTATGAAAAAGAGCAATTTTCATAATTTATTTAAGTGCAATTTCTTATAATTTGTTATATTCAATTACTTGGTTTTCAAATTCTCCCTAAAAGAACTATATAAGAGGCTTGGTATCAAATTTACGGTGTCAATTTTCTATTTACTCTATCATATATTGTGTGTATTATATATCCACCATTTTTCCATTTTTTTTTATTTCATATGAATAACTATCAAATTTAGAATTATTACATAATTATTATATCAAGCAAACATTAAATTAAATATAATTGACAAAAAAATGAAAAATATATAAAAATTTAATACAAATAATACTATAATATTTACTGATAATGTTTAAAAAAATATTGAAAATATATAAAAATTTAATACAAATAATATTAAAATATTTAGTGATAATTAATGTTTACAAAAATATTGAATATTTATATGTCTACGCTGGGGATTATATTAAAAATATTTAGTGATAATTAAATATTTATATTAAAAATATCGAATCAATAGCGAATTCGAATAAAAAGTACTCGGTCCATTTACATGTCTACGCTGGGGATTTAAGTATTAATATTAAGTATGATAAATTAAAGATTATCTTTAATGATATTTTGATTACATAATTAGGAGAGAAATGTCCTAGTAAATGTTGATGAATTCAGATTGGGGCACACATGGAATGGTAATCTGGAAGTTGTATTCTTAAGATTTGGGTGACCTCATTGGACAGGTCGATGATCTAGTCGGATTGCTGTTGGAATTGATCTGAGTCGGATAGAGAGTGTTATTCCAATTCCTTTGGAGCTCCCCAATAGCAGTATCGATAGTGATCAGAAACTGGTCGTATGCATACCATATACCCCATCCTTGCCTCCTGGAAAAGTAAATGAAGGTGGTAGTGCCGATGTGGCTTCATCTACGGTTGCATAGTAAATGGTCGTCCCGATTAATTACAGGTGCTCCGCAGTCCATGTAAGCTGATGTGTTGAATATTAAAATACAAAGAGTTCTTCCATAATAATGGTTATTAATTTTATATTTGATGAGTATTTAAGGTTGTATATGGTTTCTTTTTTCTCTTATATTATTTTTTAATGTGATATGTATATTTCTTTATCTAACCGTGTGGAGCGTTTATTTATGATTTGTGGAGTGATATTGAGTTTATCTGGAGGAGTTTATCTAGTGATTAATCAAATAACATTTTCACTTAAAATAAATAGTGATTAAATAATGTTGACGTGTTCTATGAACAAATAATTCATCTAATATATATAATTAATATTTTAAAATTTTAGAAAAATATTAAAAGTTTATAAATAACTTTAAAATATAAAACTTATAAAATTTACAACATAACTGTAATGTTTTGAAGGAACATGAACTTCGAGAGGATGATATTTGTTGGTGCTATCTTCATTGGATGGTTTGGATTGGCATTCGGTGTTAGGTCCGATCCTCCGTGGTGGCCGCAGCCCTAGCGGCTAGCTATTTGTATCAGTACACATTTTTAGCTTGTATCACGGTTCAATTTCAGTATCTCCTTTATGCAGCCTGTATGTGTCACATGCCCAAAATAGGACCCAAAGTAAGGGTCGTAGTGAAGGTCATTCTGATGTTTGGATGAGAGGCCCTCTTCCCGTAGAGAGGATCAAGGTGGTGGAGAATGATCAGTGAAAGACTGGCTGGTGGAAAGAGGAAGTGGTGGTGAATGATGAGTGAAGGGCTTGCTGGTGGAGATTAATTTTGATTTTGGGTGGCTGGAGTGATTAGTAGTATATATGAGGAGATTGATTTTGATTTTGGGTGGCCCAAGTGATTAGTAGTATGTTAGGGATTATCTATCTTTAATGATCGATGTTAGGGATTATCTATTTTTAAGTACTTCATTCTATTTTTTTTATAAAACTTTCTAAGCTTTTACACACAAATTAAGAGAGTGTTTAAATTCAATTAATATTTATTGGAAAAATTAAAATGATAAAAACAATGAAAAATGATTAGTGGAAAGAAAAAACATTTGAATAGAAAATTGAAAAAATTATGAATTAATATTATTACATAATTTAATAAAGCCAAAAAAACTTATAATATAAAAATAAATAAAAAAGCTAAAAAGACTTATTAAAAAAGAGGAGGGAGTAGTATAGTATTAAGTAGTATGTTAGTGATTATCTATCTTTAATGATGTTTTCATTAGTATTAAGTATTATTAATGATGTTTTGCTTATGAGTATTAATTATGTAATGAACACTATATATCTGTTTTAATGCAAGTATTTAGTAAATATTTTGATCTTATAAGTCATTAAGGTGAAATTCTTCCCTCAACTAGTTTCATACAGTATTTTGATCGTATACAATTTTTTTTTGAATTTCGCAAGTTTTTATTATTATTATTTTGTTTAGCTTCAAATTAATAAAAGAGTTAATAAAAATCTTGATATCATTTTTGCAGTGAAAAATATGGAAAACTATATTTTTACAATAAACTTAAAAATTACAAATTACAAAACAACAAAATTAAAAAAAGGGTTATGCAGATAAAATAGAGATGTGTAAATTGGATCTAAGAAATCGGAGTCAGGCAGCGAAGACACCACATCGACGAGGACGGTAAACCCTTAGACCGACATGTGTACGAAGTTGTCGAATTTTCACAATTTTGTCAACACGATTTTAAACATATTTGAAAAGTCATGTTTACGTTGATCAAATCGAGAAATGTTGGATCAAATACTCTCGATCTCCACGCACATATTACACTCCATGATAAACCTGTTAAGAGTTGCATCAGCAAGTTAAAAATACAATAGTAAACATCAAGTAGTACCAGCAGACGTAATAGTAAGACCCAAAGATGTAAATGAAAATCGTACCTTTATATTACCATCGCCTTGTCCAACAAACAACTTCCCATTCCAATACACCAGAGCTGCTATCGCAGAATTACAAGGAATAGACCCGACGGGCGTGACTTCTACTCCATCAGCGTCTTCGGATATTTCCTACAAAACAGAATCTAAATCATCCAAAAATCGAAATCGCCTATTTTTCTATTTGTAATTGTTCAGGGGTTAAAGTGAAACAAAAGAAAAAATTTCAGTGGACATACCGAAGAAAATCAAAGTAATAGTAGTAGTAATTTGGAGGGCATTTATTTTGTATTATTACATTTAAGCCTTTCAGGATTATAAGAATATTACAGTGACCCCTTAATTTTTAACATTGTATCAAGAAAGTTGTCATTTGAAAGTTAGCTGGGGGGGTTCTGTAATTAAGTCAAACTTCAAGGGTACTTTTTGTAATTATCCCTAATTTATATTCGTTTACCTGTAAATTGATCGTTTTATCCCAGCCCCCGCTGAATAGCCATTTCCCCGTCTTGCTGACAGAGAAGATAGCACCTTTGTGAGCCTGAGTCGACTTTACAAGGGCATCGTTATGCCAGATCTAAAGAAACAAACGAGACCCCAAAATCAGTAAATCCCAGATATAAAACCATATAATAAACTCGAATAGAAACAGAAAACAAAGGTCGACTGATCAACAATAGACCGATAAAAAACAAGAAAGTCCGGTAAGAAAAATCGGGTCATCCCAAATATGGCCTAAAATTAACAAACCTAACAACACTAAATGAGAAAAAAAAAAAAAAAAACCGTGCTTTTACCTTTATGCTACCATTCTCGTGACCGACGAAGAGCAAATTGTGATCGGCCGAGAGAGACAAAACAGACGCCACATTTCCAAATTTGCCCTCCCCCAACACAGATAAAGGACTGTGATCGCTTAGAGACCATAACCGGACTGTCCCGTCCCAACTTCCACTAAAAAGGACACCATCGGAGACTATTAAAGATGAGACAACTGCTTTATGACCACTCATTTCACACGAAAGAGTGTAATCCTGAAAATTATACGAAACGACTAATTTCAGTTCATGCACTCAAATAAAACAATTTTTCTCGAGTTTAATAAAGACTTGATCACCTGGAGTGACCACGCTTTTACTAATTTGTCCCCACTGCCAGTGTAGAGATATCCAGTTCCGGAAACGGCCATTGCGTGAATGCCACTATAACGCCAATCCTTTTTCTCGTGCAACTTTATTATTGGCAAATCGGAAAATGGAAATTCAGCTTTCCAAATGCATATGACACCTTCGTAATCACCACTGATGCACAACTGATTTTCTCCATCGACGAAAACAAGTGCCCTGATTCTATGCTCGTGACCTTTAAACGAGTGTACATGTGTAAAATCCTGAGATCAGTTGGACAAAAAACCAAGTAGGAAATGTTTATTGAGTAAAATTTCACAATAAACCAAATTTCTCGTCAGAAACGAACTATTTGAGAGAAATGATTATTATTTCTAACGTTGTTATCTTTACCAGAAAGCCAGGTGAGAAGTAAAATATCGCCTAAACAGTCTGATACGAATATTAATTTCTAAGATTTGTTGAAAACTGTGTACCTGGAGAGACCATACGTGAACTATCGTATCATAGGAGGAGCTGAACAAGAAGTCCCCTATACAAAAGAATTGAATGGATATCAAAATCAATCTCATGACATAAGGAGCATATTTTCCTATAGTCGAGTCGTTTGTGAATGCATACCTCCAACGGTTAAACCCGAGATACAATCAAGATGACATTTCATCTCTATACATTTGACACGACCACGGGCCACACCCACAGCAACATCTCCATCGACCCCAGATTCCACATCAGCACCATCATTCTTATCATTTCCATTCATACCATTTATCAACTCTTTGACAATTTCCTCAACTACATGAAACGTCTCTCCTAGAACTATATACTTTCCCGGATTTTCCTTCTTTCCTTCCCACCTTAAGCTAAGCCCAATATCAAGTTGTGGTTTGATAACCAACTCTCTAAGGCATTTCCATAGTTCCGTTACAACCGGCCGATTTCCAGGGTCAAACCCAAGACATTTGCACACATTCTCCTGTAAATAATCACATTCTGACCCCAGTCTACATTTTAGAAGCTCCGATATCTTCTCCATCCAAGTCACGTACAAACCGTAATAATCGCATCCTTTTTCATCTTTTATAGCATTAACAACAAGTTTCAAGAACGATTCACTCTCTTCTGAATAAGAACTTCCGACAAGAAGCCAAACCAGTAAAGAGGCTAATGACCAAACGTCCGAAGCATACCCAAATTCATGTCTAGTTTTCTCCATGTCAAAGTCAAAGTCAAAGTCAAACCCGCCCTTATTAACAAACTGCAGTAACATCTCTGGACTAATAAACACGAGATTCTCATTTAGTAAACTGTTCTTCAATCTGTTACCCGTATTTAGAACCTCGCTTAAGTCTATACATAAACGACCGAAATCGTCAAAACCAAAACAACTCACACTCAAGAAACCAATTACCAGACCCTCAAAGTGCAAGCGGCTCAAGATTTCACACATCTCCATACCGAGCATCCCCAAGCCACTTATTTCATTGCTGCTCAGCTTTTTCTCTTCATCGTCCTTTCTATGAAGAGTAAATTCCATCAAGTTAAGTGAAGTAAACTTCTGCCACACCGTATAAACGGAATTATCGTCCTCGTTGTACCAAAATCCATAACCCTTTCCCACATTACTCGCTCTAAGCGACACACTTAAGATAACTCCCAACTTATCTCTCTCAACTTCCTCCATTCTATGCAAAACAAACACAATTCTCGACTCGTAGCTAAATTCGAAAAACTTCAAATCTTCTTGATCCTCCACGAAAATCCCAACTTTAACAAGACCCACGTTTTCTTTCTCCCTAAAAACCAAACCCATCAAATGATCACTCTCAAAGGACTTGATAATTTTCCCGGTAACCACCCCACCGTCCCTTTCCGGACCCGAATCATCAATCAAGATACAATCTTTAGGCAAAACCCACTTTTTCCATCTACAGTAAAACTCATACGACCACGATTTCATATTCATCGGAAACAAAACCGGCGTGTTTTTCCCACTTTCCGGCTGTGAGGATGGTGAATTTACCTTTTTGTCCTTGCCCTGGTGCTGGAGGGCGGAGGAGAAATGGAGGAGGTCGAGGTTTTTGGGGAGGGCAGAAACGGAATTCGGGATTTTGACGAGGAGAGTGCAGACCGTGCAGCGGAGTGTGTTGGGGAACGGGCTGGGGAGCTGCTTGAGGCAGGCTTCGCAGGTGGTGTGGCCGCAGGTGAGGACGCGGGGGACGGCCGATACGGCGTCGTACGTCTGCAGACACACCGGACACTCCGGCGGCTCCGGCTCCTCCATGGCGGGTGGTTCGTAATTTCTCGGCGGGTCTCTAGGTGTTGTCTTTTGACTTCAATTACAGAGTTTGATCTTCCATGGTGGGGTGGGGTGGGGGTTGGGTTAGGGGGATTTGGTTTAGCAGAAAAAATCAATCTTTTTCTTTGTCATGAATATTGATTTATTGGGCATAACGACTATAGTTATATTATCATAAACATGGAATTTGACTGACTATGGTGAATGAATATTTACTCATATTTTTTTTGTTTTAATTATCGTGTTCCACGAAGTATGAAAATATTATTTATCCATTAATTTAATTTCCCTAAAAAGTTTCTCGGCCTTCTTTTTTTTTCTTAATTCTTTACTTCACCGCTAATTTTTGCCGCTCATTTCTCTTCATCGTCCCCAATTCCACACCGGCGCTAGAAATTTCAGTCTAGATTTTCGACGCGAATTTCGATAGAAACAATGGACGAATTCGGAGTTTTGGTGGAGAGCATCGGATTCAAAGCCCATGGAAAGTCCGCTCCGATGGCCAAGCCCAAGCCGAAGCCGAAAGCGCAGGCCGCTGCTAGCACGGCGTCGTTTGACGATTCCTTGTCCCTTCCCGTCGACGAGCTGGATGGAATTTTCAGATCCAGCTCGAACGTCGACAAAAAAACTCGGCAATCGCAAAATTTGTTGGGCGGAGACGATATTTTTGGGGGTGGGCAGGTTTCCGGCTCGAGTCAGTACGGAGGAATCGATTTCGAATCCGTGCTTAATAGCTCGAGTAATAAGATGGATGCTGTTGATTTGAATTCTGTCGGTGGTAACGATTATGGTGGTTTGATGAGATCGCGGCCAAGGCAGAGTGATTCTGTCGATGATTTGTTAGGGGTTTTTGGACTGGATTCTGGAGGTGAAGGGGAGGATAAGGGGTCTGAATTTGACGAGTTGATACCGGGATTCGGAGGAGCTAGCCCTACGATTACAGGGTACGTGTCGTAAATTATTGGATTGTGTGTTCTTGAAACAATGCAATAGAAATAGAATTTTGTGATGCATTTATGTGTCGTAAATTATTGGATTTTGTGTGTTCTTGAAACAATGCAATAGAAATAGAATTTTGTGATGCATTTATGTTGTGTTTACTTAGTTCTTATGACTGCATTCCAATTATTATGACATGGCTCTATTATCGTGAACGAATGTTAGAGCCATTCTATATGAATTCTGTGCAAAACGATGGAAGTATTTTGGGTGGTTCTGATCTTCTATTAAAAGTTATCTAAATTTCATAATGTCTAACAGAGTAAAATCGAAGACCGTCCTTCCCCCAGGGTCTAATGGGCGTCCCTCTAACTCAAGCTCGCCTTTGGGAGATGATCCATTTTCAGTATTTCAATCATCTGCATCTAGGTCAGATGCCTCTAGGCCATTTGTTGGTCCCTCAGAACATGATAAAAGTAAAGACTCCATAAAATCTTCGTTTGACGAATTTGATGATTTCGTGATGGGTAAAGCTTATAACGATTCAAGAACTGATGAGAAAAGGAACAAAGATTCGAATGCATTTGAGAATGTTGATGACTTTGATGCAATTTTTGGTGGTGGCACGCCACAAAAGCATGGTGCACCAACTTCTATAAACCAGGTGAGTTCATAATTCTGAAATCGTTTTTCTATATCTAGGTGCTTATTTCATAATCAGGTTTAATTTTATTTTACTTTGGTGTTCAGGATTTTCAATTTGATATCTTCTCCGGTGAAAACAGACGCCCTGAAAGCAAGCAAACTTCTTCAGGGTCCTCAACCAGCAAAACTCAGACTTCTTCTGGGACAACTATGGGGGATAACTTCACTGCACTTTTTGGGGGTACTCTGACATATACCATTTTTCACAAGAGAATTACTTAATGACCATTTTTCACAAGAGTATTTGTTAGATCTGTTGGGTATCTAAGTATTTGTTATATATATATATATATATGTATATATATATATATATATATATATATATATATATATATATATATATATATATATATATATATATATATGCATTATGCAAGCAGTAGCATCATCAAGCATATGATAGAAATCATCCTGATCCAGGATCGAACACTACATGAGTTGGCACTAAAATTTTACCTGTACATTTATAGTGATGCTGAGATAATATCATTTTATACTATAAATCATAACATAGCTATATGTAGGGCTGAGTATTAGAGGAGTGGCCAATTTCTTTACAGAGTCCATCATGAGGATGTCCGGATGCAAGCACAATTTTCTGTGGAAAAGATCAATCCAAATAAATTTTCTATTTATTTTTTTCAGATTCACATTGGCAGTATTTCAATAAATTTAAATTCACAATCTAGTGGAAAATGGCATTCCATTTGGGGGGAACGGATAGAAAATAAAATCTCATGATAAATTTTTGTTGATTAGCTTTCTGCATTTGTCAGTGTTGTCATAATATTCATAATCTGTCTATATCTTTCTATAACGGCATATCCTGAAATGCTAATTTTAAAATATATTGCACTATGTATCAATGTCTTATTACTTCCTTTCTTGCAGATATCTCCACTTCATCCGGAGAGTTTCAGGAAATTGAAGGGGAACCTGAAGACAGACGAAGAGCCAGGCTAAATCGCCATATGAGAACTAATGCACGAGTGGTATGTATCACTATTACTGAGTCCAATTTGCTTATCTATATAATTATTTCCTGACCATTGTGTTAATGTTGGGATGAAAAGTGAATCTAAGGCAAAAATGTTTCATTTGAAATCTTGAGATGGAAAGGGACGCTGCCTTGTTACGTTTTCACCCATTATTTTGGCAGCAGTGCTGTGGACCCATATAAATAGTTTTCCATGACATGTAGGGTACCTTGGGCTTTATTTCTTCGGAAATGGCTTACAAGCTATGTTTAATACACATCTGGTGCTACATCTACTTAAGGGTCATACGTCTTGAAAATTTTACTGATGTTTTTGGTCTGATGATATTTTTGAAGCACGGTCCTTTTCTATGGTGGAGTTCATAGTTTTACTGTATCTTTTCCAGGCTGAAGCTCTTGCTGAAAAGAACCAACGTGATCTTCAGAGTCAGCAAGAGCAGGATGAGAAACATGTAAGACACTGGAAATGAATTGTAATGATACCTGAGTGCCTTGAATCTTTAATTGTGAATTCTCTGTTTTGGGGTTCTGGGAGGGAGTGAGATGTCAGTTACACACATGATTAACAATGTTTATTTTCTTTTTTACCACTTCAGAGGCTTGCCGAAACTTTAGACCATGATATAAGACGTTGGGCTGCTGGGAAAGAAGGCAACTTGCGAGCCTTATTGTCTTCATTGCAACAGGTATGTTTCTGAACTGTAATATTTAATGTGGTAAAATAGTATGTTTGAGCTTGGTCGGGTGCAACTGTACTGCTAATGTCTGATTTATTCATGATGTATGCGGTGATCAAGGAAAATGTACATTTTAATTATTGGTAATGATTCAGAGAAAGTGGGCGTCAATTTGAAGCATTTTATCTGCTAAATTTTCGCACATCATAAGGATGCACTTACTATTATATTAGTGTATTGTGGCAAGACTGTACAGCTCATGCTATGCAAAGCACAAATTGTTTAAAATTGACATTTTTTTTTTTGTGTGTTTGTAAATGGCAAACCATTGTATTGTTTGGAGCTATGCTTCTGGATATTTAATCACTTCATTATATAGGTGTATAAGTTTGATCCAAGTTCAAAATTATAGTCAAAGATTATGCCTTGTAGTTTGTATTTTAATATTTTTTTTGTTTATGTTGTAAAATATTTCTTTGTGCTCGATACTTACCCATACAAAATTTTGTTCTCTTTGTTAAGAGGACTATTGAATAAGTCTCATATTGCTAGCAAATAGCAATACATGAAGAATTGTATCTCAATAATCTCAACTGTTTTTCGATCAATAATCTTGTGTAGGTGCTATGGCCTGAGTGTGGTTGGCGCCCTGTTTCATTGACAGATATGATCACTTCGGATTCAGTGAAAAAGGTTTATAAAAAGGCCACCTTATATGTTCATCCGGATAAAGTACAACAAAAGGGAGCTACTCTCACACAAAAATATATTGCCGAAAAAGTTTTTGATCTTCTTAAGGTACTTGTAGAAGCTGTCATAATGCCGGGCATCTTCTCTAATCGAAACTTTAAATATGAAAAATAGAGTCTGAACTAAGCTTGATTCCAAAGTCTTAAAACTAAATCAATGGAACCTTTTCAAAAATGAAAAACATTTCTTCCAAAATTAAAACATTCTATTTTAAAGATATTACTACGTAACAAATCCAGTTTATATGCTAATTTTATATTCTCAAATGTTATACCTAAACAGGAAGCATGGAACAAATTCAGCGCGGAGGAACTTCGATGAGTCTAGACTCTAGAGAATGAACTCTTTGGACTCAATGTTGATTGTTAAGCAATCAGGTACAATGTATTTGTGTATATAATATAACAAAAAAAAACGAGAGCCATAGTCTCGTCTACGGATTTTACCATTGTTCGTTAGTACTGTTTGTCACGACTTACCAGTAAGCGATTATTGTCAGGAATTCGATTTAATAGACATTCACGTTGGTTTCAGTATTTTAGGACCATGTTTAGTTGGAATCAGATTCCCTGTTCCTTTCTGTACAGTAAAGAAGTTCAATTTCTATGATGATAATGTTGATTTTAATTAGCTATATATTTAGTTTGTCTGTTTGAATTGTGTTTCTCTATGTTTTCACTACTCTTGTTGAGGCTTTGGTTTATTGGTTTATAGAATTGTATAGAGATCTAAATTCAAAAGAACATTTTAATTAGTTGCGTTTTAAAAAGCATCATCAGGGAAAGCATGTCCCGAACGAATTTCACCCATAGGTTTGGGCGTGGAATATACCCAAATTCATTTTGTTTGCTCGATAATCAATGATTTCAACATAAAACGTGCCCCCATCACTATTTGTATTCTTCGTTTTGTGTCATTTCCATGATATTCCTATATTCGTATCTCTTATGGATTGTTGATTGATTATTCTCTCGATTTTTTTTTATCCATCCTTGAAAAGTTGTACTTGTTCTCCATCCATCTTTGAGGTGGTGGGACCATGAACATCACTCACCCTTGATCAATGGATGGTCGATTTAAACTCGATTTAAAAGAAAAGTACAGGTCTTGCTTTCTGTATGTAGAAGTGGCGGGTCGATTTAAACTCGACCCGTGGGCCAGCCTATGTTGCATTTCCACGAAACGGATCTTGGTCACTTCGGTGAAGCTGCAGTTGTCTATTGATGAACTAGAATAAAAACTATTTCAACCGGTGAAGCTGCAGTTGTCTATTGATGAACTAGAATAAAAACTATTTCAACCGAGAAATACTGAAACAGAATAAAAACTGCATTGAAGAAATGTGAGATACACTTTGATTCCACATAAGTACATGCATAAACTATTCAAGTTTAAACTCTTAGTTTCTTGATAAAACATAAACACTCTTTGCCATTAACTAGCCTTGAAAGGGTTTGTAAACCTTGAGATCACTAACCACACCAGCAATCGAGCCAATTCCAGCCGCAATCGATATAAGCAAACAACCCAAACTCAAAACTTGTAGACAAACCCATCTCAAGCTCCACCTCGGAATCCCCTTGTGCGCGATATACATCTCCACAGGGTAATAAACAGTCAACGGCCAAAACCCCATCGCTCCAATAAACCCGACAACATCGTTGAAAAACGGCATAAGCATTGAAATCACAGTGCTGATGATCACAAAAATAGTCCTCCAAACAAGCCTAAAGAGATTGAGTTTGATCGGGTACCCAGGAATCGGGACAGTGATTTCTTTCGTGATAAATTTATTTTCGGGAAAACGAGATGAGGCTACATTCTCTACAAAGGCAAAGAGGGGCTGACAATAGACCTGATATGCACCGACGAGGTGAATAACTATGGCGGCATTTGCTATGTCGACAAGCCAATATGGGTTGTAAAACCCAAAACCAGTGAGGAGATTTCCAGGGGATAAATCACCGAAAGCTGCATACCCAAAGCAGCCACATAGCATGTAGAAGACTGTGGTGACAGCTACGCTTATGAAGGTTGCTCGTTTCATTGTCTTGTTTTCCGAAGGTGGTGATTTTAATGTATCCTGTCAATTTAATATATAAATAAATAAACAGTTACAAATTCTCAAACTTTTTGCTTTTACTATGATAAACAACTTCGATGAAAAGTACCTGAATTTCAATGAGGATCATAGAGTAGGAATAAGCGAAAGCTATGGCTCCAAGAGAATTAAAGCTCCTCCAAACCTTATCCATTTGAGTGACAGTGCCACTGCTTGTGACTGTGCCGACAGTTATTCCGGTCAAACTTCCCATGAACTTCCCGGAATCTGTGGCAATAAGAAATTCTTGTTAAAAACACTTCAAGAAACAACAAAAACGAAAGAAAGATAGTGCCTTTTACCGGCAACTCTTCCGATACCGAGGCCTAGACCAACAGTGGAATAGGTAAAGGACATCACAGCAGCAACAATCGAAAGCCACCAAATCTGATCGATGTCTGGGATTTGTGAGAACACGATTTGCATCGCACCAAATGCAATCATGTATGGATTGCTCGATACTACACATGGGCTGCTATGTCCTTTCGAGTGGAAACAATTAGACCTCTCAATCGCCCTGTCCCATTGAATTTTTTCATATCATCATGAAAAACGAAAAAAGGGTTGATTCTGTAATTATCTATAAAAAAGGGTGGAATGTGATAAAAATGAAGAAAAAAATATATGCCTTCTCAATGGCCCTGACCCATCAAATTGTTCTTTTTGTAATTATCTCATAATGGTGGGATTACACTCTCAATGGCTCTGCCCCCATTAAGTTTCACATCAGTAAAGAAAAAAAAGGTTCTTTTTGTAATTATCTAAAGATAGAAAGTGAAATGTGGAAAATTGAATAAAAAAATTGTTCTTTTTGTAATTATCTAAAAAGGTAGTGTGATTTGAAAAATTGAAAACAGTCACACTTCACAAACCCATTAAATTTCACTTACCAGCACACAAAAAATGGAATAAAAAATTCCATTTATGTAATTATCTAAAGAATAAGGTGGAATGTGAAATTTTATTAAAAAAAACAAAAATTAAAAAACATACACCATGCTTATAGCTGCAGCAATGGTGTATCCAATAGCAGTTCCAAAAAGATTCAGGTACTGAATCGCCCCACAAATCTTAAACTGGGACCCTCCTGTAATTTCCAAGAAACACAACACAGGGGCCAAAGTGAAATTTCAGTATTTTCATGGGTCAAAAATGCAAATATCGAAAAATACGACAAAACTCGAGGTTTCAGCAGAAACAAACGACCAACCTAAGTTGGCCTCAACGGCATCCATGTAGGTGTAGTTTCTCTTGCCGGTGTCGGGGTCGCCGGACCGGTAACAATCGGCCAAAAGGGCAGAAGTGTAATATGTCACAATTGAGAACATGAGCAGCAGGATTGGGCCTGCGATCCAGCCCAATTGGGCCATGGCCCAAGCCAATGAAAGTACTCCAGAACCAATCACAGCTGTGATGATATGAGCACTTGCTGTCCAAACAGTCCCTAACAAAATAAAAAATAAAAAATAAAATTAAAAGTCATAACCCTAATCAAGAAAACAAATTAAAATTCCATATAAAACAAAAAGAATTACCAGTTCTTTTGATCTTGCCGTCATCATCATAGTATTTGGAGGGAGGGGCATTTTGGGAAACATCAAAAGCCAGGGGCTGTCTTGTTCCTGGAGTCTCGTTCATCTTTCACACAGAAGCAAAACAAAAAAACAGAGGATTAAAAAGATGGGATTTTTATTTTATTTTTGGAGAATTTCTTTCAAGAAAAAAATGGACTTTTCAAAGAAATACTCCGTGAAAGCCAGAGCGGGTTTTGTTTTCATAAATTTGATAAATTGGGATTGAGGGGATAATACTGAAATCACAATCTAAAAGATATAGTATTTCTTTTACTACTAGTATTTCTTTTGTAATTTCATTTTGGGTTGAGGCAATATTTATATCGCAATCAAGAATTTGTATTGTGACAGGAGTGTATTGTATTTGATTTTTTTTAACAAAAAATTATCATAGAAAATGTATTTTTTTAATTAATAAAATAATGTTCTGAGTAAATTTTTAAAAACTGTAATTAAAATGTTAGAATAATAAAATAAGAATAATTTTGTTTTTTAATTAAAACATGTTATAAATTGTATAAGATCTTATGAACTCTTCAAATTTCTTTGGTAATTAGAGTTTTTTAAAATAACTAATCATCTGTAAAATTTTATGAAATTTTAGCTCATTTAAATAACTCAAACATGATCCAAAAGAAAAATGTTGATTGCTTATTTAAGACAATTTTGCATGTTTTTTTGCTTTTTAACTCATTTTTTTAAATTTTGTTTTTATACTTAAAAAAAAAGTAAATAAAATTAAATAAAAAAAATAATTATTTGACTTCAAAATATCTATAAAACATTTTGTGATGAAAATATTACAGTATATAACAATAGAAAATAAAATAAATTAAGAAATAAATATGGACTTTTTTGTCAACGTTTGAGATTGTGTGTGTTGATTTAATAGTCGCCCCCCACACTACAAAAGTGGTGTGGTCTAGTTCTCTAGATTTTATAGTTGTCAAAATTAATAAACGAGTCTATTAAATTTACTATTATCATTAATTTTGAATATATATCATCTCTATAATTAGATTAATTAAAAAGTCGAGATTATCTAAATAATTTTTTTAATGAGATTTTTTGTATTATTTTAATAATTTGTAGTAATTTTTAATTAAAATGGTTGGTTCTCGTACGAAAATAAATTTATATATGCAAAAGTATATCCAAGTATTTATTAATTTTCAATTAGTTAACAATAGTTGAAAAATAAAAATTGAAAAGTGGGATTAGGGATTTTTTTATCTAAATAAATGATTAGGGATTTCTTATCTCTCACTTTAAATTTATACTACCTCTGTCCCAAAGCAATAGTCACACTTCCTTCACAAATAACAAAGGAAGTGTGACTATAATTATGGGACAGAGGTAGTACTTGAAAAAAGTGGGATTGAGAACCTTTGAAACATAACAATTTATTAGACACTAAGTAAGGCCTCTCATCCACCACTTTTTATTCATGACAAAAAAAAAAAAAAGAATACGCATTTCTTTGTTTGATGTTAATTTATAAAAGTAAAATTTAATGTACTTTATAAATTTAGATATTACATTTATAAAAATAATTATTCCTTTATTCTCTCTTGTATTGTTTTTTAGAATAATTAATAGATAAATTTCTCATTTCACACGTGAATCGTGATGCGTCAAATTTGACTATATAATCAAAATTAGAATTTTGTAAAGGTGGTACAAAAAGTAGTCAAAATAAGGGAGATTTTGAATATTGGGTAGTTTTTTAAGTTTTATTAGAATTAAATAAAATATTTTTTTTAATTATAAATTAGTGATTGATTTATTAATTAATTAAAAATGAATGATAATTTATATTAATTAGAATAGTTAATAAGATAGATTAATTCATTTTTTTAATTATAATTTTATTATACTTTAATTAATAAAAAATAAAAATATAATAAATTCTAGAGTTTAAAGTTTATTTGATAAAGTATTAAATGTAATTAATTTAATAAACCATAAAATTTTTTTCAAAATACTTCTTAAAATAAATCATTAGTTCATATGTCACGTATTTGCCATTTAAGAATATTATATATATTCAATATACACGTAGCATAGATAAAATTCATCTTTGTATAGAAGTAGTCATATGTATATGTTGTATAGAGCACGAAACTTAATAAAATGTAAAATTTTGAAGTAGAAAAATAAGTAGCGGTGAAAAAATGAACATAGATTAAAAAGTAAGTTTAACATTAACAAATAAGTTTGGATATGTAATTTCTTTTTTAAAGTGCCACTACTAAATATTACTTCTCTCTGTTCCAAAGCTATAAGCACAAGTGATCAACGTTGACTTTTTTTGTCCGTCTAATACATATGATAAACAATATCAAAAATTATGAAAAAATAACTAAAATAAAATTCAATAGTTAAATTATATTTTAGTTATTTTTTCATAATTTTTTGATACCGTTTATTATATGTATTGAACGAATAAAAAAAATCAATGTTGACAAGATTTTGCATATTAATTGCTCTGAGACACAGAGTATTATGAGATTTCCATTTAAAGAAAATGAGATGACTTTATTTGAAAAGGACAAAATATATACATTATTATATATAATACGATCATGCATGATGTCATTGTTGTGCACATTTGACATAAGAAATAATTGGAATAATTAAATTATGCAGTATATATTCCTTTGTAAATAAAATTGCAATTAATTAATAAATTCTCTTATCTCCGAGCTTGCTATGATTAGAACAACAATATACCATTCTTTCAATCATTAGTTTATTTAATTGAATTATAATTAATCAATTATAATTGAATTTATATAATTAATTGATTTTTTTTTTTTGTTTTAATAAATATTTAGGTAAACCATTACCTACTCTAATTGACTCTACAAAACATGCATGTCGCAATTATTATTTTATAATAACTTAAAAATGTACTAGTAATTGTTTTTGTTATATTATTGTAATTATTTTAATCAATTAAAAAAATTAAACTTCAAAGTGACAGAGAGGATATAATCGTTGGGTCCAAATTTAGCGGTCAATAAAAGAGTCAACCATAGCATTGACTAACAAGGGCCCACAAGAAAGATCATAAACTCGTCAAAAGTCAACTTTAGCCAGCTTTAGTGGGCCATAAAAAGTAAATTCAATGTTAAAAATAAAATATTACTACTACGCAAATTCTGCCTCAATAATATTTTGAAAATTTTGATCACAATTTTCCTCCTATTGCTTCTCGATCGAAGCACCTAAAATTCATATAATGTTGTTTCTGCACGTTATTTGTAGTTCATAGATACTTATATATGATCACAAAATTGAAAGTTCAACGTCGCAATTCGCCAATTTCTCCCTTATACCTTTATGTGATTAATCTTGTTTTCATCGATCGATCGACATGAATCATGTTACATGTACTACAGTATAATGTAACAATCAAAATCGACGATTCGTCGCAATTATAACCACTCCGGTGCGTACGTGCATTTGTATTTTATCTTATCGATGATGAACACGAACACGATACACATTGTCTCATTACGAGATCCAATATAAGCCGACTCCGGTTCGTCTCTAGATTTTACGCGTCGGGTGGTTATAATTGATATAATTGATTTGTTATTGTAGTTACAGATCATGAAAGATGGCTTAATAGAAAAACAATAGGAGATTGCAAATTAAGGACGATAATACCCTTCAGCCCTTTTAAAACATCACATGCGAATATGCGATTATGTACTTGAAGACTTTGCATTTGATCATACACGACATTTCATTTCATGTCTTGTGATCGGGTACAATAATTTGAGCGACAAAAACAAAAGGCAAAAGTACGTACAGGTGCATTATTGATCACCTTCATATATACTACTATCACATGCACACACTTAGCTTCATCGAAAGAAAAATAATAAAATTGAGAGGGCGGCGAGCAATTAATGGAGTCGTGCGATGATTCGATTCGGTGGAACTTTTGGAAAGTGTTTATAATGTGCATCGGTGGTTGAAAATACGACAAGTGATTTTCTTCAAAGATTCGTGAGACATTGTATGTGGGTGCGGGCTGAGATTTCCGATCCGTCATCGCTGCAGACATACCCAAAGGTAACATATATAACCTAGACTATAGATAGTGTTTTTGGTATTGTTAGAATGTTACTCCGACACGACACATCCGGTCTGATCTGGCCGGAAAATGAAAGTAAAACTTACTTAGATTTCATGAATCCTTATAGTGTAGATTTCTTTGAGGTTATATTGCAGTGGGTCAACTCATATTTTTTTGAAATTGTAATGTTTTTTATTTATTTATAAATCTAATAATTAAATACACAATATTTTCATGATGGTTTTCACTATTTAATAAAATATGTATCAAAGTTATTTATAATACATATATATGTTTAAAACACTTCACCGTGTCGGCGTGTTGTAAAATTTCAAAAATATCATATATGTCTGACGCTACGACACGTGTCAATATTGTCCGATCTGAGTATATATATATTATTGATCAAACTTGACGTTGAATTATTCATGCCATTTAGGTGCTACAGAGAAAACAGAACAAGAAATACCCGATCTCCCACCGGAGATTTTCGATCCACAACGTGGTCGAAACACAATTTACTAGTGGTTGAAACTATGAAACTGGTTTGATTAATTATTATTACATGAAGATCGAGCAATGGAGTCGTGCAATGATTTGGTGGAACTGTCGAAAAGTATTTATAATGCATCAATGGTTGACATTAATATGACAAGTGATTTTCTTCAAAGATTCTTAGTATCCCGGGCCTACATTGATCCCTGAACCTGTAAGTTCGTGGTTAGCTCTCTCGCGCGCTTGCATGTTTTGTGTTTCGTTTCTCTCCTTTAATAGTAGTAATTATTTTTTTACAGTGGAAACTGATTTCCAAGCTGGAGCCAACCATGGCTACGAGGTGATTCACTAATAAACAACCAAATTTCAGTTTAATTACAAATTACACCGTCATGGATGAATTTTGTAATTATCCATAAGTTCTTGGGCACAGATGAAATAAAAATATATTTCATCCATAATAAAAAGTATTAGTGGTTGAAGATATGACGGGTGATTTTTTTCAAAGATTGCCGGAGAAGGTGAAATGTGCTGCAAATTAGTACAATCCTCTTCAGTTGCAGAAAGACGATGAAGATTGGAAAGGCCTTCGAAATCGACGACGGCACATTTCACCTCCTCCGGCAACCTTTGAAGAAAATCACTTGTCAAATTTTCAATCAAGTACTAATTCATTTATAATACTTTTTTCAAGTGGTTCGTCAGATCATTGTAAGGCCCCATAGCTGGATATTCATGTAATAAGAATCAAACAAATTTTAATTATCAGTTTTTTTATTAATGTTTATAAAGTTTTGTTATGTTATTCACTTATAAATTGTACATTTGTATGAAAAATAAAATCATCTTGTAATGTATATTTTTGCATTAAAAATTTGAATATAAAGTTATGTTCCTATTTATATTATTCGTAGAATATTAATTATTAATTCTATTATTTCCCGTCATCCTCGTCGCTCTCCATGCTCTCTCTCCGGGTCATCGAATTTACGGTTGTGGGTAGAGCCCAATTCGGCAACGTGAATTACAGCATTTGAGATAAGGCCCAATTACGATTGAATTGACCCGAACCGAGTCAATGAAATAATCAACGACCCGACCCGACCCGACTTGAGTCGATGAAATGACTAATGAGATTTATTGTTAATGGTTATCTTATCCAATACCACATTGTAGAAGGATATAGTTTCTCCTAAATTACATGGTGACGTCATTGCTTACGCTTTCAACGCCGATACAAAATCACGCGCTCGCTGCCGGATTTGGGGAAAACCGGGGAGTAAGAAAATGGACGGCGAACACCCTTTCACCTTCCTTATTTTCGGTCTCATAATACTGATCGTATCACCACCCTTTTCGTTCCTCCACGCGGCGTCGGACTACGGCGCCGCCAGCGTCGCATTCGCCACGTGGCTGAGGGCCAGCTACTCGTTCGACATCTACTCCCTCCCGACGGTCGGCCCGCCAATCGAGGCCCGCCTCACGGATGGCGTCTCCGTCAATTTCAACGGCCAATTCTCGGCGCCCCCACCCGTCCCCGTGCTCCCGCACCTACCCAATCGGTCCCTCTCCGCCGCACATCTCGTCTACGTCACCGAGCGAAACGGGTCGTCGAGCGTTTATCTCGATTCGATTGACGAAACCCCTCTCGTTAGCAGCGGCGGGTGGAGATCTGGTCACCGGGTCCTTTTAGTCGGCGATGAGCAATCCAACGGCCAGATCTCGATGAAGGATAGGCCGAGCTTGGTGGGTCAGAGCTTGATTTACATTTCGACCCACGAGGACCCGGGCAAGCCCCGGTCAAGCTGGACCGCGGTTTACTCGACCCATCTGAAAACCGGGTCGACCCGGAGGCTGACTCCGAAAGGGGTGGCTGATTTCAGCCCCGCCGTGTCTCCGTCTGGGGTCTGGACGGCCGTGGCGTCTCACGGCGACGCCGGCTGGCAGGGCGAGATCGAAGACCTTGTAGAAAAATATGTTTTTTCTTTTATTTCATTCACTTTAATAGGTTTACAAGTACAGGTATTTATAGTAGCCAAAAAACACAGCTACAAAGGATTCCTAACATTACAAGACTTCTATTCCTATGAAGAGTCCTAATACAATTGATTTCTAGAATATTCTAACACTCTCCCTCAAGTTTGGTGTGGATAGGCCCAATACCTAACTTGCCCAAAGCTTCGTGATGGATCCTTCCGTTTACCGACTTTGTAAGGATATCAGCTAGTTGATCTTCTGACCGCACGTACGGTAGGCTGATGATGCCCTTTTCCAAATTTTCTTTGATGAAGTGTCGATCCACTTCAATGTGTTTCGTTCGATCATGCTGCACTGGGTTTTCAGATATGCAAATAGCTGACTTGTTGTCGCACTTTAGTTTGCAGTCATTTGTAGGTGGAAAACCTATCTCTGAGAGCAACTTCCGTATCCATAGTATTTCTGCGACTCCTCGTGCCATTCCTCGAAATTCTGCTTCGGCACTTGACAATGCTACCACCTTTTGTTTCTTGCTTTTCCAAGTAACTAGATTTCCTCCGACAAGCATGAAGTAGCCAGCTGTAGATTTCCTATCCAGTTGGTTTCCAGCCCAGTCAGCGTCAGTGTATCCCTGTAAGGACAAATCTCCGTTGTTGTTCTTGTATAGAATTCCATAGTCACACGTGCCTTTGAGGTATCGTATGATTCTTATTACTGCTTCCATATGTGATTTCTGTGGTTTGTGCATGAATTGACTTACTATTCCGACTGCATATGCAATATCGGGACGTGTATGTGATAGGTATATGAGTTTTCCGACCAATCTTTGATATCTTCCTTGATCGGTCATATGTTCGTTTTCTTCAAATTTTAGTCCATGATTAGCGATCATGGGTGTATCTGTTGGTTTACATTCTAGAAGACCAGTTTCAGTTAGAAGGTCTAGGACATATTTCTTTTGACAGATAAATATCCCGAGTTTTGATCGGAGGACCTCTATCCCTAAGAAGTATCTTAGTTTTCCTAGGTCCTTCATTTCAAATTCTTTTGAAAGATTTCCTTTTAAAGTTTCAATTTCTTTTGGGTTGTTCCCGGTAATGATCATGTCGTCAACGTATATTATTAGACATGTCACTCGATCATTTTCTCTTTTAAGAAACAGAGTATGGTCCGAGTTACTCTGGTGATATCCGTATTTTTTCATTACAGTGGTAAACCTTCCGAACCATGCTCGGGGTGATTGTTTTAGGCCGTACAGGGCTTTCTCCAATTTGCACACTTCATTTTTCCCAAAGTTTTTGGAGAAGCCCGGGGGTGGCTCCATGTATACTTCTTCTACCAAATTTCCATGTAAAAAGGCGTTTTTCACATCAAATTGGAATAGTGGCCAATTTAAGTTCGAGGCAATCGAGAAGATCACCCTTATGGTGTTAATTTTCGCGACGGGACTAAATGTTTCAGAATAGTCTAGCCCGTGTGTTTGAGTGTACCCTTTTGCTACTAATCGAGCTTTATATCTCTCGATTGTACCATTGGACTTGCGTTTTATTGTGAATACCCATTTACACCCTACGGGTTTCTTCCCTATGGGTAGGATGCATTTTTTCCATGTTTTATTTTTTTCTAAAGCCATCATTTCGTCTTTTATGGCCTTCTTCCATTCTTGTTTTTCTAGGGCTTGTTTGAGGTTTTTCGGGACTTCCTCTAAGTAGAGTTTGGTCATGAAAGTTTTTGCTTCTTCAGTAAGGTTCCCCCTGGACAAATTGCCTATGGGGTATCTAGATTGTCCAGGTATGTGTTCAGGATCATACCTTTTTGGTGCGATACCTCGTGTACTCCTTGGAGGCAGTCGTTGCTCGTTTCCATTTTCAGTGGGTTTTATGTTCAATGTCTCCACTCCTATAGAGCAGGTGTTTGTTTCATTTAAATCATGTGAAGTGATATCACTTGTTTCACTGGCATTTGTTGGTTCATTTGTTGGTTCATTTTCGGTTGTTTGTTCTTCTAACTCGTTGTTTGAGGAGTTGTTTTCGCTACTTTGTGTAGCATGGTTATCTTGTCGCGGTGGAAAGTTGTGAGGTGTTTCAATCCAATTCCAACTTAGTGCATCATTCTTCGTTTTTGTTTGTTCGTCTTTTCTCTCCCCCTGATCACTAGGTTGGGAGTGAAAGAAATATTCATTTTCAACGAAGTCGCAATCCATCGTGATGAACATTTTTTTAGTCGGGGGGTGATAGCAGCGGTATCCCTTTTGGTTTATGCCGTAACCCAAAAAAACGCATTTCACCGCGCATGGGTCAAGTTTGGATCGTTCGGTTTTTGGAATGTGGACGAATACTGTGCATCCAAATATTCGTGGTGTGAGGATTACATCGTCTGTTCGGTTAGTTATGTTTCGAAAAAAATCGCGCGGCGTTTTCATACCAAGAATTTTGGTTGGAAGTCGATTCAAGAGATATGTTGCTGTTGCAACCGCTTCAGGCCAAAAACATTTAGGTGTTTTGGCTTCAATCATTATGGCGCGAGTAATTTCTAGTATAGTTCTATTTTTTCGTTCAGCCACCCCATTTTGTTGGGGTGTGTTCGGACAAGTGGTTTGATGGATTACTCCTTTAGTTTCACAAAATGATTTCATTTGATGGTTGAGGTATTCTCCCCCATTGTCGGATCGCAGGATTTTTATGGATTGTTGATATTGGTTTAGTATCATGTTATAGAAGATCACAAACTTTTCATAAACTTCGTTTTTCGTTTTTAGAAAATAAATCCAAGTATGTCGAGAACAATCATCAATAAATAAAACAAAGTAAGAGCTTGTGTTTCGCAAAGAGTTTGGGACAGGTCCCCATACATCGGAATGGATAATTTCAAAAATATTATTGGCCCGAGTAAAATTCGGGGAGAAAACTTTACGGTGACTTTTAGCTAAAGTGCATGAGTCACAATGTTCAATAATTGATAAATTCGGAAAAAGAGATTTAAAATACGATGGGGAGGGGTGTCCTAAACGACAATGCCATAAATGGCTTAATGTTTTATTATTACTAAGATAAGCTAATCCATGCGAGTTCATTTCGGAGATAAAGTAGAGTCCATCTCGTTCAATCCCACGCCCAATTATCTTCTTTGTCTGGATGTCCTGAAGGACACAAAAGGTAGGATACATCATTATCATACAATTCAACTGTTTCGTTATTTGACTTACAGATAATAATTTGCAAGTCAAAGAGGGGATATATAAGCAGTGGTCTATTTTCAAGTTTGTTCCAACATTAATACTGCCTTCCCCTTCAACAATCGTTTCATCCCCATTTGCAGTGGAGATTTTCTTTTTCCTAGATTTCGTGATATTTATTAATTCATTTTTATCATAAGTCATTGTATCCGTTGCCCCGGAATCAATGATCCATCCATCAATTTTTTCAGTTTCTTTCATAGTTAACATGTATCCATGTTCCGTTTCATTTTCATGATCAAAACATTTAACAGGGAAATATTGAGCATTACAAAATTTTGAAGTATAAGAACAATTTTTACCTGACAATGGGCCTATTGGTGGATCTGAGTTTGATGGGTCTTCCAGTCCAGCGAAAAATTCCACGTCATTAATGTCTTCATTAGATGGGTCAACAACTGAATCGGGTAGTCCAATGTCCAAGTCAATTAGCCCGTCTAACTCCATGCCCGTTGGTTTTGGATCTGTTGCACTTGGACCCATTCTTAGATCCACGTCCCCATTAGATTTGGGATTTCCATTATTGGAACAACTCAGTCCTTTCTTCACGTCATTTTCAAAAATTGTCCATTTTTCCAGCCCACCGTGAATTCTTCTCGCCCGTTTCCCATCTGATATGGTGCTAAAGCGACTTCCTCTCTTATTTTCCCTTTCCAGCGTGCCTCTGGTGCAGGCGGCAAACCCTAACTCGTCGGTTTCCTCTTCCATTGGCTGGGTGCTCGTTCCGGCGACGGTGGTGGCCGCCGTTCCTGTCTCGCGTTTCACACCTTTACTCAGGTACTTCGGATTATTTTCGAACCAATCGGGGTATCCTACGAGCTCAAAACAATCCTTTTTCAGGTGTCCCGTCTTCCGACAATGATCGCACTTGAGTTTTGATTTGTCGATAGGCTGATTGGTGGTTTGAGTTTTGGTTTTGCCGGTTTTGCCCCAATTTTGGGTTTTTGCAATTCTGTGATCAGTCCGAGTATTACGGACAGCAAGCCCGTTTCCGATTTCATCTTGGCTCGCTGGCGGGTTGATGATGATGACCCGGGCAGCTTCTCGGCGAAGGGCTGAGTATGCCATCTCCACCGTAGGTAGGGGGTTTTCTTTCAGTAAGTCTCGTTTGACGGAGTCAAATTTCACGTCGGCTCCATGTAAGAACTGATATAGCCGATACGTTTGCATCTTTTTGTTATATTTGTATATATCATTCGGAGTTTCCATATCGTTTGGATCGCGTCGATCAATTTCACGCCAAATAGCTTGACAATTTTGATAATACTTTTCAATTGTTTGTTCGCCGTGGTACAGGTGGGTTGCTTTGATGTTTAACTCATAGATTTGTAAAGCGTCCTCACCGCTCCTGTACGTTTGGAGAATTCCTTCCCATAAATCATGGGTCGTAGGATATTCGATAAACTGATTTGCCAATTCGGGTTCCATGGACTCTATCATCCAAGAGAGGATTTGGAGATCGTTTCGTTCCCAAAGTATAAACTCTGGTTCATTCGGTTTTGGTGGTTCAGGGACACCAGTTATATGGTGCCACTTCCCTCGTCCACCTAAGGCAATTTTGACTTTTCGGGACCAAAGAGAATAATTCACATCGTTGAGTTTCGGCTCAATGTTTGGTGGATTTTGATATGTCGGATAACTTCCGATTTCATGATTGTTTTTCAGGTATTCGGCGATTTGCTTGGATAGCTCATCGCTTTTGATCAAGGCCTTCCCGGCGTCTGATTTCTTTTCGTCGTCACCCATTGTTCAAGGTTCACGGCTTCTTTTCGGTTAACTTGCTTTGGCAGAAAAAACGGATCGAAATTTTTTTTACTGCTCTGATACCATGTAGAAAAATATGTTTTTTCTTTTATTTCATTCACTTTAATAGGTTTACAAGTACAGGTATTTATAGTAGCCAAAAAACACAGCTACAAAGGATTCCTAACATTACAAGACTTCTATTCCTATGAAGAGTCCTAATACAATTGATTTCTAGAATATTCTAACAGACCTCAATACGGATATCTACGTGTTCTTGACCCGAGACGGTTCGAACCGGGTCCGGGTCGTCGAGCACGGCGGATGGCCGAGTTGGGCTGACGATTCCACTCTGTATTTCCACAGAAGGGGAGAAGATGGGTGGTGGAGTGTTTTCCGGGCATCTTTTGATAGCACACTCGGCGTTGACTCAGTGTTGACTCAACGATTGACTCAACCGGGCTTCCACGCATTCACTCCGGCAGCTTCAGTTTCCGGCCCGAGATTCATAGCGATGGCCACAAGAAGGCCCGACTCCAGATACAGACATGTCGAGCTTTACGATGTTGAGTTGAACAGGTTTACTATGTCGACCCGATCCGTCACTCCGAAAGCCCATCATTACAACCCGTTTATCTCGCCCGACTCTACACGAGTCGGGTATCACAAATGCAGGAGTTCAAGGCCCAACGATTTGGTGCTCGAGAATATCAGAAGCCCGATTGAAAACATGTCCTTGTTTCGAGTCGATGGCTCATTTCCTTCATATTCACCGGACGGGGAGCGTATAGCATTCGTTAAGTTGACTACAGAGCCGACAGCTTATGTGGATTCTCCGTGCCTTTACGTGATGAAAAGTGACGGGACAGGCGTTCGGGCCGTTCTCTCTCGGCCCGCATTCGCCACGGCTTGGGATTGGAAGAGGAGGGGAGTCGTGTACACGAGTGTCGGGCCTATATTCGCGGGCGAGAGCTCTGAAGTCGATGTTGTGTCTATCAATGTGGATGATGATCGCCCGATGATCAGAACTCTAACTCGTGGAGGGGAAAACAACGCTTTCCCTTCGCCCTCGCCAGATGGAAAACGGGTCGTGTTCAGATCGGGTCGATCCGGGTACAAGAACTTATACGTGATGGATGCTATCCACGGAGAGAAAGACGGGCTTTACAGGCTTACCGAAGGCCCGTGGATTGATACTATGTGTAATTGGTCACCAGATGGTGAATGGATCGCGTTTTCATCTGATAGGGAGAATCCGGGTTCGGGTAGTTTTGGGTTATTCAAGATTCATCCGAACGGGACCGGGCTGAGAAAGGTGTTTCGGAGCGGGTCGGGCGGGCGGGTCAACCACCCGTGGTTTAGCCCGGATGGAAAGCACATTGTGTTCGTCTCTGATTATGCAGGTGTTTCGGCTGAGCCCATTTCGACCCCACACCATTTTCAGCCTTACGGAGATGTGTTTGTGATCGGATCGGATGGGTCGGGAATAAGAAGATTGACCCACAACTCTTACGAAGATGGGACTCCAACTTGGAGCCCTAAATTTGAGAAACCAAGTGATGCGGAATGGCCTAATGAAGGATCGCGTTGTTCGTTCGAAGATCCTCACTGGCTAAGTTAAATTCTTACTCTGGTAATATAAATTTATGTTGTAGTAACATATTGTAAAAAAATGATTTTGTAATTACAAATGCAATAAAACCTCAGCATCAGCTTTGTGTGAGTGATATTTTCTCTGTTTTAGTTTTATCTTAGTAAGCGATGATAGACCGGAAAATTCCGAGAAACATTCATCGACTACTACTGATAAACCTCTGGAAATTTTGAACTAAAACCTGTACATGAACTGTTGAGTCTACAAGATTATGTAGTCATTCTGTTGAGTCATTTTTATTGATGCCTGGTTGCGGGCTCAACCGGTGGGCCATGGAGTTTATGGGCGATCCTGGTATGTATTTATTTGCTTTGATAATATTCAATCCACTTGAGTAATATTCAATCCACTTCTAGCTTGCAGCAGATCTCGAGTTTAGCACTGGAGTTTTTCTGTTTTTTTCTTCAGGTTTTCAAATGCCGCTAGAAGACGATCCCTCCGGAAGTAAGAACAGCAATCTTTGCATATATAATTTATACTACGATATAAGTTTGACACCATTTTTTCCTTGTATCGTTTTCAGTTTCACTTGAGGAACAATCAGAACAACTGACCAAGTTGACATATCTTGTTCAAAGGCAGGACCGACGACCAGATCGAGTTTACTCACTTGGTGTTCTTTACTTCGTAAAAATATATGCAATCCTTCGACTGCTGAAAGACGATGAAGGTTGAAAAGGCCCTCGGAATCGACGACGACGTATTTCACCTCCTCCGACGACCTTTGAAGAAAATCACTTGTCAAATTTTCTACGACGTACTAATTCATTAGTAATACTTTTTTCAAAAGTTTCATCAGATCATTGTAATCAGAATTCAGAATCAACCCAGTTTTAATTATCACATTTTTTTAAAATATTGTTAAAGTTGTGTTATAGGAGTAATATTCACTTATAAATTGATTATAAAATGATGTTTGTATTTATATTAGCAGAATATCAATAATATTAATTATTAATTGTAATTGTCTACAATAATAATAATAAATCCCCAATTTCTATCCGGAACATATCCTCACACAAAAATGGAGTTATCCTCTATCCAGAAAACCCTCTCTTTTTTTCTCATCTTCAATTTCCTGCTATCATCATTTCAATTCCTCCGGGCCGCCGCCGTTAGCGGCGGCGACACCAGCATAGCTTTCGCAACTCTAGGAAGATCGAGCTACGCCTTCGACATATACGCCACCTCGACAACCGGCACACCGACTGAAATCCGTCTCACCGACGGCGAATCCGTCAATTTCAACGGCTATTTCCCGTCATCCTCGTCGATCTCCATGCTCCTACCCAATAGATCCGACCCGGCAACCCATATCCTGTACGTCACCGAACGAAACGGGTCGACGAGCGTATACCTAGACGCTCTCTACAGCGCCAGTTTTCCCCGGGCCGGATCTAGGGTTATCCTCGAGTCTCCGGTCAATTCGGGTCGGTTTCAGGTTCCTTTGCTCGGCGACGACCACTCCGGCGGAGGGGTTTCGCTAAAGGACAAACCGAGTCTAGTGGGTCCGAATTTGATTTACGTTTCCTCCCACGAAAACCCGGGTTCACCCCGGGCGAGCTGGACCGCGGTTTACTCGACCCATCTACCAACCGGGTCGACCCGGAGGCTGACTCCGGCCGGGGTGGCGGATTTCAGCCCCGCCGTGTCACCGTCAGGAGTCTGGACGGCGGTGGCGTCTCTCGGTAAAAAGGGGTGGACCGGAGAGGTTGAAGAACTCGGTACTGATATTCACGTGTTCTTGACCCGAGACGGGTCGGACCGAGTCAAACTCGTCGACCACGGCGGGTGGCCGAGTTGGGCCGACGATTCGACTCTGTATTTCCACCGGAAGTGTGAGGATGGGTGGTGGAGCGTTTTCCAGGCAACTTTTCTTACGAAAGACGGCAAACTCAGCGTTGACTCGGTGGTGACTCGGCGAGTCACCCCACCGGGTTCACACGCCTTCACTCCCGCAGCTTCCGTTTCCAACACCACCTTCATAGCCGTAGCCACAAGACGACCCGAATCCGAATTCCGCCACATCGAGCTATACGACGTCGTCTCGAACAGCTTCACCGAGTTGACTCGACCGATTTCACCCAACACTCATCACTACAACCCGTTCATCTCGCCCGACTCTGGTTCAATCGGGTACCATAAATGCAGGGGCTCGAGCAATGATTTAGTTCTCGAGAACATTCGAAGCCCGTTGCCGAATCTCTCGTTGTTCCGTATCGACGGCTCGTTCCCTTCGTACTCGCCCGACGGAAATCGAATCGCCTTCGTCAAATTCCCGGGCCTTTACGTGATGAATAGCGACGGCTCTCGAGTCCGGAATGTTCTAAACCGAACCGCCTTCTCGACCGCTTGGGATTGGAAGAGGAAAGGAGTAGTGTACACGAGCGTGGGGCCCACTTTCGCTAGCGAGAGCACGAAGGTCGACATTATCTCGATCAACGTGGACGATAAAGACTCGAATTTGAATTACAAGCAATTAACCCTAGGAGGGGAGAACAACGCATTCCCTTCGCCCTCGCCCGACGGAAAACGGGTCGTTTTTAGATCGGGTCGAACCGGTCACAAAAACTTGTACATCATGGATTCATTGGAAGGAGAATCGGACGGGCTTTACCGGTTAACCGAGGGCCCGTGGACTGATACAATGTGCAACTGGTCTCCGAACGCGGAATGGATCGCGTTTGCTTCGGATAGGGATAATCCGGGTTCCGGTAGTTTTGAGTTGTTCAAGATTCGCCCGAATGGAACCGGGCTGGAAAAGGTGATACGGAGCGGGTTGAGCGGGCGGGCGAACCACCCGTGGTTTAGCCCGGATGGTCAACACATTGTGTTGACTTCCGATTACGCTGGGGTTTCGGCTGAACCGATTTCGAACCCGAACCACTACCAGCCTTACGGTGATATCTTCGTGGTAAAATCGGACGGGTCGGAAATACAAAGACTGACCCATAACTCGTACGAGGATGGAACTCCGGCTTGGAGCCCGAAATTTACAAGGCCCGTTAGCGTCGAATGGGCTGTCGAGAGGCCCAAGTGTTCGTTCGACGATTGCCATTGGCTTGACATCGGGCGAAATCGGGCTTCGAGGGGGCAGTGTGTCCGGTGAGGAACTCGAGTTGTATCGATGTTTTGTAGCTATGTATGTGAAGATCTTGTGTTACTGAATAAGCATATTGTAAAACAGGTTTTGTAATTGTAAGTGCAATAAAACTATGTACAGACAATGAAATTTCCATTAATAACACCATTTTATCTAATAAAAAAAATTAAAATAATGGTGATGTGTAAAATTGTGATTGGATATAGATATAAAATATTACGGGAAGTGGATTGTGTTTGTACTAAATCAATGTAATATGTAATTGTTTATTATTTGATGAAATTGTAGACAAGTTAAAAAAAATACTGGTGACTAATTCAAAAGAGAGTCCCAAGATGAAAGAGGGGAGTATTTTTTTTATATTTATTCAACCAACAAATTAATACTTAAATTTTAAAAGATATTTTTAAAATATTTTCTTATATCAATTTTTATAATATTTTTTTATTAACCAATATTGTTTTAAATTTTTAATTTAATCTTTTAACTTTTAACAATAAAAAATATAATAAATATTATTTTTTATTTAAAATTTCAAATATAGTAAATATACAAAATATCTCTAACAATGTTATTTTATTAAATAAGAACTTTAGTAAATGAGAACTCTCGAGAGAACGAAAAAATGATTTCAACTCAAATTATGACATCGATTTACCGGTAAAAGATAGGTAAATTTCTAAAATATTGTAGTAATGAATTACTATAAAAAGAATATGCACGGTTATAATGATTATAATTTGGGAAAAATGGCAATAAGGTCAATTTTCAGCATTTTTTGACCAATAAGGCCAATCTTCGATTTTCGTGTCAATTAGGCCAAAATGTTCCAATTAGGCAAAAAAAAATGTATCAGAAAGACGAAACTACCCCTCGATCTATTCTACTCACCTACCCACACAAATCTCTAATCTACGCCCCCAAACCCAGACACGATCGGGAAATTGCGATTCGGAAATCGGCCAGCAGCCTCCGCCGCCTCCGCCGCCTCCAACCCCGCTGACCCCACCGTCGCGACGCCAACGACCCCGCCCCCACACCCACGGCCAGCTCCTCCTCTCCGCTCCTCCTCCGCCGGATAAACGACGACGAAGACGGATAGAATTGTACCGGAGCAGCTGGTCACGGTGGCTGTGCGACGACGAAGGAGGTGGGCTGCTGTGACGTCTACCTCGTGCCCGACGCCCCGACCTCGAAGCTCCTCGCGTGCGTGTTCGTCGGGATCGGCCTCCTTGGGTGCTCCTGAGCAAGGCGGCCGACAACATCGTCGAGAATTAGGAGGTGCTCTTGGCTAGGGCGATCCACGTGGGAGACGAGTGCAGCCCCGACGAGTTACTAATCGCCAGAGAATTCGTCGTCTTCGCGAGGAAGCGCGGATCAACGATGACCGACGGCGCGAGCGCGGGAGCGAGCGAGCTGTTCATCGGGGTGAGATCCGCCGTGAACAGCGGCGGCGGCGGCACCGAAGTGGAGGCGCCGTAGTCGATGTAGACTTGCCGGAATTCGTTGTGCGGTTGCTGCGTTCATTCTGTATAGTGGAGGTGCGTGCGACTTCTAATCTTTCCGCAACAGAGAATATGGATTTCTGGAGGCAGCAGATGGACAAGGGTATGTGTCTTGCTTGGGATTCTCTCTCGACTATCGAAAGGGGTCGGCTAAGATGTCACTGTGTGCGTGTGATGGAGGATTGGAAGTTGGATTTTCAGCTCTGCTCCTCGTCCGGTGTTAATGTTCTTTCTGGCATTTAGAGCTCTTCATATGAACAACCTGCATAAATATATTGATGACATTAGTCGAAAACCATGTAATGTGCATCTTCTCTAAACACGCACACAAACACACGCACTGTGGAAACGGTCGGAAGGCTTGATTCGAGTTCGTATTCGGTCGGAAAATGCGCTCGGCTCGAATAGTAGTGTTGATGTTTTGTTTTGTTTTTTAAATTGAAATTCAAATAAAAAGTATGACATTCACTGTATTTTTATGAAATTCAATGTGTTCTTTTGTTGTTGGATACATTCAGTGTAAAAATAGGACATTCAGTGTGTTTGCCAGAGACATTCAGTGTAAAAATGGGACATTCGGTGTGTTTTTATGACATTCAGTGTTAAAATATGACATTCAGTGTGTTTTTATGACATTCAGTGTTAAAACATGACATTCAGTGTGTTAAAATATTACATTCAGTATGTTCAGTGTTAAAATATGACATTCAGTGTTAAAATATGTCATTCAGTGTTAAAATATGTCATTCAGTGTTAAAATATGACATTCAGTATGTTCAGTGTTAAAATATGTCATTCAGTGTTAAAATATGACATTCAGTGCGTTAAAATATGACATTCAGTGTTAAAATATGTCATTCAGTGTTAAAATATGACATTCAGTATGTTCAGTGTTAAAATATGTCATTCAGTGTGTTAAAATATGACATTCAGTATGTTCAGTGTTAAAATATGTCATTCAGTGTGTTAAAATATGACATTCAGTATGTTCAGTGTTAAAATATGACATTCATTGTTAAAATATGACATTCATTGTTAAAATATGTCATTCAGTGTTAAAATATGACATTCAGTATGTTCAGTGTTAAAATATGTCATTCAATATGTCATTCAGTGTTAAAATATGACATTCAGTGTTAATTAAAGAAAAATCCTTATCTCTTTCCAAATTAGAAATACCACAAAAAACATCATTAGTAACTAAATGTCATAAAAATACACTAAAAATAAAATAAATATTATTCCAAAAAAAATCAATACTTCGACCATTTCAAACATATTTAACAAAATGTATCACATGACAATTTCAATTACAAAACATTGCAGCAAATAAAACTTTCATACATGAAATATAATAAATACATAAACGTCGGTACTCCGCCTGATGATCAATATCAAAATCATGGGAAAGTAGTCGACATAAGGCATTTGCTCCTCGGGGTCGGAGGAGGACTGTACGGTGCGGCAGCAGCCACACTTCTCGATTTCGAGTTCTCCTTCGTACGCACACTAAGCTGGCTAACACTGCAGTACATCTCGAAAAGAAAATATGCAACAACTATGAAGATGCCTAACAACTTCTGAGCGCCATTTCTGGTAAAAAGAAAAACGTACATAATTATTAAGAAGAAAATAAAACAAGCATCAAGATTTTCTAGACCTATAAATGCGAAGAAGGGTTGCTGCATGCCAAAAAGGACAGATGGATTCCCATTTTGCCAATTGTAAAAAATATATGTCATGTTTAAGCTTACATGAAGAAGTGAAAAGTCCAACATTGGACAAACTTTCCAATAAAAGCTTTCAAGAAGTGCTTATAAATCCCTGCTTCCAATATAGATGTGTGATCCTTTTGAATCGATGTTCCAGTTTTTTACCAAAGCACTTTAGTCAACATCCAAAATGGTTTCGATGAACATGACTTCTTCCAAAAGTCAGTTTAAATTACATAACACTTCTGCAAATGGACTTTTACACAAAAAAACAACTTTTGCAAGGGTTCTAAATATAATCCATCCTTAAAGCTTTGGCTAGTCAAGAACACTTTAAAGTCTATGTCATGATGAGTAGATTGTCTTAGGCTACATTATATGAATATTCATTCAAGTTTATCAGGATAAAAACAAATTAAAGTACATTACCACCATCATTCACCATATATGTTTACCTAAAGACAAACATGCGTATAGCTTCACTCAGAGACATTTTGTAGGCAAAATAGGAGATAGTGTGATAATATTAAAAATGAATTATCTACATAACTGATAAGAAGCTGGCTATACCTATCATATTCTTGTTGAGTACAATGAGCATGATTAAGCAAAGCATGACCACTATCAACAAGATTCCTTCGTACATGAACCAAATTAATTGCCACAACGGGCATATAAGCACAGGCACTCAAAGCACTCGAGAAACTCACTTGAGGAGGTCTAGTCAAATCCTCTGCAATCAGGATCTTGAAGAAACCAATCGCCTCACGGTAACAGCCGTTCCGCAAGGATCCGACGATGACAGAGTTCCAAGAGACAAGATTTCTCTCAGACATTTCGTCGGACGAACACCCCCCTCGCCCAATGCCTTAATCCGAACTCCGTCCATGGTGTTTGTGAGGTGGCAGTTTCTGATCGAGATCACGCTCACGTCCTTCTCCTCGGTGTACTTTCCGAGGCTCCCGATGCTCACGCCCTCTGTCACGACCACGGTGTTCGCCCTCACGTTCGACCGGTGGGCCGCGGTGGTTGCCGCTGACGTTCGCGGAGGCGGCGGGGTAAGACGGGGCGGACATCAAGATCGGATTCTACGCGGGGACCACGACGACGGGGAGCCGTTCGACTGCGTCATCTGCCGGCGAGGTGAGGAGGAGGTGTTCGAGAAGGCCGACAATCAGCGGCGGCTTGAACTCGGGGAGGCTTCGACGGCGGCGCCATGGTGGTGGTGGCTTGACGTTGGAGATCCAATGCGGCGTCGCCGCTCGATTCGGTGAGGCGGGAGAGGAGATCGATCGCGAGCTCCGTTCGGATCGACGAGGAAGGTGACTCCGTTCGGAGTTGGAGCTTCCTGAAGAGGAGGAGCTCGCGGGCGATGTTGAGGTCGGCGTCGTCGGGTCTCGCGGCGGCGGCGTGCTGAAATCGGCCGGAGAGATGAGTACAGAGATTAGGGATTCATGTTTCTGTTTTGCGTAACACCACGCGAATGGGGAGGAAAGAGGGAGGAGGGTAATTAGGTCTTTACACATTTTAGGCGGCCTAATTGGCACGCGTAATTTCTCAAAAGCCTTATTGCCGAAATAATGCTGAAAATTAGCCTTATTGCCATTTTTCCCTATAATTTATAACCGTTATATTTTTAATTAAATAATATAAATATATTTTTAATATTTTATATTATGATAATTTAGAATAAAAATAATAATGGTTTTAATATTTTTAATAAACTATTAATTTTTACCTAAATTAAAATTAAGGTAATTTATGCAATTGGATTTGACTATAGAGAGGATAGCTAGAGAGAGAACTTAGTATTTCCGATCAAAAGAAATAAAAAAGAGAGAGCTCAGTAGGATTAAAAGTGATTTGATTTGAACGATTGGATTGAAAATACAAAATATAGTGATGCTTATATTTATAAGGATCACAAAACAAAGTGGGTGTCATTCGACAGAGACAAAGGAAAGAGCGTAGAAATGCTCATCAATCCTTACAACTGATTTAGACCTTTTTTTAATACGCGTATTGTTTCGATTTATTTACTTACACTTACACATCAGGCCAACAAATTAAAGAAAAAGAATATATACTATACTAGTATTTCATAATTTTTATGTTTTCTCTTATCCCTTGGCATCCACAAATTGGTGACCGTACTCTCAAATGTTAAGACACTTAGAGTGATTTATTATTTTTATTATAATAAATTATGTGCATTTTTTGTGCAAATTAATTTAATTTAATAAATTACGGTAAATTTTATTTTTATCATAATGATTATCTGCAAATGATCGTCTCTTTGACAAATTGTTACATCAGCAGGGTCCATCAACCGGAGGTTGGACAAATTGTTAAGCATATTTCTGTTATGGGGGAGAGAATGATACTATATATCTGTGTACTGCACTCTTCGACACCGTTTGCTCGGGTAATAATCTTTCGAAGAACGACAAGATATTTGCATATAAAACTTACAAAAGAAAATGAGTTTTTTTGATAGAATGTTTTGGGGAAATCAAGTTCTACTGTCTATTTCTACGCCTTGTTAGCTTCCGACCAGAGCTCCACGATCACGGGCACTTATGCCAAAGCTATAGAACCAAAGCTGAAAAAAAAAAAAACTCAAGATCTGCTGCAAGTGGATTGCATATTATCAAAGCAAATAAATACCTGTCTGATGAGGATCACCCATATTTCACCTCATCCGCCAATCTTTGAAGAAAATCACTCTTCATATTTTCAACCGCGAATTCATTACAAATACTTTCTGAAGGTTTCACCATATCACTGCACGACACTCCAATATTACTCGCTCTCCATGTAATATGAGTTGAGTCGAGATGCTTATTAATTAAGTTCATGAAATAATTAATAATGTGATTTTATCATTTAATATACCAAAATATCATCTAAATCGCAAAAAAAAGAAAATAAAAAACCAAAACATCATCTAAATAAAATAGGAGAGAGTAACAATTTCTGTCTGCCCATCCAAACACGTAAATGTTTCATTTTTGCCGTTACTTGTAGTTCACAGATACCTTGAGATATATATATATATATATATATATATGATCACAAAATCGAAAGTTCAACGTATTTTCGAAAATCTACGTAAATACATGCATAAACAACAAGTAAAAATAATTAAACTACTACGTACTAGCTAGCTAGTTAACTATCCTCGAAAGGGTTTGTAAACCTTGAGATCACTAATCACCCCAGCAATCGACCCGATTCCAGCCACAATCGATATAACCAAACAAAACAAACTCAAAGCTTGTAGACAAACCCATCTCAAGCTCCCCTTCGGAATCTTCTTTTGCGCGATATACATCTCCACCGGGTAATAAATGGTCAACGGCCAAAACCCTATTGCCCCAATAAACCCTACAACGTCATTGAAAAACGGCATAAGCATCGAAATCACCGTGCTGATGATCACAAAAATCGTCCTCCAAACGAGCCTAAAGAGATTGAGTTTCATCGGGTACCCAGGAATCGGGACAATGATTTCTTTCGCGATAAATTTATTTTCGGGAAAACGAGACGACATGGTGATGGCTATGCTTACGAAGGTGGCTCGTTTCATCGTCTTGTTTTCCGAAGGTGGTGATTTTAATGTATCCTGTCAATTCAATGTCATATGAAGAAAAGCATTTTTTTGATTGAGGTTAAACTTCATAACTAATATTTTACTTTTTAACTTAAAAATACATGTGTATATATATATACCTGAATTTCAATGAGGATCATGGAGTAGGAATATGCAAAAGCTATGGCTCCAAGAGAATTAAAGCTTCTCCAAACTTTATCCATTTTAGTGATTGTCCCACTGCTTGTGACTGTGCCGACACTTATCCCGGTCAAACTTCCCATGAACTTCCCGGATTCTGTGGTAGTTATAAGAAATCGTTAAAACAAGAGTGAAGAAATTAAACAACAACATAAGAAATTAAAAGTAATGTTTTGACCTGCAACTCTTCCGATACCGAGAGATAGGCCGACAATGGAATAGGTAAACGACATCACTGCAGCAAGAATCGAAAGCCACCAAATCTGATCGAAATCCGGGATTTGAGAGAAGACGATTTCTATAGCACCAAACGCAATCATGTATGGATTGCTCGAGACTACGCATGGGCTGCTATGTCCTTTCGAGTGGAAACAATTAGACCTCTCAATCGCCCTGTCCCGTTGAATTTTTTCATATCATCAAACAATTATCTATAAAAAAGAGGTGGGATGTGATAAAAATGAAGAAAAAATATACTCCATATGCCTTCTTTTTGTATAAGAAATTTAAAAATGGGATTCTTTTTGTGATTATCTCAAAATGGTGGGAATGCACTCTCAATGGCTCTGCCCCATTAAATTTCATATCAGTAAAGAAAAAAAAAAAAGAGTTCTTTTTGTAACTATCAGAGAAAGTGAAATGTGGAAAATTGAATTAAAAAAAGGGTTCTTTTTGTAATTATATAAAAAGGTAGAGTGTAATTTGAAAAATTGAACACAGTCACAATTCACAAACCCATTAAATTTTACTTACCAGCACACAAAAAATATGGAATAATAAAAAGAAATTTATGCAATTATCTAAAGAATAAGGTGGAATGTGAAATTTTATTTTAAAAAAACAAAAATAGAAAAACATACACCATGCTTATAGCTGCAGCAATGGTGTATCCAATAGCAGTTCTAAAAAGATTCAGGTACTGAATTGCCCCACAAATCTTAAACTGGAACCCACCTGCAATTTCCAAGAAACACAACACAGGGGCCAAAGAGAAATTTCAGATTTTTCAGGGGTCGAAAATGCAAATACTGAAAAATACGACGAAAAGTCGAGATTTCAGCAGAAACAAACCACCAACCTAGGTTGGCCTGAACAGCATCCATGTAGGTGTAGTTTCTCTTGCCGGTATCAGGGTCACCGGACCGGTAACAATCGGCCAGAAGGGCAGAAGTGTAATATGTGACTAATGAGAACATGAGCAACATGAATGGGCCTGCGGCCCAGCCCAATTGGGCTATGGCCCAAGGCAGGGAAAGGACACCGGAACCAATTACGGCTGTGATGATATGGGCCCAAACAGTTCCTAAATATGAATGAATAAAAATAAATCGTAACACGTAAAATAATTAAAATTTTCTGTTTGAAATATAATAAAATTAAATTACCAGTTCTTTTGTTCTTGCCATCGTTCATCTTTCAGATAGATTGATGATGTAGTGTGGTTAATGACAAAATAGTAAACGAGAATGTTGAATGTTGTGAATGGGAATTATATGAATTGTAAGAAGGATACGTAGTATATGAAGCACATAAGGCAATGCTGGGAATATGAATCATAGGAATGGTGGGTAGCTAGTATACAATTATAGTTTGATTCTTGTTAAATGATTAAAAAAAGGTTTCCTAATTTACTATGGTTAATTGATAATCTTATTAGGCGCATACATAATAGTTTGTGTTGTATAATTTTTGCTAATTGTATGGCCTGCACTTAAAAGGCAATTAAGGAACTAAAGCTAAAAATGGCCGTGGGGTCTAGCGATTTGGAGGGATGTGTTTGATGGAATATATATAAAGTTGGCTGACTTTCTGAGTACTTTGTTTACACGAACAAGGTTAGTCGTCTATTGCATCAAGGTACATTAATTGTTTTTCACGAAATTGATCATGTTTGTTTGTGTGTTTACGATATTACGGATTATTTTCTTTTGGGCAAAAATTTCATGTATTTTCTCGTCGATTCCGACTAACTTTTTTTTTAGGTCAATCAATGTTTTACAGGTCTTCGATCTCGAAAGAAAAAAAAATTGATTAAGAAGAATCAGAGTTAAAGGTTATAGAAAATTATGCGGAGCAATTCTTTTCTAGGGAGAGTAGCGATGAGAGTGACGATTCTAATACGAGAAAAGAAACATACAGTAAATATTAACGTACGTTATGTGAAAGGAATTTTTTTTTTGCAAATTAATATTGAAACATAAGAATGAAAAAAAAAAATGAATGATGTTAATTTATCATTAGTTGGGTCTAAAACTGACTAAAACTAAAAGAAAGAAGTACAAGATTGTAAGAGGGGTCGATTTCGAATCAAGCGTACAGACGTCATCGAAACATTCTCGCAGCCAACCGCATTTCTTTTATAAGAAAGTTGATCCAATAGAGCATTGGATACATATCGTGCGACTAACTAGGTTAGCTGGTTACGTTGTAGAAGTAGTCGGAAGGTATCGATGGGGGCAATACGTACTTCTTTGCCACAAATTAAATTTGTACTGTTTCATACAGAGTAAATTGTGTTAGTTACAACAACTTCAAAAAACAAGGTATGTGGAACTAACTCACTTTGTGCTGACTGTACTTGTCTCTAATTGTGGTACGTACATACGTACAGATATACATGTTATCATAATTAATCTTGTTTTCATGATATATTGATCGATCTATCGACATGAGTCATACGATCCATCTCTTGTTTTTACACGTACCATGATCAAATATGGATCGATGCACAGACATTTCGATGCAATTAATTAGATAAATGGATGGTTTACGACAACGAGAATAGTCGAGTTGGATGGGCAGCGCACCACACTTTAATTAATGTACTTCACTTCTTTCGATCATTTATTGCGAGTTTGTTTAGTTTTTTGTTTGGGATGAAAGGATGCACTACATAATTACCATTATACCTGCCAATAAGGCTTAATAAGATCATTATAGTTATATGTTTGGTTTGCTTTCAATATTAAAAGATACTCTCCTATACATGATGCTCTAATTTTGAATCACAAACTTATAACAATGTTAAAAGACATACACAAAGTATAACATGAAAACCCAAAAAAAAATTAAAGGCAAAAAAGAAGACATTTGTCATAATACATGGAGAGCTACCGAGTAATATTGTGATATGGTGAAACCTTTAGAAAGTATTCGCGGTTGAAAGTGATTTTCTTCAAAGATTGCCGGAGGAGGTGAAATGTATGTATTTATTTGCTTTGATAATATTCAATCCACTTGCAGCAGATCTTGAGGTTAGCAGTTTTAAATTTTTTTTCCAGGTTTTCGAGTGCTGATACAAGCTTGTGCGCAATGTACGCAACGTCGGTCAAGCAAATGGTAGCGAGTCCTTGCCGGTAAACAATGAATATGCACGGCTTCGTCCCTGCGGAAATAGCTGCTTTCGACAGCAAATTCATGGCGGCAAATGATCATCGCAACAAGAAAGTAAAAGGAATAATTTTTTGTAAAAAAATATTGAAACATAAGAATGAAAAAACATACTACTATATATATGAATGGGTCAATTGGGTGAAAGGAATATTTTTTTGTAAAATTTATTAATTAAATTGTATTTATACTCGTTTTTCTTCTATTGATTATAACAACAAGGTTATGTGAATTTAATTTTGTTATATTATATCATAATTAATTATAATAAAATATATATTAAATCAAAATTATATACTATTAAAAATATTGCATAAAATAGTATATATTGCAGTATATTGTAAAGGATCTTGTGTTACTGAAGCAGTATATTGGAAACCACTTGAGTTTTGAGTTTAAACCTTCCATACAATTATTAAACGGGTTTGAGGTAATTCCGAGAAACATTCAATGACTACTGAACAATGATGAAAAACACTGAGAAAATCCTCAGGAAAATTTGAACTAAAATCTATACATGAACTGATTAAGTTGGGCTCTAAAACTGACTAAACTAAAAGAAAGAAAAAAAATGCACGGTACAAGATTGTAAGGGGGTCGATATCGATTCAAGCGTACAGACGTCATCGAGACACTCTCGCAGCAAACCGCATTCTGTTATAAGAAAGTTGATCCAATAGAGCATTGGATACATCGTGCGACTAACTAGGTTAGCTGGTTACGTCGTAGAAGTACTCGGAAGGTATGGACGGGGGGCAGTACTTCTTTGCCACAAATTTGTACTGTTTCATACAGAGTAAAATCGTGTTAGTTATAATTAACAGCTTCATATGTTGTTGTTTATAACCTCAAGAACAAGGTGGAACTCACCTTGTGCTGACTGTACTTCTCTCTAACTGCGGGCAGGCTAGAATTCTGGTTATTGCAGCAGAGCCCGTGTAATGCGATTACGCAATCGCGCAGATCAAAGGGCTGGTAAAGGGTGTAGTGATGCAAAGTGGAATCCTGGAATTTAGAACAAACAAGAAAATCACTTTTTAGTCTAAGAAATATTATTATTCGAATCACATTACAATGAGTCGAAAAGACTACTACTACATACCCAAGGTGTCTTAGAAGGGAGAAGAATATATTTCGCCAAGAAAATCGACGAGGCAGCTATCAATGATGGGGCGAAAGATAGCATACTGTACTCTAGGAGAGATAACTCTGCAATGTAGTTGGCCAAGCACTCTAATTGAAGCAAAGGAGCCTGAAAAAGGTAATCGAATACACATTTTAATAACAATCTCTCTATATATAAAGATATGGGATTTGAGGTTAATGTAAGAGATGATTACCTCATTGAGAGCTTGTGCAGCTCGGACAAATCTCCTATGAGAAAAAAATCAATACATAGAGACAATGAACATCAACATCTAACACGGAAATAAAGCGAACAATGGAGGATTTGAATTCGAGAAATGATCTCACCTCAAGAAACACTTAGCCGTGGGTGCTGTCATTTCAAATTTGAGGAAATTCAACACAGAAGATTCCATTTCCAAAACCTCTTCCTTGAAGTATGTGTTATCAGTTATGTAGCAAAACTCTTCCACTTGAGGTGCACAAATCTCTTCATATTTTCTGCATATGCACATAACATTTAGTTATCCCCGTTGATAAGATTCGTGAAATGATTGAATATAGGAAACATGTCGAACAATAATACTTACGATGCAATCATCATACAAGCTACTCCAAGCAATTGCAACCTTTGCCTATCCATTAAATTTCCGGAAAGATATCGATCGATGTAGTTAACCGTAAGATACAACGTGTCCGGAACAAGTCTGTATTCCTCTGCAACCTAATGTTTAGAATTGGTGTCATCAACAAGAACACATTTTTATCAATGAAATGTCCAAGATGTTTCCAATCATTCAATATGAAAATTCGGAAAAGGTATCGTTACCTCGACGAGCCAATCAATAAGAATCGCCCGCATACTCGAATTGATATCCTTTTGCACCCTCTCCATGAAATCAGTGGTTGGTCTTTTCTTAGCCTAAAGTTAACCAAACAGAAATCAATCACTGAACAAGGCATAGAAATAGCAAATATGATAAATGCCCCTATCGAAACAACAAAGCAAATTCAAACCTCGGATGCCCTCAAGTGCTTGTAGATATCACAAGCGATGGTCGCGCACAACTGCGGGTCATCCAGGTCATCGTCAACGTCTACAATCTTATCGTCTGATTCGATCGCTGCAAGCACATCGCGCTTGCATACGTTCCCTGCAAACATCATCAAGAATCAGCAAAAAAATTTTTTAGCAAGAAGTCAAGTACATAATCTACTGGAGGCAGGGCACATATTAAGTTATTAACTTACCTGTAATTTCGTCCGGTTTCGAAAGGCAAAGAATGTTTGATGCCTTCCGCTCGATGGAATTGACTGAGGCTAATTCATGACTATCCATGTACTCAATGTCCGAGCTCTTCATCGAGTCGCACGTGGACATCGACTCATCCATGGAGACAGAGGATGAATCCGATTTATCAGGTGAACCAATAGGCTTTTCGGGCACAGCATCAATCGTTGCTCGAGCGAAAGCAGCCACATTCTGCTTCACAGCGGAGAAGCTCGAAGGCCTATTCTTAATGCTCGCGATTTTCGTCGAACATGGAACCTTCAAAGTTCGAATTTTAGCCGAATTAATCACATATTGAAACTAATTACGTTAATTGAAAAACTATATACACACACATCAAAACCCTAATTAAATCAGAGCAAAGAAAAATTGGGGGATTTCAGTTCGGAGTCACACGTACAATTTTCGACGATCCCTGCAACGCGGTCCGGCCCGAATTGGCGGAACCGGAGACGTGCCTTTGATTGGTGATGTTCGAGAGCGCCGGACGCTTCTTCGCGGCCGCCGTCGCCGACGCCGCCTTCCCGGGATTCTCCGAAGCAGCCGCGTGGCGTTTCGCCAGAGACGACGTGGTGGACCTCCTCGCTCCGGCAGCGCTCGCCATCGATTACCGGAAATGAAGCGGCGAGAGCGTCGATCGGGGAAGGGTAACCGAATCCGTGTAACGGAATTGATGAACGGAATTAAGTGATTGAAATGAAATGAATGTGAGTGAGTGAGTGAGAGGGACAGAGAGAGAGCAGCTTTTGAAGCGGGCGAAAGGGATCGATTTTTGAATTGAGGGATGATCTGGACCGTCCGATCTGGGGCTCGGGTTATACCGTTAGGAGCGTAGAGGAGTGGGGCCCGCGGGAGCTCCCTGTTTGAAATGTGAAGGGCGTAGGGTGACGCGTGGGTCCGTCACCGACCAATGAGAGAACGGGATTTAGTGACTGTGAGCGGAGATAGGGCTGTGACTTTAGCGGGCGAAGGGGGTAAAATTTGAATTCGAATTTTGAACCGGAGTTTTTTTTGTGTAAGGCATTGGGAAAGCAGTTTTTATTTTTATTCACTTGGTCCAAGCAGTGTCTTTTAACACGTGGCCAAAAGGAAAAATAATATTGTGACAAATATTGGAAATTGCATATAGACTTGTACTCCTATTATTTTATTGTGAAAATATAAGTTCAAATATAGGTGAAATTCAAAAGAAATTTTGCATCACTTTAGGTTTGATTAGAGAGGTAAATAGAAAGAAATATATGAAGATTTTCTAACCCTACTTTGATAAACACAAGACCAAAGTTAAATGTAACTTTTGCATGAAAGTCAAACTACTCATTTGAAGTTTGAATTGTAATTATTCATAATTATTTGATACAAGGTGTGATTTGTGTATAGTAAATAAATGTAAATATTTTACATCAAATGTTTTTGTTGGACAAAAATATCTCTCTCATTTTATTTTGTGAATGAAGTGCACTTGTTTTTCTAAGATTGATTCAACTCTTACAATTGTTATATTTAATGATTTTTAAATAAATTGTACAATTCTATTTAAAAATCTCATTCAATAAAAAATATATATATATATATATATATATGTATATATTAATAGAAGGAATAAGGTGCTACAAATTGTGTGACATGGATTTTTTTCCCTTTCAAATTAAATGAATGATTAAAAAATTATAAATATGTAACATTGATGTAAGTAAATAATTTTTGGCATTAAAAATACTGTAAGTTCCTTAGTTAGATTTAATTAAAATTAAAAATAAATCATCAAAGTTAAAAATCTAAAACATTTTCTTCTACAATTTACTTGTAACTACAAATTGTAATAGTTATCAACTAGTTGATATGGCCGAGTTGGTCTAAGGCGCCAGATTAAGGTTCTGGTCCGAAAGGGGGGCGTGGGTTCGAATCCCACTGTCAACAATTTATTTTTATTTTTGCTACAATTTCCTTCATGGGTCGTATTTCACTATTTTGTGATATGCTCTGGGCCTAGTTGCTTTGCTATAATATCCTTCATGGGCAATTTATTTCTTTGGACTGGGCCCAATAGAAAAATCAAATGTAAAAAAGAATTTATTCTTTATGAGACTAGGAGTACTTTTTTTTTTCTTATTCCAATTCTACATTTTTCAAATTACATTTTCTACTTTCACAATGTACACTTTATTTATAAATGATGTGTCATTATTATTTCAACAATCTTCACATTTTTTCAATATTATAATTTTAATGATCAATTTCACTTTGAATTTATTCATTGAAATATAAAAATACATTTTTATTAAAATTATGTACTCCATTAAATTTGTTTTACTTATTTTGTAGAACAACTAATGTTAAATATTTTTTTGGTACAAGATTTAAAAAATAATATATTTTACTGTATAATAAAGTTAGGGACGTCAATTCAACCCGAAACGGTGGGCTAGCCCGAAGTTCGCCCGAAAAAATGTAGGGTTAGGGCCGAATATTTTCGACCCGAAAAAATTTCAGCCCGATCAGCCCGAACCGAAGTAACCCGATAGCCCGAGTGGGCTGGCCCGAAACCGAATGAGCTGGCCCGATTGACATCCCTAAATAAAGTGTCATTGTTATTATTTAATAATATTTATTAATATAAATAAACTTTTAGGGTGATTCAATTTCGAATGAGACTTTTTAGTGAAATTAAACTGAGGAATTATATTTTTATGAATTTATCGATTTGTAGGTAAATTCACTCAAATCTTTTTTTTTTTTTTTTGAATTTTAAGCACATTTTGCCACTTAACTTGTTAACATTACATGTTTTATGTTTATATTCCATTTTTTTTTTCTAGTACTGTATATCCAAAAATCTAATATTGTAATTTCAAAGACTTGAGGGTCTAGAAATGGAATAACACAAAATATATTCTACTGCCAATTTTATTATTTTTCCTCCGTGTAAAATAGCGGGAAGAAAAAACCCCTCTTCGCAATAGGAAAAACCTCGATTCGCCGTCGCAGCTATGGCGCCGGTGTTGCACAGCTCTCAGCAATGGGTCGAGAAATAGTAACCGGATAATCTCTAGCTCTCTCGTAATTATTCACCTTCTCGATTCATGAGTTAAATGTCTGTATATGTATAATTTTTTTTGACAGCCGACCGAAACAAGTGAAGGACGTTGCTCACCAGGACGAGGTTGTTCGAGTGCTCACCAACACTCTCGAGACCACGAATGTAACGTTTCTTCACTTTGATTTTAGGGTTCCTAGCTTTTTCATTTTATCTGATTTTGGTTGAATTTAGTGCCCGCACATGCTGTTTTACGGGCCTCCGGGTACGGGTAAAACAACTACAGCTCTTGCAATTGCTCATCAGCTTTACGGGTAATTTCGTGCTTCTATTTATTTTGTTGTGTGTGTGTGTTGTGGTGAATAATGACTTCTATTAGGTTTGGGAAGAAGTAGATGATTATACTATATTAGGATCTAATGAATTGATGATGATTTCTTGTAGGCCCGAGTTGTACCGATCTAGAGTGCTGGAGCTGAATGCTAGTGATGATCGTGGGATAAATGTTGTTCGCACGAAAATAAAAAACTTTGCTGCTGTTGCTGTTGGTACTGCCCGTCATGGGTATACTTCAACCTCTCTTTTCATCTAGTCATTTAGGATTTTAGGGATGTAGCTTATGCACATTTAGATGTATTTCTTATTTTTCTCAATGCAGTGGTTATCCTTGCCCGCCTTATAAGATCATAATTCTTGACGAGGCAGATTCAATGACTGAAGATGCTCAGGCAAGTCTGTTTGTTTGTTTGTTATATGTGTACGTTTTTAGGAGTATCATGTATTAGTAACTGAGGTTTGATGTGTATGCCTTTGCAGAATGCCTTGCGCCGTACCATGGAGACATTCTCAAAAGTAACAAGGTTCTTCTTCATTTGTAATTATATCAGCAGGTATGTTTATCCAACTCCACATTTCACTCTATTTATATTTGTGTGTGTGTGTGTGTGTGGTATATTTGGTGGCTTTCGTGATTGACTTTATTGCTAATCTTGAAATGATTGGAATTGTAATCCTATTCCTATTACTAGGTTCAGTCCTCGTAAAATGTTTTGGTTGTATTAATTATTGATGATGCACGTCAAGTTTTAGTTGAAATAAAAAAGGGAAACCATGTCAATGAGATTTCACCCGCAATCAGGAAAATCTGAAAGTGTATCAATGAATAATGGGACACGTAAAATTACTGCAAAAAAAAAAATCACCGTGAGCAGAGTAATTATTTCAAATATTTTACACGACTTTATATTCAATTATTCATGACAAGTACTTGCTAGAAGTGGGGGTTGTGTTTTGAATTTGCACGTTTTTTTTTTCAGAGACATTTATAGTTCTCACTTCTCTGTTGAGATCTGACTTTATGAACAAATTTGTTTGGTGCAGAATTATAGAACCTCTGGCATCTCGGTGTGCTAAATTCAGATTCAAGCCACTCACAGAAGATATCATGACCACACGCATTTTATATATTTGCAAGGAGGAAGATATTAACTTGGATTCAGAGGTGTGGGTTGACATACTTTATGTTTCATGCGTGTTTAACCAATTATATATTTGCTCGTGCAAGTGGTATTTTTTTTTTCTTACAGAGATTTATTATGTTCTCACTCTGTTCCTTTGTAGGCTCTTTCAACCTTAAGTTCTATTTCTCAAGGTGACCTGCGCCGAGCCATAACATATCTACAAGTAAGATAAATCTGTCACCATAGACTTTTATAACTTTCAGTGGGTGACTGTAAGGGTTCGTTATACACGTGGATATTTAGATGCAAATTCTGGAAGAAATATCACCGCTAATCATTCAACATGACCATCAGCTTTAGAATCTGATCTTAAAAGTTTGTTCATCTCAACACATTACTTAAAGATAATTGAAAATGCGAAATGACACAAGAAATGACTCCCGCGTATCCATATGTACTCTTTAAAAATATTAGAGGATATGTCACCGTGCCTGATCTTACATTGGCACCATTGAGTCAGTTCTTTGTCCTCTGATTCAACTTTTTATTTTATCACATGTCATCTGATTTTCCAACTTTCTCATGTATTCCAGGGTGCCACTCGCTTATTCGGGTCTTCAATTTCATCCAAAGATCTAATAAGTGTTTCTGGTGTAAGTCTCATTACTCTAAAAGTGCTTCAATTTATTGGCTATGTTTCTCTTTCCCCAGGTAGTAAGACCAATTCGTTGTCACTATTCAAATACACTTTAATACACCCTAATTCAGTTTACTGTTTTTTTCTTCTGTGCATGTTTATAATTTTTTGATTTTGCTGAAAAGTTTAATGCCTATGTATTAGTTAACAAAGAGTTATTGGAAATATTAGTTCATTTTACTATTATTTTCTTGGAAGACCCTTTTTCGTCTAGCAGTTATGGCATGTACACTGACCCTGTAAAAAATGAGTACTATCAGGTCATCCCTGAGGAAGTTTTGCACGCTCTCTTCGCTGCTTGCAAAAGTGGTGATTTCGACACTGCAGACAAGGAAGTTAAAAACGTGATTGCCGAAGGGTATCCTGCTTCTCAGATGCTATCACAGGTCTGATTGTTATACTTGCTTCATTGTTCAATTATTTCTCTCGGTTTCTGCCTGTGCCAAAAGGCCCAAAACACTGACCAATTTCACATTTCCAGTTGTATGATGTGATTGTCGAATCAGATGATATACCAGATGACAAGAAAGCAAGAATATTCAAGAAAATGGGCGAGACAGATAAGGTGAAAAAGTTTGTTGTTCTGTTTACTTTCCAGTAACTAGAAACAATGGATTCTCGAGAGAAACTTAATTGTATGTTTTTGCGTGTCATTAACATGTAGTGTCTCGTGGATGGAGCAGACGAGTATTTGCAATTGTTGGATGTCGCTGGCACCATAATGCGTGCAATTTGTAACATGCCACAAGAATTTTCCTTTGGAACGAGTTAAAAAGCACCCAGGTCATTTTAGCGTGCACTCTAAATTTCCGAATTCTCCACTGTGTCGTTATGAACCTTTCGAGTGTTCGGTAGTCTTATGTAACTCTGCCATGGAGAAACTATGTTATGTAACAACACATCTTTGGTTTAACTGTCTCCGTCTTCATCGGAGAAATTCTGTTATCAGATTTTATTCTCTCATTTTTTTGTCTTTAAAAGTGTTTTCTTTTTAATAAGGAGTAGAGACGAGAAACTCCTCTCCACCCGATCGTTGACCTTTCGATCGGGTAAGATGTAAATCGAGGGATGTGCTCGAACAGCAGACACTCGTGGGTTAGGGTCAATGTATGGGCTCGAGTTGGAATGGGCTGGGCTTATATGTAAACCGATACCATATGGGCTGGGCTTAAATGGAAATCAAAACATCAAATCCAATTCCAAAAAAAAGGAAGAATCTTAAAACTGAAATTACCAATTTAACCTCACCATCAACTCACAACACAGATAAATTCGTCAAAAAAACATTTACACTCGGAAGAAAATACACACTCACCCTCTGAAATATGGGAAGCTTGCAACTGCAGCACCGTATATCCGCCGTGACAGAGACGCCTACCTCTCCCGGCACCGAACAAGACGATCAGGTCCGTCTCTCTCATGCATGACGTCTTAACTACTATATATAGATTCTTACGATAGAGTAATTAAGTAATCTTGGAGGGGTTGTTTTGGAATTTACGCAGAAACCTGGGTGGAGAAACTTCTTGTCTTACGTGGGGCCCGGTTTCTTAGTCTCCCTCGCCTACCTTGATCCCGGAAACCGTAAGTTAGCTCTCACACGCGCGTGCGTGTTTTGTGTTTCGTTTCTCGTTTAATAGTAAAATTAATTTGTGACAGTGGAAACTGATTTGCAAGCTGGAGCAAACCATGGATACGAGGTAATTCACTAATTACACTCCACAAAGTTTCAGTTTAATTGCAAATTAAACCCTCATAGGTGAATTTTGTAATTATCCATAAGTTCACGGGCGCAAATGAAATAAAATAAAAATGTTTTTGCAGCTGTTGTGGGTGATCCTTATCGGACTGGTGTTTGCTTTGATAATTCAATCACTTGCAGCAAATCTTGGGGTCAGCACAGGTACCAGAACCAGGCATTTAATATATATATTTAATTATTTTATTCATTCATTCATTTAATGTTATTAGTAGTATTAATTATTATCCCTTTTTATTTACCTATTCATTTTGAAGTCATCCCTTGTTATATAGGGATAACTAAAAAACCTACCCCTGAAGTTTGGTTAATTACAAACCCCCCCACCCCCACCAGATATGTTTGAAAATTACAAAAACACCCTCCCAAGTTTGGAAAATTACAATTGTGTCGCGCTTTTCGGTTTTTGGGTGAAGGCAAGCATTTGTCGGAGCTTTGCAAGGCTGAGTATCCGACCGTTGTAAGATATTGCCTGTGGGTGCTGGCTGAGATTTCCGTCATCGCTGCAGATATACCCGAAGGTACATATGGCTGCAACTGTGCTATAATGGTAGTTTTTTATATGTTAAATAATAAAAAAATATGAGTATAATAGATATTGTTGCGTAAGTAATGAAAAAGTCAGGTGAAAAAGTATGAATATAATGGGGATTGAAAGGATAAAGTTATAAAAAAACTTTCCATTTATTGGTGTGCAAACTTTTAAGAGACAAAAAAAAAAGTGTGCAAACTTTTGTGATTCGGAGGAAGTATATATTTATCAGTAGTATCAATTGAAAATGTTTGTGTGACAGTGATCGGAACAGCATTCGCTTTAAACATCTTATTCGGAATCCCAGTTTGGGTCGGCGTTCTTTGCACGGGTTTTAGTACTCTTCTCTTGCTCGGACTACAAAGATACGGGGTACGTACGTACATATATACAATTTACATATTTTCAGCTTTCAAACTTTCAAAATTTAGAAATCAAACACAAGAAACGTAATCGAATTAAATTATGTTTTCCATTTATATATCGTAAACTCCAACCACTCTCTCTTTAATTTATTTTGAATTTAATCTTATTGCAGATTTTTTTAAAAGAAAATTAAGAAAAAAAGTGTAGGAGTAGTTGGTTTCCTTTGATGTCACTCTTTGAATATTTCTACAAAAAACAAAAATACGGATATACTACAATTTTGTTTGACAATACATCTCAACTGCTCTTTGATAGGAAAATTAATTGTACGTACATGAAATTTTTACTTTACTATATGATGATGTAATAACTATGACTTAATTTGGAATCATATGCGAATAAATGACATATATCAAAAAATGCAACGACGATGATGATGATGTATTATTATATATTTATAGGTGAGGAAGTTGGAATTGTTGATAGCGATATTAGTGTTTGCGATGGCGGCATGTTTCTTCGGGGAACTCAGTTATGTGAATCCATCGGCCGAACAAGTGTTCAAAGGGATGTTCATTCCCAAGCTAAGTGGCGAAGGTGCTACCCCCGATTCCATTGCACTTCTCGGTGCACTTGTTATGCCGTAAGTCTATACAACACGTGAATAATTACCGATCGATATTTATCAACTCAGATTCATTTGATGGTTTGTCTTGTTTTGATAGGCACAATTTATTTCTGCATTCTGCTCTAGTGCTATCTAGAAAGATACCGAATTCGGTTCGCGGAGTAAACGTAAGTATTTCGTGCAATTTTTTTTCAAATATTTTTTTTTACTATTTGACACATTTTTTTTCAATATAATTGTATCGTAACGAAAATTATCGATATAATATAAAATTATCAAATAAATTTGAAGACTTGTATATAAACTCTCTTAGTTGAATTTGGTGAAGAAATGATGACTTTGTGGGTACACTCTTTAGAGGGAATGTCTACAGTTGGTTTTTATTAATTTTCAACGAAACCATTAATGTTAGGGTCAGATCTTTCGCGGGTTGAAGCTCGACCCTTGTATGTTGACTCGGTTATCAATGAATGCTTTCGAAAGTAGATGCGAGTAGCATATGCAATTCATTTAAACACATTTCGCTTCTGACTTCTGAGCATAATAGTCGTTTTCAAATGAAGTTTGACTAAGAAGTTGTTGATAGAAGATAATAATAATGCAGTGAATTTGACCGAAATGTAAGAGTAGTTTAACATGTAGTTTACGGAGTTTGATTCGATTCGATTTAATTTCAGGACGCTTGCCGCTACTTCTTAATAGAGAGTGGATTTGCGTTGGCCGTGGCCTTCTTGATCAACGTCGCAATCATAACTGTCTCCGGCACCGTCTGCTCCGGTGATAATCTTCCAAAAAACGACAAAGATATTTGCGACGATATGACCCTTAACTCGGCTTCGTTTCTTCTCAAGGTTCATCCATGCATATGGCTTAGCTTTGTTCAATTATAAATTCTCAAACTCACAAAAAACAAAATCTGAGTTTTTTTGGCAGAATGTTTTGGGGAGATCGAGTTCGACTGTCTATGCCATCGCACTGTTAGCTTCCGGCCAGAGCTCCACCATCACGGGTACTTACGCCGGACAATTCATCATGCAGGTAAGCCCGAAGCCCGATATAAATAAAGCAATCTCACCCAAAGCCCGATATAAATAAGCCCGTTCGACATGTAGGGTTTTTTGGATCTCAAGATGAGACAATGGGTTCGAAACTTGATGACAAGGTGCATCGCGATAACCCCAAGCCTAATAGTCTCGATAATCGGAGGATCTTCTGGAGCCGGTCGACTGATCATCATCGCATCGGTTCGTATATTCTCGTTTTAACCTAAATTTATATACTTGTTTAAAAAAAACACATGAGATTGATGGATTAATTTTGGTTCTGCAGATGATACTGTCTTTTGAACTCCCATTTGCACTCATCCCACTTCTCAAGTTCAGCAGCAGCTCCACCAAAATGGGACCCCACAAGAACTCAATATATGTGAGCTTATATTTTTCCAAGTTCAGATCAATGAATCTTGTTTAATCGAATGTGGTTGCACGTAGATCATCGTGGTTTCGTGGATACTCGGGCTTGGGATCATAGGAATCAACGTCTACTATCTGAGCACTGGATTCGTCGGTTGGATAATCGGGAACAGCTTGCCTAGAGTCGGGAATGTGTTCATCGGGATAGTAGTGTTTCCTCTCATGGCAATCTACGTGATGTTGGTTATTTATCTCATGTTCCGAAAGGATAAAGTTGTTACCTTTATGGATCCTACAAAGTTCGACCCGATAACCCAAACCCGAATGGAGAGTGGCGGCACAGCTGAATCACAGCATGTTCCGTTTAGAGAGGATCTTGCTGATATTCCTCTGCCCGATTAGAGTTTCTTTTTATAAACTGTATGCAAGATCAAATTCGAACCTATAACCGTCAAAATAAATGTCAAATGCACAAGAAATCGAAGACAACTGAATGATCAATCAAGTGCAATTTCATTGATACCTGTACAATCTAAACAATACATTCCTCCTTAAGAATCCAATCAACTAGTTTTCTCATCTAATTATCGATGTCTCTCACAATAAAAGTTATCTGCGTAAACGAATTAATCCAAGCAAGTTTCATCAGTCGAACCACTTTCTTCGATTATCCCATACTGGATTTTGTACCTGTCGTGGGTCTAAGCATCGAGTGACCGAGAGAAGGCTGGGAATTTGCAGTAGGGTTAAAATTGGAATTTGACAATGTCGACGATTGTTGCATGGCCGAAAGGGGGAATCTTGGCCCAGGCCCATACATTCCTTGTTGGGGCTGCATGAGTGACATGTTTGGATGCATGGGCTGGCTACTATTTCCGTACCCGGAAACTGGATTTTGTGGGCCCAAAACTAACGGCCTGCTAGTTCCTGTATTTAGTGGGCCGAGGCTCGGTGGGCCCATTGGTCGCGATGCACCAGTTGGTACGAACTGGCCTGACATCATGAGGGCCCGCTCGGAAGCTATCCTTTGCCTCATCCTTTCCATCTGCTCACATTCTCTCATTAGCAACGTCTCGATTTCTGCAAACTGCTTTAGCTTCAGCTCCAACCTCTTCAGCTGAAAAGGGAAAACGAGTTCTTAATAAAACAACAAGTTTTTCATATATATAAAAGTGAAGAATTCCGACTAAATCCCATTTTTTATTTATGAATCAATACCTGATGATTAACGATATTAGCAGATAGCCGTTGGATTTCACGCTCTTCGTGATCCGCGAAAAGCTTAGCCTTGACAGCAGCAGCAGCAAGGCCATCTTTTGCAGCAGCTTTCACTTTCTCAGCAGATAAATTAGCAACATCTTTTTGGCTCCCAGAACCTGCAGATGCATGATTTAGTCGAGAGTAATAAACAGAAGAAATGGAAAGAAATTCGAAAAACGATCGTCTGAACTCTCCATGCGGACTACCTTTATCATCTCTACATAATGATCCCAAGGATGTATGTGCGCATGCAGCCGCCACTCTCGGGCCCAGTGTAGAGGCGAGAAACGCTACCTACAACAGCCATGAAATAGCCGAAGAAGGTAACAATACATGCAAATGAAACGAAAGAACAAAATTCAAATAAGCTAGAACTAAGTCTAAACTCACCAAATTCATCACTGGATTCTCACAGTTTGCAAAAGGAAACTTGCTTTCAAAATCATCCCCTTCTGCCCTGAGTCCTGCACCATGCCAAAATGCAAGATATTAATGCACTGCACTTTCTCGATGTGAATTCCCTGAATATAAATCGGATTAAAATAACACCAACCGTTTGAGTTCGACCCAGGTCTTTCATGATACAAATTTGACGACCCAGATGTTGTTGGAACGTTGATATTATCCAACGGAGCACCGTCTAAAGGAAGACGGACAAAATGCGAAATGCACTGTGGTTTTGATTTTGAGCCAACATGCTCCGCGATTTTATTCCAGTTTTCGTTGTGGAGTTGCATTCCCTCGAGCAACAATAAAGTCTCCTGGTCGCTCCAGCTGTCACCATCTACATCTCCGTAATTATTCAAGGAGTTGACCTTTAAAAAGTCAAGGCTGGAGTGGCCAGCAACAAATCTTCCCTCGTTAAAGCAATCCAGACATAGCAGGACATCAGCCTATCATAGAAATGTGTTAGACACAAACGTCGCACACGCACAACAATAAATGAATTATGCTGGGGGAGTAGTGGGTCGATAATACATAGATATTATAACAAAATCGTACTCATTGTAGCTAAAATAGCTAAATTCAGCAATATTTGTACTCAATAGGGTTAAATGAAAAATAAAATCAAGATCACTGACTTTGGAGATACGAGGGAAATGGTTATCTTATTAATTAAATTGCACCTTGCACTTTAATTTACTGAATACAATGGAAATAAACATTTGGTTTCATGGTAAAGAATTAATTAACTTATCTGATTCCACAAGACTATCCAACACTAACTTAATTTCATACACACAATGAACGATTCATTATTTTGAAATACTGTAGAGAAAGCGAAATCAGTCACGGATATCACCTTAGACCATAAACTGCATCATGCAACCGAGAACCATGGCTAAATCTAATGCAACCCCTAAAGGACAATAAAATGTTTACAATGGTAATCAACAGCACAAGGCCCCAGGTACAACAACAAAATTATCAGTAGAACTCTCTACCCCTGAGCTAAGTATCCCATCTTACGAGCCCACCATCAAGGCCTGCTATGCCAAAATCAAGAGCACCCCAACCCCCGCCCCCCCACCCCTACCTATCTTTTTCAATGTTTTGAATTGCATGAATATTTATGATAAAGGCATAGGGATAGGATAGTAAAATTTGGTCAACAGTTACACATACTGAATTGAAGTAGAGAAAAGTGAGTTGAAATACAAAGTTGAGCCAATTTACCTCCTTCTGTGACTGATAGTACACTGTAGGAATCAGCCGAGAACAATAAAGGCATTCGTGTTCAGATAACTGTTCTCTGATAGTCATATCAAAGTCTGAGTCCTCCTCAGACTTACATGCGAGTTCTGGATAAGCATCAGTGGCCTTAAGCCTGCATTTGGGCTGGTCAAACTTGATTAAGCTGTCTATAGATTTCAAAGCAGCAGATGGCACACGGAGTTCGCCATTCGAATCTTCACTTAAATATGTCCCATCCTTTTGAGTATCGAGCTTAAGAGGATTTGCACAATAGTTGATGATACCCCAATGATCAAGAAAACGCACAATCCGAGTTAAGTCTTCAGAATCAATACCAGATACCAGCCCCCGGAAATCGGCAACCCATAAGTGCTTTTCTGGGTTTTCCATGGACTTCGCAACAATAATATTTCGATTCACCATGTATATTTCGGGAGTGTGTTCAGTCGACTTTCCAGAGAAAAAGTGTGGGACCACTTGTCTTTCCAATCTATGAACGGAATTCAATGAAAACCAGTCTGCTCAGAAGAAAGAATTCAATAAAGAAGAAAGAACTAAGTTAATCCCCGATCCAGAAAGCAGTCAAAGCACGCAACGATTCAAGAAAAATAAAGTAAGACACTAATGGACAATACAACAGAATCATGTGAATATTCACACAAGCAATCAACAGAACAAAAATTTAGTTACTTAAACTCGTAAAATGAATTTTACACGACAAAGATTAAGCAAATCATTTATAGTGCAATCAAATCTACAAGAAGATTGGCCTTTTCCAGATACACATTCAACAATAGGAACCTCAGATACAATTTGACCTATATCCAATATTCACTTGAGATTTTTTCCTCGAGCAAAAAGAGAAATAAGGATTCTTTACTCGATGCACATTCAAGTGATAAATTATTCTGCTATAATCATCAAACCCATACAGTATTCATAATTAGTTGAAGCAATTCGCAATTTTTATTAAGAAATAACCAAAAAAAAAAAAAAACAGTGAACCTAAAAACATCAAAAGGCGAAATGCACAACCTGAATGCACTGGCACAACATGGGCACGCCCTGCACTCCCAAGCCGCTTAGGAACTCCACTGCCTGAAATTATCTTAGGTGGCATGATCACAATCGACCCACTTTCAGTGTCTTCCATATGAGTACCTAACAAGGCAGGACAGTCACGAGGCACTAAGGAGAGTGCCTGCATCTGCCCATAGGAAATATTTTCCAACCCAACAGGTCCTTGGCTTCCGGTTTCTCCATTTCTTACAGCCCTCTCTGCATCAACTATTCCAAAGACCGACGAGTGGGGCCTAACCACCACCCTCTTAATTGCAATTGGGAACTCGGAGATTCTTACTCCGCCATCACCCAACCGCTCGCTTTCTTTCTGTCGCGATATATGGTTCGCCCTGTCCCGGGGATCATCAGCATTTTCCAAATGATTCTGCGGTGGATCCAGATCAGGATCGTCATCCTCTTCATTGTCGTCATAGGCGTTGTCATTCTCGGTTTCTTTTAGTTTGGATTTATGGGCAGCTCTTTGCTCCCTTTTCCGCTTCCTCCATCTCGCTCTAGCCTCTGGGGGGAGGGAAAGGAAGAAAACAAAAATCACAAATAATAAGGAAACAAATTGTAATCCAATTGTTTCCGAGTTAAAAGCTCAAAAAACATCACTACGAACGAACACACACTGCCGCATCTTTAAATGAACTACAGCAAATTGAATTTCCAACTGTCCCCACAAAGTAAGGGCCTTTCACATTATGCACATCTGGCACAATCAAGAACCTATCTTTCAGCTAAATTTAACAAGGAAAATACAAAAGCAAAAAAAGGGCTTCCCCTGTGAATCAATTTCACAAACGGGTTGCGGGCATTACAGAATTCGAGCTAAATCTCGCGATCTGCTCCTCGATTAACCCGCAAAATATACTCAAAACCTCGAATTTTAACGATATGAAAAATAAATTATATGTGTACATGCTTTGTGAAGAAAAAAGAAAAGGCGAATTAGGGGTTTGGAGTACCTGATGAGGAAGCTGGCATTGCTGGAAAAGGGTAAAAATTGAGAGAGATTTACGGATGGTTTGCGGGTTTTTAGGTTTAGGGTGGAGAGATTTGTGGGGTCTCTGTAATTGGTGAGGTGGAGGAGTGTGTGTGACTGTGAGAGAGAGAGGGTGGGGTGGGGTGAGGCTGTGAGGGTGAGGGGGGAGGACGAGGAAATTGGAAGGGCAGCTCTTCTATATCGGGGGAAAATGTCTCCTGTTTTATTTTTATTTTTATTTTTCTGATATATTTTTCGATTTTCACACAGCTGATGAAGTTTGGCGAAAATTGTATTTTGGTCCCTCAGGTTTCGGTAAATTAGACTTCCTACCCCAAGCACAAGCAGAGTCTGAGCTAACTGTGAAAAGACAAAAATCGCCCTTACCCATTTCCGAGCTCTTCTTGCCGCTTACTTTCCCAAGGACCAAACTTTCCGGTGGAGAGAAAAGCCGCGCCTTTTGCAGTGTATATAGGTTTACAGAAGCAACTCGAGGGCGACGGCATTGGGTACTATTATAAGAAAAAGCCTACATTAAAAATTAAAAACATAAAAATAAACCATACACATATTTTCATTTTATTATAAAAAAATTGTATGGAATTATTGGCATAGCAATTCATATTTCATACTCCTTTGTATACGTAGTAGTATAAATTATCAAAAATAAAATTTGTTGTTGTGTAATTATTATCCAATAAAAATAAAATAAAACAAAACTACATAATTTACACTTGATTGATTTTTTTAAAATCAATATTGATATGATAATTGTTTGGTTTAATGTTAAATGAAAACTATAACTATTGTATTAATTTATAGAAATTTGATGGAGTTAACTTCACTAACCCTAATTGTTTGATTTGATGTTAAATGAAAATCTATAACTACGGTGGTATTAATTTATAAAATTTTTATAGAGTTTCACTAACCTTATTTTCTTTACTTATTAATTTATATAGAATTTATGATGTTCAAGCCTATGAATATAATTTTCAAACATGACCGAAAATGGTAACTTACTGCCATTATATAATTATAAAAAAAATTAAATTATAGAATTGAATTACTCCATCTAACCATTATAAATTATATTCTAAAATTTAAAAATATTGAATTTTAAAATATAAAAATTGTATATATAATTTTAAAATATTATACAAATGTCATGTTATAAAATATAGGAGTAAAATTTAAAACATATTTTTATTATATTAAATAAATTATTTATTTTGTCCAAGCTGTGTTTTTTCGACCTTCCGAGCCTCTGGATGGAGTGAGGTGGTTAGATTCATAATTCATTTGATTCCGTGTTTTTGAATTTCCGTTTCAAAGTATTAGAAAATCTAAAGTATCATCGATAATTACATATATACTGAAACAGAAAAAATGAAGTCATAACTATCCTGCAGTTTATTGCTATTATTACAAATTAGTTCACATGTGACTATTGATCCGATACAGAAGTATAGTACGTAGCATATGTCTATTATCATTGACATCGAGCCTCGATCAACAAATATTTCGGTGTTCCCGGGCAGGGATCTCCTCCGAATCTTTTATCCGACCAAGGAACCGAACACTTCTTCTTCCCTAGACACGCCTAGCCATCGTCGTTAACAAAAACAATCGTTAGACTTTAACGTAAAAAAAAAAAAAAAAAGGTAAAACGTCGAAAGGTGGTAAAAAAAAAACTTACTCTCTCGACAACATCTCTAGAATTGATCGAGTGGCATCTCCCGACAGCATGTCCTCCGTTGCAATCTCCCGTGGGGGTTCCGAAACTAGCAAACACTATTTTCGAGATATTCGTTCCATTGGGACAATAGAGTCGAACCTTAGCCCTTCTCAAACGACGTTGCCTTATATGCACCGTTTGGTTTAGAGCGTCTCGTATGAAAGAATCTACCGGAGGTAGATGAGAGCCCGAGACGAGCCCGCAAACTTTCGTAACCGAGACAGTGTCGACTGATACTCCTAACGGATTTCCGGTTTCTTCTTCGAAGAGCACTAAGCGGTTATTATTAGGTTTGAGGAATGATCTCGGGATTTGATACCATGTTTGTGAAGGTTGGCCGGTAGGGTTAAGAATCGACACCCAATACCGGCCGAGACTTTCGCCGTTGACCCATGCTTCGCCTTTTCCCATCGAGCCGAGATTTAGGGCGACGGGGAAAGTCCCCGTTGGTGCGTCGAATGTCGACTGATATTTGAAAATACATCCATTAAATCGTCGTAGAGATAAAAAAAAAAAAAAAACGAGATCATTCGGAAAAAACGTATATCCTTACCTTATACCACTTAAGTGTCCGAGGATGCGAGTCGAGATCGACCCATGTCGTGTTATTTGATCCTTCGTCGGAATAAAACCGAGACCTCTCTCCGACTAGCCCAACCTTTGCATCAACGAGTTAAAAAGTAAAGTTACAGTTAAGGGTAAAACTATATTTTAAAGTGAAAAAATAAGAATATTTTTTTTGGAAAGTTCTATTATTATGAAAATCTATTTAAGGAAAGTTGTACTGTTATTTTGAAACAGAGAGAGTACAGTAAAACTACCTGATACCCCCATTGATGTTTAGTCAAATCCTCGACGCCTTGATTTTTCCGGATACTCACACTTTGTAAACCCGCGGCTTTATGCTCCATGAACGCTCCTGAATCCTAGAGTTGCAAGTTCGAGAATCAGCGAAATCATTAACGAGTGGAAATAATTTCTCGACGGATAGTAAAAAAACGAAGAAATATAGCGTAGTAGTACCGGTAGTCCAACCATATTGCTTAGCAAAGAGATTGTGTTGACTCCTCTTTTTAAAGTGATTGTAGTCTCGAATATGAAGCTTGTGTTTTTATCGCTCCCATGTCCAGAACCTAAGGATATGCGAACGAACGAAAGTCAAGATAATCGAACATCAATTCAACCTCAGTTTTAGCGTTGACTTACCAATAAGAACTCCGTTGACAAATGCGCGTAAAACATGTCCACGAGATCTTACGGTGATCGTTGCCTGCGAGTCCTCGTCTTGCTGATAGCTACAGCATTTGTAGTAAGGGTATAATAGTAATTATCAGGCTTATAAAGTTATCCTAAAATATAGTCTCTTTGTCTCAGAGCTATAAGCAAAATTGTCAACTTTGACTTTTTTTGTCCGTCCAATACATATGATAAACAATAAGCAAAAATTATAAAAAAATAACCACAATATAATTTAACTATTGAATTTTATTTTAGTTATTTTTTTATAATTTTTGTATAATATTTATCATATGTATTGAACGTACCAAAAAAGTCAACGTTAATCACATGTACCTATAAGTGTGGGACCGAGGGAGTAAATAAAAACAGTTTAGTACATTGTTTTATAAATAATAATGACTTACTTGGTAGTGTACCATAAGTAATCAGATGTATCTTTTGTAGTAGTCATCTGCTCCAGCAAAGATCTCGACCTGATCGAGGTCCGGTCAAACACCGGAATAACTTCTCCGTTTTCTTTCCACTTTTCCGGCAAGTCCAATTTCACGGCCGGTGTCCTTGATCTCGTGTTGAATTGAGTGCTTACCTGTCGAGGAAAAATACGTAAAACGTTACAGGGTGTTTTTTGTAATTATCCATATTTGAACTTTTTTTATATATACCTTATCCGTGTTAAAAGCCACGATTTTGCAGTCGGGCAAGATGCTAATCGAAGTAGGAGCGAGCGTATAAGTTCGTTTTTGAAATCGGACCACCGCGCTATTCCTAACATCCGTGTTCACGAGAAAAGCCGCACATTCTCCGTTATCTCCATTGTACTGATATGCCTAATTAAGAAGGAGAACAAGAAAACATTAATTAAAAGAACGTGATAATATTTATATATATTCGATTTATTCGGAGTTCTTGATATAATTATTTCTTACTTCTTGTAGAGGGCCCAACGAGAAGTTAGTTTTTCGTCCGTAAAGTAGAGTGTGCGAGCATAGCTTGATCGATGCGTGAAGCTCCTTGAGATGGCCGTATTTCGGCTGCCTGAGCAAACCTGTGAGTTTACATAATTGTCCTTATAAATTATAATCCTTATATATATATATACACACACATACACACGAATAGTTACCGTATTCATCCAATGGGGCTTGATCATAGTAACTGGTAATCACGAAGGAAGCTGCTGTTCTTCCGAAATTTGTTCCTCCATGGTACTGAATGGGGAGAAATTCAAGTCAAAAATGTCCTGAACTTATTGGAGAATATATTTGAGTCACTAATATAAATATTAAGTTGGTCAACTTTTTTAACAGTTCCAGCTTTTAGAAAAATTGTGCAACTTATATTAGTGGGTCAAATATATTATCCAATAAATCTCGATAATGTTTTCGAATAAATCGTACCATGTAGTAGTTTATGTAGCTGCCGTCGGTTTTGACTATGAACAGAGCAACCTGATATGCAATATCCTCAACTGGTCTTGGTTTTGTGTAGCTCCCATACTTGTCATAGCTTCAAATGGAAAAATTAAAAAAAAAAATTAAAAAATTATATATGTATAATTAGTTAGTTAGTTATATTACAAGTGTGTCCATAGTTCAGTCCAAATTGCAGGCTTGTTTGGTGAATTTGGTCCAGCAAATGTCTCAGCACACCTCATTCCATTGCAGGAGTTAATCTGCAAAAAAAATCCATATTCGGACGATATATATATATGTGTATTTAAAAAAAAAAAATGTGAAACAACATAGTAGTATATGAAGAATTTATTTATTTTTTAAATCAAGAAATAATATTTTGATATTTTTAGAGATTGGGCCAATCAATAGACAAGTGCTTGGATTTTTACCACGGGATCGGGAGCGTCGTCTTGCTTGCACATGACCCACGGTACACCGGTGTTCAGGCCCACAGCCATTGCTGCGGCCCAACGGACGTATGGCGGCCCATTAGCTTTGAACCCACTCTCTACATTTTGGTACTCATTCTCAATCTGCAATTATTTTTAAAATACAGTATTGCATTTTAGTCCTCTATGTTCTACAAAATACTACATCTGCCTTGCAGCCCCGCAATTATTTACTGCACTATTTTTGTCTCGTAAAATAATGTTAAAAAAATTTGCATATTAAGTTGACACAGTATATTCAAAAGTGAAAAGTGTGTACTGACATAAATTGCAAAAGTTAGAGGACCAATTTGTAATTTTGACAAATATGAAGAATACAAATTTCAATACAATACTAACCTGAGAAAGTACAATAGGCCCCCCTTGTGAAGCATACAGTCCCTCTGCCTTCATCATGTTCACTATTTTTGTCGTGAAATTTTGCATGTAAGCCTGATAAAAAAAAAGGTTTTCTTGTAATTAAATGAAATTTCAGGGGTCCTTTTGAAATTAAATATAATTAATAATCACCTCAAACGGTTTATTATGGGATCGAAATATAATTCCAGGAACATCATGGAGCCAAAATGGGAGGCCTCTGCAAAATCAAATTTAATATTTTTCATTCAAAAATAAATATTTTAATTTAAAGCTTAAATCAAGTGAAATTACTTAATTACCCATAAGACCACTCGCCCTCGATGAAAGGCCCGATCCGAAGGCAAACGTAGAGACCTTGAGAGTGTACTTCCTTTATAAATCTCACTATATCTCGTCGACCGCTAAAATCGAACTGGTAAAACAAAACAATTTCTTATAACATTTTCGTTGGATGAACTGCATTGTTGATAATGTATTGCATTCATCGAATTACTAAATGAAATTTCTCGTTGTTTCTCTCGAATAAACACGTGAAACGAACCTTTCCTTGTTGAGGCTCGTGAAAGTTCCAAAACACGTATGTGTCGATCGCATCGAGTCCACCTTCTTTGGCTTTTGCTATAAGAGATTTCCACATCTATTGATATGAAACAAATAATTGAATTATAAATAAATAGCAAAATAAATAATTGAATTATATTTAAGATGGTTAAAGATATGACAAATAAGTTCCAAAAAAAAGAAATAATTTATTTCATTTTGCCAAAATTAAAAAAAGGAATTTTCCTTAATTATTCAAAATCATCCGTCATTTATTTCTAATTAATGATGAATCCACTGATTTTAAATACTAAGAAACCTCAATAATAAAAAAATCAAGATAACTTAATTAGCAACAAGAAATTAAAGAGAGATTATTACATCGGGAGTACTCCTCGGATAATGAATCGAACCGGAGAACAAAAGCTTCCTCTGCCCGTCGATGATCAACGACCTCCGATCATATGTCACATCGCCGCCACTAGCACCGCCTAACACCGCCACCGCCGCCAACCCGAACCACCACAACCACCGGAAACCCGTCATGCTTTTTTCTCTAGTAATTGAAAAATATTTAATCAAACACATAAATAATTTATAGCACATGAAACAAAAATATGTCAGTGTCACAAGTGCGTATTCGTGAATAACAATTTAACAATCGTACAAGCAAAGAAATTCCCAAGTAATTATTTTCTAAGTATATATATACATATGAATTCTTGCAATAAAACATGGCATAATAACTGCAAACGCTTGATTATTTCCTTCTGTTTAAAGAAAATGGAAGGAAAAAAGAATCGTTACCTAATTAATTAAGCTACATACATTTATATAAAAAAAATATATCATGAAAAATAAATCTACCTTCTTCCGGACAAAAAAACATAGGAGGATGGAGAAGTGGTAAAGGCTGGAAAATTAATGTAACGTGACGAAATAAAGTGAGAAAAAAAAATGTTGATATATATACAGTCCAAGTGTCTTGATTTATAAGAAAAAATAAAATTTGTCACCAATTTTTATTTATTTATTATTTGGAACCATAAAAGCATCTTGTGCGTGTTCTACTTACCAACGAAAATGGCAAAATAAAATATAATAATAGAAATATAGTATTGATTTTTTAATTAATTAAAATTTGAGATTTAAATTTAAACGTATAAATATAATTACTGTACTTGGTAATTGAGATATAGTTTACCTTTGAATAGTTTTTATTAGGTAACTGAAAATTGAAAATAAGCCTTTTTTTGGAGTTGTGATATGTTAGACAGTGTTAAATTTACAATATATTTCTAGAAAATCTAATTATATAAGGTATGTTAAAAAATTATTTGGTAATCAAAATAGTTAATAATCTTATTTTGTAACGAACGAATCGGATCGAAATTGAGTAGTTTAAATAATTTGATTATTAACTATTTTGATTATCAAATAATTAAATTAAAAAAAATATAAATATATTTGAAATTTTGGGCTTTTGCATTGGACTATTTTGTGAAGTGTTCTTAATGGGCCCTACAAACGCTGCATTTGCAGCCCAGTTAAATAATATTAGAACCGGGTCAACTCGGAACCCGGTTCGCGTACTTCGAGCTGTCCCCTCCAACAAGCCAATAACCAGAAAAAGCACGCACTCCTCCGTCTCCATCGAAGCCCTCCGCCATTCCGACTAATTTCCCCCGAACAGAAGCTGTTCACTTTGCGCGTCGTAATGTCGGTAAGTAATTTTATCTCGTATCGCAGTTCCGATTTCTGCATCTCCATGTTAAACCCTTGATTTTGTTAAAAAAAATCGAAATTAATCGCGTGATTTTCGTTTTCGCAGATCTTCGAGTACAACGGAAGCGCTCTGGTGGCTATGGTCGGAAAGAATTGCTTCGCCATCGCCAGCGACCGGCGGCTCGGCGTGCAGCTGCAGACAATCGCCACTGATTTTCAAAAGATATACCGGATCCACGATAAGCTGTTCATCGGCCTCGCCGGACTCGCCACCGATTCTCAAACACTGTAAATTTGGCTGAAAACTTCTTTTTATGCACTCGTTCAATTTATAGGGTTTCAAAATTGTGAAATTTGAGTAGGGTTACTTCAGTTGAAAGGAACAATTTGATCTGTGGATAATATGTATTGTGTTTAGACTTGCTTGATTGATGACTTGTGTATTCGTTGAATCTGCTTGAAGGCATCAAAGATTCGTTTTTCGACACAAGTTATATCAGCTAAGGGAAGAGAGGGATATGAAGCCGGAAACTTTTGCCAGCCTTGTGTCTGCTATTCTATACGAGAAAAGGTGGGTGACACACCATTCCAAGTGCATACATTGTTCAACTTAGACTTAGTTGTTGTTGGAACGGCTTGCTATAGAGATTAATCGTACATGGGTTTAACTTATTTAACGTATTTTCTTGTTCGTATGGTTTAGGTTTGGTCCATACTTTTGCCAACCTGTTATTGCTGGATTAGGCGACGATGACAAACCCTTCATTTGCACTATGGATTCAATTGGGGCAAAGTACGTCTAACTTCTGCTGTTCATTTTCTGGTTGATCCACTATTGAACATTACTCAGATTTTTTTGTTCTTATAGTTAGTTATAGAGAAGTAATTTTGTTTGGACTTTCTGAATTGACTTACACATTCCCCTTTTTACTCTTTTACTTGCATGCATTTTTTCTTGTCTTCGGGTTTATTATTTATGTATAACAGTATAAGAAATGGTTAGACATTTTACTAGGCAGTGATTTAAATGTTCTATGTTCAATGATTATTACATGGTTGCGATTTCCACTTTCACTATAATTTAGTTTTTCAATGATTATTACTGATAGTGGGACCAAATATATTATATACTGTAGTAATTACTCCATCTTTGTCTGTAATATTGTGCTGCATCATACATCAAGCCTTTGGTTCTTGATGCTTCGTGCTTATTCCAAATTTTCATATTTTAGACTCGTGTTTTTTCTTTTTTAAATGCAGAGAACTTGCCAAAGACTTTGTTGTTGCTGGAACTGCCTCAGAATCACTCCACGGTGCCTGTGAATCTATGTTCAAACCTGACATGGTTCGTAACTTAATGTTTCTCATGTTTGCCTGAGTGTGACTTAAATTTTTAATTTTCTTTATCCGTTAGGTTTAAATACAGACTGTGTTCTTTGGTTGCTGACGCAATTAAGTTCTTTCTATGATTTGGAAATTTGAATCGCTTCTACTGTGATTTGCCATTGCTCGACATCATTTTCAGTGCTTATATTATTTTAACTTTTGATGCTTTTCTGGAGTTCAAAGGAAGCTAGTCCAACATCTTGTTTTTATATACATTTTCATAACTATAAAGATTACATTTTTCATGTCAGGCTGTATATGGCATCTGAGTAAAATAGTCTTCCGTTTCTGTGGAAACCGAAAAAAAAAAATCCATTAGTTTTGCTTAAACCGAAAATAATAATACTTCCCTATAATATTCAGGAAGCTGAGGAATTGTTCGAAACCATCTCACAAGCTCTGCTAGCTTCTGTGGACCGTGATTGTTTGAGTGGTTGGGGAGGGCACGTTTATGTCGTGTAAGCGTTTTTTTTTTTCCGCTCACTTTCCCTTATTTATGTTCCTTTAGTTTTATTTCTGACCGAGAACCATCTTTCGTGTTATTGCAGCACACCAACCGAAGTTACCGAGAGAATCCTCAAGGGAAGGATGGACTGAGTTTTTGTATGCCGTTTTTCATATTTCCCCCTTAATATCATGCTCTAGTATTTTCGGTGTTGGATTTATGGTCTGAAAATTGAATATTTTAGTGATCAGCATATTGAGAAAAGTTTGTACCGTGTGACACTGATATGTTTATTCTGGGATTTTTCAAGATTCAAATGTTGAATTTCTAAAATCTTTATATTCATATGCTGTTGTTTCTCTGTGGGACCAATGGACCAAACATTGTGTGCAAACAATGTCCGGACGAACTAGACAAAACCTGACTAAAATAAAATGAAAAACTGCAATTGTTGTTTTGCATTTAGTAAAAATTTAATTTGTTACATCAAAAACTTAGTACTATTTTGTTTGGGAAATGTTTCTTCACAATACTGTAAAATCATCATTATATTCACTTGTAACACTAAAATTATCATTATAGAAAGATAATCATTATATTTACTTGTAACACTAAAATCATCATTATAGAAAGTGAGTACACAATTATAAGTTGCCCAAAATAACATTATTGATAAAAAGTAATTTAATTTGTTATTTCACATACATTTCTCCTTACAACCTGGATCATAATTAAGCTCTAATTACGCCAGGTTTAGTGGGTTGATTCATGCTTAGTCAACACCTAATCCATGCTTGATAGTTTATTAATTTGAGACCTAATTATTACATTAGTTGATAAAATTATTGAGTGGTGTATTTTGATGGTGACAAATCATGTTATGACGTCATAAATAAATCAAGTGAATCCAACATATATGTTGCACTCAAAGTCTAATTAAATTATGCATGATTAATTATCCTTAAACATGTGTTTATAAAGTACTAATAAATGTCGATGTATGAACCTTATCTGGTTAAGTGACTATAATAACATTCACCAGATTGAAGTTTTGAGGAGCTGGCACTATTTAATTTGCAGTACATCCAATTAACTGAAAATTCATTCTCTAAAATTGTCTTTAATATAGTGTGTTGGAAGTTGTTTCGACTAATACATACAATGAAATAACAAATTAAATCGAAAATAACAGAATGTCATTCAAGCCATGCTAAAATTGAAATGAGAATGACGGAAGTAAAATTGTATTTTAATATCTTGAAATATAGTGTATTAAAGTCGACCACGTTCTGTTCTTTTATTTCGACCAATACAATTATTTCAATGAAATAACAAAATCGAACATACAATATTTATAATTTCGAACCATGCTTATAAATAGAGATGAGAATGAGTAACCTCCAAAATATCAAATATCAAAATGGGACCTAATACAATTTTCTGCAGCTCATTCGTATCTGTGATCTGATGGATTTTAGTATCAAGTTGCAACAAAATAGATTGTGCTACACTTTATTTACGGATTTTGTGACCCCATTTATATATTTATAAAAAAAACCATAAAAAAACAAATAAAGGCCTTCATAAATTGTGGGGGGTGAAATCCATTTGATACGAAAGTCATGCGAATATGCCCTTCATGAGATGCTTTTGTCTTAATCCTAAATCTGTCCTTTCGTCTAGTAGAAGGGTCAATAAGATGAGTTGGTGAATTAAAGTTAAAAAATAAATAATTGCAATTAAAATTTTAAACATATATATGTATACAGAAAGAAAGAATATATTAATATTTTTTAAAATTAAAAATATTTATTACATTTATTAAAAAAATGAACAGAGATAAAAATATATAAATCCAGATCCAAAAATAAACAAATGCATGATACTCCAACGTGTCAGTCCCTTTTACCATTCACCGATTAAAAAGCTTCCAAAACAGAATACGTAAGCAGTGATGTCATCACAACACCGAAAGCCACCTCAGTTTCCACCCGCCACGTGTTCCTCAAAAACTTATCTTCCACATGCCTTCTAGAAACTCCCGCCACGTGTCCCATCTCCAACCGCCTATATATTTCCGATCATTCCCTTGCGCACTAAGTTTCATCAAAACTCCCCAAATCCCCAATTTCACAAAAATCAAAATTAAAAAAAAAAAAAAATCAAAAAAAATGGGCGCCGTTGATTTGCAATTACCCCCAGGTTTCCGATTTCACCCCTCCGACGAAGAGCTCGTGACGCATTACCTTTGCCGGAAATGCGCGTCCCACTCAATCGCCGTTCCGATCATCGCCGAAATCGATATCTACAAGCACGACCCATGGGAACTCCCAGGTACTGTATATATTTACAACCCTAATTGTGCTGATTTCAGTTTTAATTACGATATTTGTTTTAATCGATTCGATTAATTTTAATTTGATTTTCAGGTCTGGCTCTGTACGGCGAGAAGGAGTGGTACTTTTTCACTCCCCGGGACCGGAAGTACCCGAACGGGTCGAGGCCGAACCGGGCGGCCGGGCATGGGTACTGGAAGGCGACCGGCGCCGACAAGCCGATCGGGAAGCCGAAGCCGGTCGGCATAAAGAAGGCCTTAGTTTTTTACTCGGGGAAGGCTCCGAGAGGCGAAAAGACCAACTGGATCATGCACGAGTACCGGCTCGCCGACGTCGACCGGTCGGCTCGGAAGAAGAACGGAAACAGCCTCCGGGTCGGTAAAATTGATTTGGATGGTTAGGATTAATTTTGAGATTATTGATTGATGTGTTTTTAACGGTTGCGATTGAATCCGCGTGGACTCTGTTCTACAGCTGGATGAGTGGGTGCTTTGCCGGATATACAACAAGAAAGGCACGATCGAGCGGCAGCAGCAGATTCAGGAGGCGGTGATGACGTCAGAGGAGGAGGAGACGAAGCCGGTGGTTCTGACGCCGATGGTGTACGATGACTTTGCGCTCCTCGATGTATCGGAATATTCGATTCCGGCGAGGCTGCAGACGGAGTCGAGCTGCTCGGAGCATGTGCTGTCGCCGGAGGTGGAGAGTGCGCCGAGGCTGAGCGAGTGGGATAGGTTCCAGTTCGACTACATGGGGAGTTATGATCAGATCGAGCCGATGAGCGAGGTGTTTGCTTACATGACGAAGCCGTTTTGATCGAGTTTAGCTACGTTGCACTTGGCACATGAGACTTAATAATAGTGTCTATGAGTGTGCTGTTGTGAAGTGATCGAATTTGTGGTTGATCGAATTCGTTTATATATTTTGTTTTGTACTATGATGATTTTTATTAGTGATCCATTTGATACAAACAATTCACTTATTTCATTGAAACTAAACACAAAATGAACAAAACAGTTATTTTGGTACATCTCAAATCGGCGTTTATCTCCATTCTCTTCGTCTATGATAAAATACAAAGTCTTGAAGTAGTTATTCGCATCAGTAATGTGTTCAAAGGGTTGAGCACCTTTCCAGCACACCGGAAGGGTATGATCGTCGTTTGCAATCTCCAGTTTTCCTGCTAAGTCATCCTTAATCTGTTCAAAAACATAAAAAAAATAAAAATTCACAATACTTATATATAAATCCATCTTTTAATTAATTGCAAACTCGCCTTAGTGAGAAAATCCTCGTAAGCTTGAGAGCTGAAGTAAGTGAAAGTACTTCCGCTGTCGAAGACTATTTGCAGGTGGCTACTAGTAGGATCAACTTCCTGATCAAAGTAGAGGAAAGCTGATTCCATCATGTAGTGATCTCTGATATAATATAAATATAACCGTTAATTAGATGCTGCATCATTTAAAAACTCGAACTGTTTTGCAGAAGTTAATTGGACAGCCTGACATTTATATATATTATAGTGAGTCGAATATATTCTTCAATACTTACTGTTCTCTCGATACGAATTTCCATACAATGTCGTCGTCGATAAGAGGAGTATCACCAAAGGCTAGATACCCTCCGCCCTGAGCACCAAAACAGTGACAGATGACGTTATCCATCACACCGAAGCTTTCTAGTTGATTTAGAATTCCGGCTTTGCCATTGCCGAGCCCTGGAAATTCTTGATCGTAACTGCATCTACGGTACGAAATTTTATTTAGTATAGTTTTATTAACGAAAAAAACCAATCGATCGATTTATCTGATTAATTATAATCTCACCCGATGGCTACTAATGCTGTTTGCATTGTACCGTTGGTCAACCGAAGATTCACGTTGTCAAAGACCAGTAAACCTAGAGACGAGCCGAAATTGGCATATTGGATCTCGTAATGACAATGTGGATCGGCTTCCTCGCAGTTCGGGACCTCGTTGAGCTGAAGGGAAACGCACACGTGATGCATGCACGAGGCTGCATTAGAAACTCTACCATCGGCCGACATCACCGGCTTGTAAAGATCGTTTGGGGTCTGAGATGATCAGAGATCAATTCAAAATCGAAATCGATCAATAACAAATAAACGTATCATCTAAAAGCTCCAACTGTTTTTAATTTCTTAAAAACATGCATGACATAGTAGTAATTTTTAACTAAAACTAGTTTTTAAAATCTGCCAAATTTTAATCCTCCTGTCCCAGAGCTATAGGCAATTGTGGTCAACGTTGACTTTTTTTGTCCGTCCAATACATATTATAAACAGTATATGAAAAAATTACTCATATACGTACGCGCTGAGCTATAGCCCCACCCACCCCTACCATTTATTTATTTATTTATTTCAAAAAGTTGCTACGCGACTTCGGCGCCCAAAATGTATACTCATATACGTACGCGCTGAGAGATTTATAATCTAATCACATCAATCAGAACTTGCATCATTAAAAAAATTACTAAATTTATTTTAAAAGTATTTTTAAATAATTCAAAAAATACTTTAAAGCACTTTAAAATATGCTAAAAACTTATTTCAAATCGTTTAAAATTATTTTACGACGACACATTAATTTTTAATAAGCATTTCAAATTAAATAAAAATTATTTTTATAGAATGTTTAAAAGTTATTTCAAATCAATGTAGAATCATTTTAAAACACTTCAAAAAAAATTAAAAAGTATTTTAAATAAAATTATTTAAATATACTTTAAAATATATTTAAAACCTCATAAAAAATTGGGATATAATTATATTTTAACATCGAACTTTGGATACTCTTATGTGTTAAAATTGTGTGTATTGTGGTCATGTAAATTGTCCCACATTGAATATTTGAAGAAAAAAAACAAATTATAAGTAAAGAAAATTACTCCACTTAATAGTAATTAATTTTAGGATGAAACCTCCTCACGTGTGAGCTATTAATAAATTGCATTTAAATATTGATCTCACCACAAAAATCCGATATTTCATACTTTATGAACAACTATTTTTTTAAGTACATTTTAATATATATATAATAAAAGTATTTTTTTACTTTTAATATATATATAATAAAAGTATTTTTTTACTCCGTATAATTATGTGTTGATTATAATATAAGTATAAAATAACATTTTAACAAAAAAATATATTTTTATTCTAACTCAACTACTTAAAAATGATTATTTGTCGGAATATGAACAAAATAAATTGTTATATTTAATATAATAATATTTTAATCTTTATTTGACTTTAACTGAAAATTCTGTTTCCTTTTGACTTTATATTGACAAATTACTTGAAATTACTAAGTAATTTGTAATATTTCCCTTTTGACTTTATATTGAAATAAGAGTAACAACTATAATTACTAAGACTGTAATTTGTAATATTTCCCTTTTGACTTTATATTGAAATAAGAGTAACAACTATAATTATTTTATGCTACCTTATTCTTAATATTTAGTCTTTCACATCACAATCATAATCATATTTAATATCTTTGATTTACTTTTTTTTCCTTCTCGTTTTATTTATCATTAAATAATTTATTATCTCAACCAACCTCAATTTATTTAAAATTGATGAAGAGTATTACTTATTATTATTATTATTATTATTATTATTATTATTATTATTATTATTATTATTATTCCAATGGAAGAGTTCAATTATTTTTATTGAAACAAAACCACAACACACATTTAACGCAACACAAAAACAAGTAAACAACCATACACGAAATTAACCATTATTCGAAGCAGGGGTAAATCGGTAAATATGCCATAGTCACGACCCATGCTTTGCCGGAGAAAACACTAAAGTAAACATTACTGATGAAGATAAAACTGCGGACGCTTAGTGCAGTTAGCTGCAGTCCATCCAACTCGAGGATTCGTCTCGTTGTTATCGTACACGATCCATTTATCTACCATCGAAATGGCTGCGCAAAAGAAACGCGTGATCAGAAATGCGCCGTACATATATTGTATTATACGAGATAATATCATAAAACGTCACGTAAAATAGTTTGATTATACATTTAAGACTTGTTAATTAATCTTTGAATTGAAACTGGTTGACCTAAAATAAGACTGAACTGAACTGAGATCACGTTCAAAAGAACAGATCTTTACTGATTTAAGTATCAGATTTAAATCGATAAAAATTATTTTTCTAATCTTAATAAAAATTGCAGAGTTGTTCTTGGTTTGAAGAATGGAGAATTTTATCAGATTGTTATCACAAGAACGGGAGAATGAGGAAACAATTACAGAAATTAAAAAAAATACAATTAAGGGTAAGCTAGGTATTAATAATATGTATTGAATAATTTATTATTAAAATAATAAATGGGAGTGCCAAATGTAATTTTAAGAGTGCAAATTTCACTCCCCTATTTGAAATTCATACTCCCTCTCCATCCATAGTATATTACAGAGTATAAATTGAAGTAAGTAGTTTTAGCAGACAACTCATTTATTTTATCTAGTGCGGAGTAGTATATAAGTTTATTTCTGGCAATTTAATTTAGATGGTTTTCTATGCTTATAAGTAAAAGTTATTTCATAGTTTAATCAAATTAAAACTGTGGTTCATCACTGCAGTTTGCTGCTGCCCATCCAACTCGGCTATATTCGTTATCGTAAATAATCCATTTATCCAGCATCGAAATGTCTGCGCACGAATCAAACAAGTAGTCGATCAACCGAGAGTTAAAATGAATCATTCAATCAGAGAAGCAGTCGATCAATTGAGAGTTATAAATGAATAATTCGTAAACGATATTCCGACCTCCGATCAGAGTGATGTCATCCCCTATTCCAACGCCCCCTCCGTCCAAGATGCCTAAGCACAAATTCCCTTTCCCCTGATCATACGACGAATATCGATCAGTAATAAAGAGAATTGAAGCAAGACGTAAAGAGATATATATATATATATATCACCGAGATAATAAGGTACGATTTCGGTTCCATTTCGAACCGAGAATGTTCCATGGACAAATGCAAAGCCTTGAAGTAGGTACTATTCGCCTCAGAAATGTCGGTAAAGGGTTGATCGCCTTTCCAGCACAGCGGAAGGGTAGGATCGTCATTCGCAATCTCTAGTAGTGTTCCTAAGTTAGCCTTAATCTGTTACAAAACACAAAAATATTAATTAATTAATTACTCCGATCCAACCACAACCACATGCATATCGTATCGATTACAAACTCATAATTAAACTCGCCTTAGTAACAACATCCCAGTAAGCTTGAGAGCTGAAGTAAGTGTAAGTGCTTCCGCTGTCGAAAATTACGTTAAGGTCCTTGCTAGCAGGACTAACTTCGTCACCAAAGAAGAGTTTAGCTGATCCCATCATGTACTGATCTCTGATTCCAGCAGACGATTATATATATATTATAATAAATTAAACTCGATCACATACATATAAAAGACTTACATTTGGCTCGGTATGGATATCCAGACAATGCTGTCGCCGTCGATACGAGGAGAATCACCAAAGGCGAGAAACCCTCCGCCTTGCGCGCCAAAACAGTGGCCGATTATGTTACTCATCACACCAAAACTTTCTAGCTGATTCATAATTCCAGCTTTACCCCTGCCCAGCCCCAGTATTCCGTCGACATAAGGCGTTACAACTTGTTCCAGAAGTTCTTGATCGTAACCGCATCTATGACGAATTATTTATACTCTATTAAACAAAAACCATATATATATATATATATATATGAATGGATTAATCGATTAAAATCTAGCTCACCCGATCGCTACTAGTGCTGTTTGCATTGTACCGTTGGTCAATGGAAGACTCACATTCTCAAACGCATATTCGATCTCGTAATGACAATACAAATCCGGTCCCTCACAATTAGGGACCTCGTTCGGCTGAAGGGAAACGCATATGTGATGCATGAGGGGTGCATGTAAAGATCAGATCAGATCAGATCAGATCAGATCGATTCAGTTCAGTTCAGTTCAGTTCAAAAAACTAAAATATAATCAATATACATATATACAAATGCAAATATATAAGTACGTACCGGAGTGGTTTTCGCGTCGTCTATACCACACTGAAGCCAAGTAAGATCGCTTCCGGTGTCTATGTCGAGAGTGTACTCTTTCGGCGGATTGCCGATGTTGATTGTTACATTGTAGTTCCTGCAGTAACATATATATAGAAATGTTTGATAACAAGAATATATATATAGCATACACGAAGATTAATTAATAGTATAAAATTACGTACGTACGTACCCATCGGGAAATACGTTTCCATGGACGGGGAAAACGACAGAAGGCTTATAGGCAACGATGGCGGCTATCGTCGTCAACACGTGCAACATCAACAGTGCTCTCGTCAACATCTTTCGATACTATGTATGTATATGTATATGTATGCAGGATGTGTAGCTGCAGTGCAGACACATGCAACATATATTTATAGAATGGTGAAGGGGGCATTGGCCCCCCACCCCCACCCCCACCCACGCCCTACCTACCCATTTTTTTAATTTTTTATTTTACTTTTTTTTCTTTCAAAAAGTTGGCGTGCGTACGACTTCGGCGCGATCCAAAAAGCCGTGTACGACTTCAACGCCCAAAATGTACTCATAGTCATACGTAGTTAAGTACGTCACAGGGGCAAAGTGGTCTTTTCAGCAAGTTTGAATTCTGCCGCCAACACAAAAACAATGCCGTTTTGGCTGATACGGCGTCGTTTTACCTGGGCAGCGCAAATTAGCGGGTTGCGATGATCGAGCGATCTTTCACGTGCTAGTGCATGTCAATCCGAGTTTTCAAGTGCTTTTAGTCTAGATCCCCGCCAGCTCACAACATGGATGCCACAATTTCGATTAGAAATCTGTGGTGGAAATTCGTCCAATCGTGATTGATCCTAGGGATTTGCGTTCGAGATTTCGGCGTGAGTATATAAATTCAATTCACGAGTTTGTGTGTGATCCTAGAGTTGTAACTGAACATTTTTCGATTGCCTTGAGAGCTCGAATAACACCGAAATACCACATCCCTTCCCGAGCACGTAGATCAACTTTCGGTAATCGAATCTCGTAAAATTCTTGTTCATTTCTTATGAATTCTTTTGCATTACACTCCTACGAGTTCAGAGATACTTTTAATTGTGTTAGATCTCGTGTTGGACTTTAAAATTATTTTACGACACATTAATTTTTAATAAGCATTTCAAATTAAATAGAAGTTATTTTTAGACGCTTCATAAATGTTTAAAATTTATTTCAAATCATTTTAGAATCATTTTAAAAAACTTAAAAAAATCTAAAAAAATTTATTTAAAAACACTTTAAATGTTTTATTTAATTTATTTAAAAAATATTTTAATTCACTTTGAAATGTTTAAAAGTTGTTTCAAATAACTTTAAATTATTTTTAAAACACTTTGAAATTTTCAAAAAAGGTATTGTAAATAAATTTTATTTTTTACGACAATTTAAAATATTAAATAAATCAAACTAATTAGAAATTATTTTAAAATACTTTTTAATGTTTAAAAAGTATTTTAAATCATTTCATATTTATTTAAAAATTAATAAAGACAATTTAAAATATTTAAAAAGTATTTTACTAATTCATTTTAAAATTATTTTACAACACTTCGAAATATTTAAAATTTATTTAAAACCACATAAAAATTTAAGATAATTATTATTTTAACATTTGAAACCTTAACATTTTTATACTTTCATAATATGACATTTTCTACACTTTTGTGGGTGAGCTATTAATAAATTGCATTTACATATTTATTTCACCCAAATCCGATGTGCTTTAGTCACGTAACTTATAATGATATTTTTGTAATTATTATACTATTCGGTCATAGTATAAATATAATTAGTAAAAAAATAAGATTTTAACAAAAAAAAGTATATTTTTATTTTAACTCAACTACTAAAAATGATTATTTATATTGACACGAGTACCATAAGAGAAGGGGTAATATAATTTATAATATTTTAAGTTATATGCAAAATTATCGTTTACAATTTAATGTTTCATTTTTTAATTTTTTTTATTAATTAAAATAGTTTAAAATTAAAATTATAAAATGGTGTAATAACTACGCTGTGTAAATTAACAAAATATAATTAATACAATTAATAACCGTGTGTAAATTCACAAAATTAAAATAATATTATATAATCTGCTATTATTCTTAATTGGAAAAAAATTGAGTCATTTAATTTTAAAAAAATATTAAAAACTTCCCTTTACTCAAAAATCACCTTTTTTATATTTATTTGAATTAACTAGAAATTTTGTTTGCTTTAACTGAAATTTGAGTTTATAACTAATCATTATGTTATTTTCCTTGTGACTTTATATTGACAATTTAAATGAAATTATTATGAATATAATTTGTAATATTTCCCTTTTGACTTTATATTGAAATAAGAGTAACAACTATAATTATTTTATGCTACCTTATTCTTAACATTAGTCTTTGGACAATCATAATCATATCCTATATGTCCATTTAATTCTTTTTTCACGTTATTTTTCAGAATAATAGACACTTTTCTTGTTGAAATGTTCCAAAATAATTGACACTATCAAAATGAAAATAAATTTTTCAATTTTTTACTTTAAAATATAATTTTACTCATTTAACATAATTTAAAATGTTACGTTATAAACTATTTAAAATATAGTATTCCGTACGTTTGATGATTTCATGATCAGTAAAGAGATTGAATCGAGCAGCTTCTTAAAATATTTAATAGACATTTTAGATCAGTACGAATTCTTACAATTTGACAATGATTTTTTTTATTTAAATTATATATAAAGTATTTTTAACATTCATTAAACCTTACACACGAGTACACACTTTTTATATAATACTAGTAATAAAGTAGGGAAGAGTTCAATTATTTTTATTGTCACAAAACCATAACACACATTTAACACAACAATATAAGTAAATAACCATACACGAAATTAACCATTATTCGGAGCAGGGGTAAATCGGTAAATATGCCATAGTCCCTACCCGTGCTTTGCTAGAGAAAACACAAGTAAACATTACTGATGATAAAACTGTGGACGCTTATTGCAGTTAGTCCTCCATGTCCATCCAACTCGAGGATTAGTCTCGTTGTTATCGTACACGATCCATTTGTCTACCATCGAAATGGCTGCCCAAAAAAAAAGCATGATCAGAAATACGTCACATATATACAGTATTGTATGAGATAATATCATAAAAAGTCCCGTAACATAGTCTGATTATACATTTAGGACATGTTCTTTTGGACTGAAACTTATTGAACTGAATTAAACTTAATAAGTCTGAACTGAACTGAATCTGTTTGAACTTAACTGAACCGAGAATAAGTATCAAATTATTCTCGGTATTATACTGATAGAGAGTTGACGTAACTAACCTCCAATCACAGCGATTTCGTGCCCGATTCCAACGCCCGAACCATCCAAGATGCCCAAACATAACCTGGTTTTATTCTGAATCAAGAGGCGGACGACTAGGTCGATCAATCTTTCAGCGATACTAGCTAAAAAGCCGATAATTAAAAGTGAGTATAACTACTGACTAATACTCACCAATAGAATAAGGTAAGACGATGGGACAATCGAGTATATAGAAACTTTCTTATTGCCACCATCGTTTCTGAAGCTAAAATGCAAAGGCTTGAAGTCCACAGTGGCAGAAGTGATGTTCTCGGAGGCATTCACTTTCCAACACACCGGAAGCAGTGACGTCCCATTCACAATCTCCAACCGATTTCCCAAATCAGTTTTAATCTAGTACATATATACATACACAACATATTAAAATGTAATATAATTCGATTTTAGATTTTAGATGTTTATTTTTTACTCGAAATGTTTTTTCTTATTTGATACTTATTCAACTAAACAAGTGTCACACAAATATATATAAATAAATAAAACTGAATGTATTTTGTTTTGGAAAGTTAAGCTTTCGTGACACTGACTCAACTGAATTGACTTCAAACAAGACAGAACGCTAGAGTGAGCTTACCTGAGTAAGAAGATGGTCGTAAAGTTGAGAGCTGAAGTAAGTGTAAGGACTTCCGCTATCAAAGAGCAACCGAGTCGAATTATATATAGGATCAGTTTGATTCCAAAAGTAGAGGTCAGCTATTCCGTCATCTCTGAACAATTAACACGTGACACAATAATAAGCTAGCTAGCGAACGAACGAACGAACGAAACGAAAAAATCGATCTAACCAAACTCTCACCGTATCGACAGCCATGCAATGTCGTCGTTCGTGGGGATACCACCGAGGGTAAGGTAGCCTCCGCTCACCTCGCTAAAACAGTGAGCGAAAACATTATACATTATCACATTCATTTTCTGCAGCTGATCCGAAATTCCCGAACTGCCCTTGCCGATCCCCAGGACTCCGTCGACACCGTGCAGCGTATCATTACTGGAACTACTTGATCTACAATCAACAGAGTTAATTAATACGCGCTTCGTTGATTAATAACATGAATTATGACATGTCAAGGGTTGTTAACTCAGTTGGTTGAGCACTCGAATTGAGGATCAAAAGGACATTGCAATTGACCTAGACACAAAAAAAATATGAATTAGGACTTAAGCAGTTCGATTCTCTCACCCGATTGCTAATAAAGCTTGTCCCACACCTCCGTTTGTCAAGTTAAGAACCACGTTGTCGAAGTAGAGTTCGCCCCCAGACTTATTAGAGAAAGAATAACGGAGCTCGAAATGACAGTTTTGAATGTGCGTACAAACCGGGATATCACCGGTCTGAATCGAAACACATGTAGGATGCATGCAAGAAACCTTAATAGCTTTATCCTTGTAACCAAGAGCATAAGGGGGCTGAGAAAGAGAGAGAGAAGAAAAATAAATTAACAAAATATAATCAAAATTTTGCTCAATGAATATCTTTCTTAAAAATTTGCACACCTATAAATAAATTTTTTTTTTAATAATTTTATTTTATAACAACCTATTATATCCCTATTTAGAATCAGAAGAAAGTATTTAGTAGTTCTTGTTTACCGCGTCGCCTTGAACCCAAGTCAGAGCGCTGCGGCTCTCTATACGAAGATTGTATGCTTTCGATGGAAGGCCGATGTAGAGTCTTACGCTATGGTACCTATAAACAATCAACCGATTAATGAAACGAAACGAGGTATAATTACATGACAAAATTGCCCTCAAATAAACACACTCGTACGTACCCGATGGGATAAACATTTCCGAAGATGGGATAAACGGCGGTGGTGTTGTCATAGGATGCAGCTACGATCCAAGCCAACACGTGCAACGCAAATGCTCCGATCACAAACATCTTTCGATAAATGTTTTCTTTTGTACGGTATTGCATGCATACACACACGCGTATTTATACATTTATACAATATACGCATGCCAAAAAAGTTAGGGGCGCCATGAGTTGAAAAACAAAAATGCAGTTGGACTTTCGTTTCTTGTTAGGGAGATGCGGTGCATCTCGTCCCTTATTTGACTAACTCAAAAATTGAGACTTTCTTGTATATATTCTTAGTGTTAGCTAGTACATTGAACAATCATATTTAGAGGGAGTTCATCAGTTTTTCTTGTATTCTTATTGTTAGTACATTGAACGAGATAAAAAAAAAATTGGTCTCATAAATGTAGTCTTTTTTCGATTTAGTCTCACATACATTCGCTTTTTCAATTTAGTCTCATATATGTCGAATTTGGTTTCAATTTAGTCCTTTTTGTACGAAAATTTCAATTTTCGTCGAAATTTGTCCATAGATGCTGACTCAGCGCCACGTGTCAGCATCCCATTGGTCAACAACTTTTTTCTTTTCTGTCAAGGGTTGTTAGCTCAGTTGGTTGAGCATTCGACTTGAGAACCGTAAGGTCCAAGGTTCGAACCCGAGACATGTGTGTGTGAGTATTTAAATATTTGCAATTGACCTAGACCAAAAAAAAAAAAAAATTCTTTTCTTTTTTAAGAAGTCGTTGACCAATGGGATGCTGACACGTAGTGCTGAGTCAGCATTCATGGGCACTTCGTACAAAAAAGACTAAATTGAAACCAAATTCGACATATTTGGGGCTAAATTGAAAAGGCGAATGTACGTAAGACTAAATTGAAAAAATGCTACATTTATAGAACTAAATTTTTTTTTATCTCTACATTGAACAATCATAATTAGAGGGAGTTCATGACCGGTTCAAAACTGGACGGCCGGACTGAAAGCCCCTCACGAGTAAACGAGTAAGTCGAAAAAATGTATAATTAGTTAGGACATATATAATTAGTAGTATTATTCATTATGTGATATATCTCACATTACAACCAAGATACAACAATAAAGGCATAATCAAGCGACAACATCATCAACAAGATGGAATACATATAATCTATAAATCCAACTTAAAAGGTGCAAGAAATTAACAATTATTCGCAGCGGAGGGTAAAACAGTAATTATGCCGTTGAAAAAAAAAACAAAAACAAAAACCCGATATTGCATTTATATATATATTTGTTAAATATGTAATTGTGCATAAGCCCTCGTTTTTCTACTTTATTACTAAAAAATCTCATTTATTTTTCCTACTTTATGAACAGCTATTTTTTAAGTACGTTTTATTCTTACATTTTAATGAATATAATAAAAGTTTTTTTAACTCCGTATAATTTATGTTGATTATAATATAAATATAATATTACGGAAGAATTATAAAATAATATTTTAACAAATTTTCAATTTGATATGATTTTTTTTATTTAAATTATACTCCATATAAATTAGTATTTTTAGGATTCATTAAGGACCTGTTCTTTTGGACTTAATTTCAGTCAAGTTCAGTTCAGTTCAGATCGCCAGTTCAGTTCAGTTCGTTTCAAAATAAATTAAAATAAAATAAACGAAAAATAATTTGAATCTATAATTTTAAATATAAAATCTAGTTACCGTCGTAATATTATTAATATTTTTTAAAAAATATATAATAATTTATACAAATTATTATTATTTTTATAAAAAACCAGTTCAGTTCAGTTCAGATCGCTTAAGTTCAGTTCAGTTCAGATCGCTTCAGTTCAGTTCAGTTCAGTTCAGTTCAGCCGGTTTCAGTCCAAAAGAACAAGTCCTAAATCGATATATTTGGTGCACGAGTACACCCGGTTCATATAATGAAGTAATTGGAAGAGTTCAATTATTTTTTATTGAAACAAAACCACAACACACATTTAACACAACACAAAACAAGTAAACAACCATACACGAAATTAACCATTATTCGAAGCAGGGGTAAATCGGTAAATATGCCATAGTCCCGACCCATGCTTTGCCGGAGAAAACACTAAAGTAAACATTACTGATGAAGATAAAACTGTGGACGCTTAGTGCAGTTAGCTGCAGTCCATCCAACTCGAGGATTCGTCTCGTTGTTATCGTACACGATCCATTTGTCTACCATCGAAATGGCTGCGCAAAAGAAACGCGTGATCAGAAATGCGCCGTACATATATGGTATTATACGAGATCATAATATCATAAAACGTCACGTAAAATAGTTTGATTATATATTTAAGACTTGTTAATTCTTTGAATTGAAACTGGTTGAACTAAAATAAGACTGAACTGAACTGAGATCAAGTTCAAAAGAACAAATCTTTACTGATTTAAGTATCAGATTATTCTCGATATTATACGAATTAACGTAACTAACCTCCAATCATAGCGATTTCGTGCCCGAATCCAACGCCCCAACCATCCAAGATGCCCAAACATAACATGTTTTTATTCTAAATCAAGAAGGCCGATCGACGATCAATCTTTCCGCATGCAATACTAGCTAGGAAGCCGATAAGTAAAAGAGAGAGACGAGGAGGAAGCTAGCTAGTACTCACCAATTGAATAAGGTAAGACGATGGGTCCATCGAGTATCTAGAAACTTCCTTATTATTGCCATCATCATCGTTTGTGAAGCGAAAATGCAACGGCTTGAAGAAGTCCACAGCGGCAGCAATGTTCTCGGAGGCATTAACTTTCCAACACACCTGAAGCAGCTCGGCCGACGTACGATTCACAACCTCCAACCGATTTCCCAAATCATTTTTAATCTATATACATACATAAACAACATATAGAATTAATAAACGATATATAATATCTCAAAACTGAATGTACGTATTTTGTTTTGTAAAGTCATGCTTTCGTGACACTGATTCAACATAATTGACTTCACACAAAAAAAAAAAAAAAAAAGCTAGAGTGAGCTATCAAGTACACTTTAAATACAAGAACCAACGTTAAAAAATTTCAATCGTAAACTTAAAAGACTAAATGTGAAATCAAAGTTTTAGAGCTCGATCGATCGATCGCTCTCACCTGAGTAAGAAGTTCGCCGTAAAGTTGAAGGCTGAAGTAAGTGTAAGGACTTCCGCTATCAAAGAGTAACCGAGTCGAATTATATATAGGATCAGTTTGATTCCCAAAGTAGAGGTCAAATATTTCGTCATTTCTGAACAATTAACACGTGACACAATAAGCTAGCTAGCGAACGAACGAAAAAATCGATCTAACGTTAACCAGACTCTCACCGTATCGACAGCCATGCAATGTGGTCGCCCGTGGGCGAAAACAGGGGCGGATACACCTTATGGGTAAGGGGGGCTTAAGCCCCCCTAAAAAAAAAATCCTTTATATTTTTTTTAATTTTTTTTAAAAAATTGTATTTATCTTATGCTTAGCCCCTCCTAAAATATGTGTATATATATACATATTATATGTAAAATAATTTCAGCCCCTCCTACTCCTTTTTTCTGGCTCCGCCCCTGGGCGAAAACATTATACATTATCACATTCATTTTCTGCAGCTGATCCGAATTCCCGATCTGCCCTTGCCGATCCCAATGACTCCGTCGACACGTGTATCTTTACCAGAACTACTTGATCTACAATCAACAGAGTTAATTAATAACATGAATATATTAGGAATCAATTAATTAGTTTGATCGATTAATCCTCTCACCCGATTGCTAATAAAGCTTGTTTCGCACCTCCGTTTGTCAAGGTAAGATTCAAGTTGTCGAAGTAGAGTACACCCCCCGAAGTCTTATCAGAGACGGAATACCGGACCTCGTAATGACAGTTTTGAAGGCGTGTACATATCGGGATATCACCGGTCTGAATCGAAACACATGCAGGATGCATGCACGACAGCTTTATAGTTTTCTTACCAAGTTCAGAATTAGGGGGCTGAGAAAGAGAGGGAAGAGAAATAAACAAACAAAATAGGGAAAATATCATATATGGTCCTAAGTGGAATTTTACAAGTAATCATTTATCCTTAAAAATTATCAAAATTAGTTTTTTACCTGCTACTCTGCTACTGTAGGTTAAATCATGAGGTAAACCTTATTGTAGCAAGTCAAATGACTAATTTTGATAATTTTTAAAGATAAAAGACTACTTATTTGACTTTGGGACAAGACTAAATATGATATTTTCCCAAACAAAATATAATAAAAAATTGCTCGATTTATAAATTTATAAATCGAGCAATTTTTTATTATATTTTGTTTGAGAAAATATCATATTTAGTCTTTGTTTGGGAAAACTACTCTTTGTTTCTAAAAACTTTGCCTACCATTTTTTTTTTAGTCTCTTATACTCATCTATTTACATAATTTTTAACAACAATATTTATTATACTCTTACTTTTTATTATTTAAAACTAGTACTCTATGCAAACTCTTTAGAATCAAAAAGAGTATATATACCGCTTTGCCTTGAATCCAAGTCAGAGCGCTGCGGCTCTCTATACGAAGATCGTATGCTTTCGATGGAAGGCCGATGTTGAGTCTTACGCTATGGTACCTATATATATATATATATATATATATATATATATATATATATATATATATATATATATATATATATATATATATATATATATATATATATATTGTATAAACAATCAACGGATTAATGAAACGAGCTAGAATTAAATGACAAAATTGAACGCGTACGTACGTACCCGATGGGATAAGCATTTCCGGAGATGGGGTAAACGGCGGTGGTGTTGTCGTAGGAGGATGCAGCTGCGACGATCCAAGCCAACGCGTGCAACGCAAATATTGCTCCGATAGCAAACATCTCTCGATACATGTTTTCTTTTCGTACGGTATTGCATACACACACGCGTATTTATACGAAATACGCATGCCTCTCCGGGTTTTTTTTTTTTCTTCAAAAAAGTTAGAACAGTGAAGGGGGGCATTGACCCCCACCCCACCCCACCCTACCAATTTTATTATTATTTTCTTTCAAAAACTTGCGTACGACTTCGGCGCGATCAATAAATTAGTCGTGTACGCGTTGAGAGATTTATAGTAATTTAATCAAATTAATCACAACTTGCGTCATTATATTAAAAAAATAAATTTAGGGTAAAATAAGTATTTTAACAAATAAAAGTAATAAATTTAAAAGATAAATTTAGGAGGGGGCGTGATTAGTAAAATAAGGGGTGTAAATAAAATCACGCTTAAATAACATTACAACATAAAACCACACACAAACACAACCATTTTCGGAGCAGGGGTAAATCGGTAAATATGCCATAGTCCCGATCCATGCTGCTCGAGAAAATACTACGTACTACATTAGTAAACACAACCATTTTCGGAGCAGGGGTAAATCGGTAAATATGCCATAGTCCCGATCCATGCTGCTCGAGAAAATACTACGTACCACATTAGTAAACAAACTCATTATGAGCGAAAAGCGAAATATATAGTACAGAACTAAAACTGTGTGGGAGGCTTAGTGCAGTTGTCTGCAGCCCATCCAACTCGAGTATTCGTCTCGTCATTGTTATCGTACACGATCCATTTGTCCTGCATGGAAATGGCTGCGCAAGAAATACGCTGTCAAAGTTGGGCCAGTAACACCTTAAAAGACCTTTTAAGGTGTTATTGGCCCAACTTTGACATGGTATCAGAGCAGGCCCAACACGATGATGGGTGCCCCAGCCGATGAAATTTCCGGCTTGCCCAAAGATGGCACTATGTCCACGAGTAGAGCCGACAAAACCAAGCCTACTCGTGAGGGGGCGTGTTAAGTATCCCACATCGGTTGGATATCGATCTTAAAACTCAAATATAAGTTGGACAACCTTAATACCTTAACAAGGCCTTTTAAGGTGTTATTGGCCCAACTTTAACATGGTATCAGAGCCTCCGGCTATCCGAGGTCCTGGGTTCGACTCCCGCCATGAGCGACTCCACCCGAATTAATTATCCACTTGTTGGGCCTCCCCAAAGAGGTTGAAATCGGCCCACAAGTGAGGGGGAGTATTAGAGAATATATTCGACCCATTAATATAAATGTAAAGAAGCCCAACTTCTCTAATAGTTCGAGCTTTTAGATGAAGCGGTTTCTAACATACGCATTTGATCAGAAGAGGTTGAAATCGGCCCACAAGTGAGGGGGAGTATTAGAGAATATATTCGACCCATTAATATAAATGTAAAGAAGCCCAACTTCTCTAATAGTTCGAGCTTTTAGATGAAGCGGTTTCTAACATACGCATTTGATCAGAATAATTTTGTCTTCGGATCGAAATTAAAAAGAGAGTTAACATATTATTACATATACTCCACCAATTACCTCCAATCACAACGAGTTCATGATATTGATTCCCGATTCCAACGTCCCCGCCATCCAATATGCCCAAGCACAACATGGTCTTATCCTGAATTAGTCAAAGCTCGACTAGGTCAATCAATTAAAAGAGATCTAGACGACAAATTAAGCTAGTTAGTATATATATATGTACTCACCGTTAGAATGAGGTACGAGGATGGGTTCATCGTAAAGGTGCTAGAAGCTTCTTTAGGATCATCGCTTCGGAAATTAAAATAAAAAGGCTTGAAGTGCACGGTAACATCAGTAGTCTCGGGGGTATTAACTTTCCAACACACCGGAATGTTAGTGTGTAAGTTCGCTCTAGTTCATAAAGAGTCTTCGGACTCTTGTGAACTAGCTTGAACTTCACACTTTGGTTTTTGAATGAACTTCATTCTTATGTGTTTTTGTCATTTGTACAGGTTGAGTAATTCTAAGTATGCTAGTGCTTGGAAGACTTAGCCATATACAAGTACAAATTACACTGTGGGTCTTGGAAGCACTGGTGCTGATAAGTCCTTGGAGTTCGAAGCTGCCAAGGGTTCGAACTTCCTCTTCACTGATTCACCAAAGGAGTGCTGTAGAAGTTAATAGCTCTGGAGTTCATTCCGCTAGGTCTATGAAGCCAGAAGCGTGAAGAGTGAGAAGGCCCTGCTAAGGGAATTCGAACTCGCTGAAAGTAAAACATCAAGTAACATCTACGCACTCCCCGTTCGAAGTTCGAAGGCTCGCCAGAGACAAAGGACTGAGAACAAGTCAGTGATGGAATATTCGAGATTCCATAGAAGATGCTTTGGGCTCGGCCCATCAAGCGTAAAACCCGGAAGCCCATTAGGGTTTCATTTACGAGGTCTATAAATAGTCGCTAGATTGTTTGTAGAACTTAACACTTTTAATTGGAATTTCCTAGAGAGAGAAATATTGTAATCCGAGAGTATTCGCTAGAAAGCTCCGGTTCACTCTACTGTGATACACTTAAAACAAGTTCGCTAGAAGGAGTTCATAGTGTATCTGTTTAGTCTGTGGTTCATAGGACGCTAGTACATTGAACTAATAGACGTTTGTTTTTGGTCGTGTGACCTTTCTATAAGTTCGTAAGGACTTATAGATGTTTGATTGAAGTGTTGAATACAAAGCTTTCATTCAAGAACCTCTTTATTGTGTTGACCTATTATTTTAGTTCATAGACCCTTCGCGGTTTACACTACGGGTCTACCAAGTACTACAGTTTATAACACTGTAGTGCTTCTAACACAATTTCAATTGGTATCAGAGCGGTTCACCTTGCTACTTCGGTGTGATCCTTGCTAGAGGTTCGAAATCATGGAAACATATACAGTTATGAAACCCGTCATTCTCAACACAGATAACTACTCCTACTGGAAAAGTAAAACCCGAATGAGACTTAAACAAGCTGACTCAAGAGTGTGGGGCTCAGTAATTAAAGGATGGGAGGTACCTAAATATACTGATGCTGACAATGATATCCTCCCTAAAGACGAATCTACATGGACTCAGGCAGAACATGAAGCTGCAACCTTTAATGACCGAGCTATACACATTATCACTGAGTACATTGACATACACATGTTCCAACTCATCAAACACCTAACTTCTGCTAAACAAGTTTGGGATACTCTTGAGAATATATGTGAAGGGAGTGAGAGTATCAAAAAGTCCAAGATCAGAGGACTGAACACGGCCTTTCAAAAACTTCACATGCGTGATGATGAGAACTTGGACACCTACTACAACAAAATCATGTCCATTGTGAGTGAATGTCATGAACTAGGAGATCCTATTCCTCCTTCGTACATATGCACCAAGGTTCTGCGGACTCTGAACGATTCTTTCGAACCAAAAGTGGTTGCAGTGGAAAGCACTAAGTTGGCCAATACTACGAATTACAATGAACTGATGTGTGTTTTCAAGGACTATGAATTGAACAAAAAACTTAAAGATGACAACTACATGTCTCCAGTTGACAATTCTATGAGAGCACTGAGAGTGGGTTCGAACTCTCCTTCTACTCCTCCAGCTTCGAGCTCTACTACTGGCATGGATGTGAGTGCATACTATGCTGAAGAATCTGATGATGAGTCCGAAGCCTTGGCACTTCTAAGCTCTCCAAATCCAGATAAACTCGTAGCCCTTCAAGACACTGTGAATTATCTTATCCGTCAAGACATAAGGAGAAAAAGGAGATTCAAGAAATTTCAGAATCAAAGACCTACAAGGAGTTCGAACTCTCCTTTCTCTAGCTCTACTGGAAACCGCACTTCAAACTTCAGGAAGTTCATACCCAATACTTCTGGTAAAGATATGTCCAAAGTCAAGTGTTTTGAATGCAAAGGCATGGGGCATGTCAAGAATGAGTGTCCCAATCTACATAGAAAGAACAATGTTGATGTGAGCTATCTTGTCCTTGATGAGGAAAATCCGTTGTTCTCTTCTGATGACGAGGGAGATAATGTCCGGGAGGATGGAAAGAATGTGAATGCTTTCATGGGTTTCCTTGACAATGAGTATGAAGGTGAGTATGAAGTAGAAATGGAGGATGTTGCTACTTATGATAACATTTTCTGCTTCTCATCTAATATTAAAGAAGGTTCGAACTCTGTATCTTCTGCTGGTTCTACCTCTTCCTCCTACGAAACTGTTTTGACTTCAAAGCCTGAGACTGTTAGCTTAAGAGAGTTCAAAATAGTTAAAAATGAACTTGAAAAAGCTTTGAAAGAAGTCAATGAACTGAGAGAGATTGTAAAGAAAGAAGACTCTGAGAAGGACTTTCTTAGAAAATCATTGACTCAAATGGAAGAAGCCTTTGCTATGAAAACAAAAGAACTCTATGAGTTAAAAGACAAAATGGATGTAACAGATTCCTTATTCAAAAAATTGAACACTGGAACTTCCAAACTTGACTATCTCATAAGCTGTGTTAACCCTAAAAGGTATGGACTGGGTTTTAAAGAGACTCTTGAGACTGTTTACACCGAGCCGATAAAGTTTCCACCAAAATTCATTCGACCAAAGGATAGAAAGATCATTGAGTCCGTTGAGACTAAATCAGAAAACACTCTAAAATCAACAACAAAACTGGCTTCCACATCTAAATCTACTCCTTCTACTTCGAAGACCAAGACTGACGTCTCTAAATTCATCAAAACACACAACGTGTCAGATAGGTCAAAGTCTTTTGACCTAAAGAGTTCAAAGACCCAGAGTGATGGATCCAGGTCTATGAAGGCTAAAACAGTTCAGTCTGTGAAGTTGACAAAAATGGATCTTCGTCCTACTGAGCCTCGTAAAAGCTTTGTAAAAAGATATATTTGTCATTACTGTGGCATGGCTGGACATATAAGACCTTATTGCTACAAGAAAATAGAAGATCTGAAAAGGTCTCAATCTCATGTTCCCAAACAATCTTGGTTGAAGAAAGATCATGTTTCTTCTATCAGAAAGGTATGGAGGGAGGAAGTTCAAAGCCCTGTGGCTACAAATTCTTGTGTAAAGAAAATCTGGAAAGAGAAGCCAAACACTCATAGGCCTTTGAAGTCTACTGTAAAAAGAGTATGGAAGCGCCGAGAAGATTTTATATGCAATGTTGCACTCACAGCTACCAAATCCGGAAACAAGGAAACTTGGTACTTTGACAGCGGATGCTCCAGACATATGACTGGTGTGAAAGAGAGTCTTACTGACTATGTACCACACTCTGGGGGACCAGTTACCTATGGAGGAGGTGCAAAGGGTAACATAGTTGGTTGTGGCACTTTGAGTGTGAAGGGTCTTCCATCTCTAAAGAATGTCCTTCATGTGGAAGGGTTGTGTGCCAATCTGATTAGTATAAGCCAGTTGTGTGATGATGAACTTGATGTAAAGTTCAACAAAGACAAGTGTGAAGTCTACAATTCAAAAGGGAAATGTATACTGACTGGAGTTCGTGCTAAAAATAATTGTTATGCTATTGAAGAGAAATGTCTGTCTACCAAATCCGCTGATGAGATAGACTTATGGCATCAAAGATTGGGCCACACCAGCCTTCGAAACTTGGAAAACCTCGTTCGTCTCAAAGCTGTGAGAGGTATTGATTATCTACCAAAGATTGAGAAAAGAGTGTGCGGCGAGTGCCAAATGGGAAAACAAACCAGAAGTTCACACCCTGCTCTAACTTTGAACTTCAGAACTTCCAATTGTTTTGAGCTTATGCATATGGACCTTATGGGACCAATGGAAGTTCATAGCTTGGGACACAAATGGTACACTCTTGTAATTGTTGATGACTTTTCAAGATACACATGGGTAAATTTTTTGGCTACCAAGGATGAGGCCTTTGAAGCCTTTCATAATTTGGCTAGGAAAGTGCGAAACGTGCATGGGGCACGAATTCAAAGGATTCGTAGTGATCACGGTGGGGAGTTTCAAAATCAAGCTTTCCTAGAATATTGCACTCGAAAAGGCATTCATCATGAATTCTCGTCACCGAAAACACCTCAACAAAATGGCATCGTTGAACGGAAAAATAGAACCTTAAAGGAGATGGCCACTGTTATGTTGGTGTCTAAGAAAATGCCTAAAGGTTTTTGGGCGGAGGCTATCAGCACAGCTTGTTATGTGATCAACAGGATCACCCTTCGAAGCCAAACAGAGAAGACTGCCTATGAACTTCTCACTGGCAAAAACCCAAATGTTGCTCATCTACGAGTCTTTGGGTGTCTATGCTACATATTGAATGATCGTGAGCCTTTGAAGAAATTTGATTCCAAATCAGACAGAGCTATCTTTATTGGTTATGCTCTAAATAGTCATGCATATCGTGTCTTCAACCTTCGAACTCGTACTGTTCAAGAATCAACAAACATAACTTTTGACGAACATGACTTCAAAGGAAAACCCACTGAAGTTGTTACTAAAATTCGAAATGAAAATGGAACATGTGAAGGAAAAGAGCTTGGAAGTTCGAACTCTACAGCTTCGAACTCTGAGGCTTTTGATGAACACGCTGTTGATGGTTCGAAGTCGAGCTCCAGTACAGAATCCTCAGATGATGAATCTGTCCCAGAGACTTCAAACTCCCCTCTCATTACTTCGAACTCTACTGGTGTTCCGAACTCAGGACCCCCTGCTCATATACGAAAAAGACATCCAACTCAACTGATTATTGGAACTTTGGATCAAAGGACAACTCGCTCATCCAGGCCTTTGAACTCTTGGACTGAGACTTCAAACTTGGCTTTCATGTCACCTGACATTGGAATTATGAGCTTTGTCTCGGAAATTGAACCGAAGAATATAAAGGAGGCCATTTTGGATGAATTCTGGGTTGCTGCTATGCACGAGGAGTTAAATGAATTTGAACGAAACAAAGTTTGGTCCTTGGTACCAAGACCTAAAAATGTCAACATTATTGGAACAAAATGGATCTATAAAAACAAAACAAATGAGCACAATCAAATTGTCAGAAACAAGGCTCGCCTTGTTGCTCAAGGATACACTCAAGTTGAGGGTGTAGATTTTGATGAAACCTTCGCACCTGTAGCTCGAATTGAGTCTATACGTCTTCTTATTGCCATAGCTTGCTATAGGAATATCCCATTAAGACAAATGGATGTTAAGGCTGCATTCTTGAATGGTGTGTTGGATGAGGAAGCGTACGTTGAACAACCCAAAGGGTTCATAGATCCAAAGAAGCCAGAACATGTCTACCGTCTTCATAAAGCTCTCTATGGTCTAAAACAGGCACCCCGAGCTTGGTATTCTTGTCTGACAGAGTTCTTGATTGCTTATGGGTTCACAAGAGGAAATGCTGACACTACTCTCTTCATTAAAATGGTTGGGAAAGATATGCTCATTGCACAAATATATGTCGATGACATTGTATTTGGTGCCACCAATCCAAAATTGGTAAAAGAATTCTCTGCGGCTATGTCATCCTCCTTCCAAATGAGCCTTGAAGGAGAACTCAATTATTTTCTTGGACTCCAAATTTCTCAACGAAAAGATGGAATTTTTGTCTCACAAACCAAGTATGCCTTGAATATGCTACAGAAGTTTGATATGGCCGAGGCTAAGCCTATGAAGACCCCCATGGCCACTACGGATAAACTCTCTCGGGCTTCCAAGAGTAAGGACACAGACATTACCAACTATCGCTCTCTCATAGGAAGTTTGTTGTATCTCACTGCTACGAGGCCTGACATCATGTTTAGTGTTTGCCTATGTGCCCGTTATCAAGCTCAACCAAAGGAAGAACATCTTACAGCTGTTAAGCGAATTCTTCGCTATATTGCTGGGACTACTGAGCTGGGACTATGGTATACCAAAGACACCACAGCCTCTCTTGTTGGGTATGCGGATGCTGATTGGGCTGGTGATGCCGATGATAGGAAGAGCACGAGTGGAGGGTGTTGTTTTCTTGGAAATAACTTGGTCTCTTGGCATAGTAAGAAACAAAATTGCATAGCTCTCTCAACTGCTGAATCGGAGTATGTAGCCGCGGGAAGCTGTTGCACTCAACTCCTTTGGCTTCAACAAATGTTGGCAGACTACCAAATCACAAGTACCCCTCTAACTCTTCTTTGTGATAATGAAAGTGCCATAAAAATCAGTCAAAATCCGGTACAACATTCTAAAACTAAACATATTGGCATTCGACACCATTTCATTCGTGACTTAGTTGAAAAAGGTGAAATTATCATGGAACATGTGCCTACTGAAAAACAACTCTCAGATTTCTTTACTAAACCTTTGGCTTCGGAGAGATTCATTTCTCTCAGAAAATCCTTATGCATGTGTGCTATATGACTTAGTTGGAGTGGCACAGGCTACGGCTTCTGTCTTTTGTGTGTCACTTTGCAGGAAGCCCCACAGGTAGATTGACAAGAGAGTATGACTCACTTTGCGTGGATGTTGAAAATGCTTGAACTTTGGTATTTGCAATATACATATATACTTCTTATACATATAACTATGATAAATTTGAAAGTTCATTTTCTTACTCTCTGACTTTGCACTTTGAACTTTTCGTGGATTAGTCTTGTCAGTTGAACATGAATTCGAGGCCGCTTTAGTCTTCGGACCCAAGTGTATTTATTCCTCTGAGTGTGAACGTGTGAACTTGGCTTATAACTCCCACAAGCTATCACTTGCATAGATCCATAATACTAAGTAACGGAGGACGCCGGATCAATTTTCCGCCGGCTCCCCTCTTCGAAAGGTAGCACATGGACGCCTAAGTTTAAGATGCTCTTCAATCACACTTCGGAGATGCGGGATGATCCTCGCTCCCCTCTGACTGCTGTAATGAGCGTCTGTTGCATTTCATGTAAAGCTATAAACTCGTCTGGAGAACGCCGGATCAACTGTCCGCCGGCTCCTCTCTGATTGTAGTATTGCTAGTCCCAAGTGGAGTGCCTTTAAGAGTTCACCTCACACTCATGAATTAAAATCTCTTGTGCGGTGCTAACTCATCAATATGTTCCGACGAAACACGAACTCGACTCTGTGTTTGTGAGGATTGAAAAGTAAATTTCTTTCAAAAACGATTCATTGAAATACCACATATTCACACTTGCTTGTCTGGTGCTTCGAACTTACTCATTTCCCATGGCTCTAAGAGTTCGATGTCTCTCCATCTCTACCTCGTGGGCGCATCAGCAATGGGACACGCAGAAGTGTGGAGGTTCGAAATCCTTACTCTCTTTTTATTTATGAAATATTTTTTTTTGCACAGACACGCCTTCGAAGCCACATGATAACAATAGTAGTCGTCTCTCTCTGAGACTTCGAACTTGGAATCTTGTTTTACCTCTTGTATTGATCTCTGGGAATTGGTTTTGCTTTGTCACTGGACTCTCTTGTTCTATTGTCTTGTTTAAACTAACCTCTGCTTCGAACTTATTTTTACAATTTATATGTTTTCTATTACACTGCCTTGCTTGTTCTTCGTATAAAATTCTTCACAGGAACTTCGAAGTATCTCTCTCATCTCCAATTTCAAATCTTCGAACTCCTACCCTACCAGGCATGCACTCACTCTGTATTGAGTTCGGTCTACAGGTATACCATCTCAATGAATTCTTCGAACTCGCCCTGCCTGGTACTACACGTGGCACGATCCCAGCGGTTGAATGTGAAGAGGTTTCACTGTTGCCTATAAATACCCCGTCCGCGAAACACATAGTTTACGTTTTCACTGTGTGTTTTCAGAGCTAAACCCTTGCAAAAATTCTCTCTCTACAAAGTTCGAACTACTACAGCACTTCAGACTCAATTACAACTACTTCAAAGTTCGCACTACTATAATGACTACTTCAAACTCCCAATTCACTGATCTGACTATCCCCGAACTCCAAGACAAAGTTACACTTCTTACTTCACAGATCTCTACTCAAACCGCTGTTGTGAAAGCCTGCTCTTTAAGATTCGCAGAGGCAGAGGATGACACTGATGACATTCTCTTAGAACTTAATTCTCTAAAAAAATCTCTCTTCGAACTTAAGTCACAAAAAGAGTCAGCAGAAAAGGAGTTAGCAAAGAAAGAACAAGAAGAGAAGGATCGAAAGGCAGAGGAGGAAAGACAGAGGATTGAAAGAGAAAAATTCGAAGAGTCTGAGAGACTTCGAATTGCTGAAGAAGAGAAGAAGAGAAAAGATGATGAGGAGGCTGAGAGGGTTCGCACTGAGCTACTCAAGAAACAGCGAGACGAAGAGGAGGCAGAGAGAATTCGCTCTGAGAATGAGAAGAAAAAGAAGGCAGCCGAAGAGGCTGCGAAGAAAAAGAGCTCTGAGGACGCAAAAAGGGCACAACAACTACAATCTACACATGCTTCGACGAAGCCTACTGAACCTAAGAAGTCTGGTTCGAAGGGACTGTCTGTTGAGATCCCTAGGGCTGTCTCTGATGTGGGACCGAAATTTTTACCTAGTCCTACTCTGTCGCAAGGTTCGAATCTCTCTACTCTTGAACTTCGTAAATTAAAATTGAAACAGGCAGCAGGGGAAGAAAAGCTCAAAGCCTCACTGGAGAATATTACAGACGCCTCTCAGAGATGTTCTCCCGAGTTCGCAGGCTCTCTAGCTCGCACTTCAAATTTTATTACTAATGAAGTGTTCTCTGAATCTCCAGATTCGCCTGTTATCATTGGTACTTCGCAGGGTGAGGGCTCCGCGGCTCCTGACGTCAAATCCACTATTGTGGTTCGCTCCCCCACACTGCCCCTTAAGGGTTACTCAGATGACTTCTACACCGAGGCTGCGGAGACTCGTTTCAACGCTTTGGTCAACACTCAATTTACATATGAGAAAATTTACAATTCAAGACTCAAGAAACTTGGGATCATTGAGTTCCTTGCCAAAATGAAGCTCAACTGTGCACTCAACTATGACTATCCGTGTTATTCGAAGGTGCACAAGATTTTCTTTGCACACGTGACTAAGGACTTCGCAGACGTCACCTCTCCTTTCTATGGAAAGTTTGTCTTTCGCGGCACTGCATACACCTTCACTCCTTCTGTCATTAACAAATTCTTCAAAAGAGACAGGATCGAAGCCTCTTGGGACTCTCCGAAGACCACACATCCTGACTCCGAGATGCTTGGCTTCGTACTCACAGGTGGGCGTGATCCTTCGGCCCAGCCTGCGTTCCCAAAACTTACACAATTTTTTTGTGTCCTGCATAAAATGGTTTCAAGCAATTGGATTCCTACAACCAGCACAGCTCAAGTACACTCTGGTTCGCTCCATCTCATTTACAGACTGAGCAGAGGTATACAAGTTGATCTGGGACAAGTTGTTTTTGAAAAGATGTGCTCTTACGCTTCGAAGACTGACAACACCTTAGCTGCTGAGAGACTTCCATTCCCTCACCTAGTGGCTTCGTTGATGTACGAACAAGGTTTTGTCCCTCTTCCTTCGGATGGTGATCCCATAAAGATCTCAAACTTTGTATGGAATGGATCATACTTGAGTTCCAAAAGAGTGAATGATCTTCCTTGGGAAAACTTTGGGGATCGAAGCATGGATGTAAAAATGTTTGGAAAAACAAAAATCAAAGTCATCACAGCTGCCTCGGAGCTGTCTCATCCCAAAGGATCTTCGAAGCGCAAACCTCAACTTTCTCCTTCGGACTCTACTGACTCGGACTCCTCGGACGATGATTTGTACTTGGTTGCGCCGACCACTCTTCTCCGTGATATCCGAAATGAACGTTATTACATTAAACTTGCTTTGGATATCAACAGGCACATGGAGCGCAAGGTTCGAAGAGCCAGTCGTCGAGGGGGAGACGGGTCATCTTCCAAGGACTCCGAACGACTAGGAAGAATGTACAAGCAGATTCTCGAAGTAGCAGAGACCATCAGAATTGAAAAAGAAAAGGCAGATGCTGCTGCTGTTGAAGAGTCCAGGGCTTCGAAGTCAAAAGGGAAGAAGAGGAAAGTTCACTTTGACGAGGAAGTGAAGTATGATGATGACGAAGTAAAGGAATTGGATGTGGATGAGATCCCTATAGCCAAGAGAGCGAAGATGAAATTCACTAAGTACGATGCTGAGGGACTTCCGTGTACAGATGATACTGAAGGATCGAAGTCCAGCGTCAAGTCTTCGAGTGATGTTTCCGCTGCAGCAACAGAAAAAGATTTTATAAACTCTACTGACAAACCTTTTGCAGGTCCGAAGTCAAAAGACACTGTGAAGCTGGTGGTAAATCAAAAGACTGGAGTGTCTGTGAAGAAAGTTCCCAGGAAGCAATTGGCTAACAAAGGATCTTCGAAGAAGAAACCAGTCAAGCTTCCTTCTCCTACCCCTGCGACTGAAGATGAAGAAGACGAAGAGAATGAAGAGGAAGATGAGGACGAAGACCAAGATCAAGAAAGTGATGATGGTGACTGGGATATCATTTTCAGTGGCGACGAGGATTTGGATGAAACAGATCTACGAAGACCTGATACCCCGATTGATGATTCGGCCACTGGATCTGATTAAACTTTTTACTGAGATTAATTGTTATCTTTATGCTTGTTCGAACTTGTTTAAACTATTTCACTGTGTCTGTTTTGATGCTCGTTTGAACTCGGTTTCTCTTATCTTATTATTTTCTAAGTGTCTTAGTTGTTCGAACTTGTGTGTTGTTAGTCTACGCTCTTTCACTCTCTCGTCTTGCACTTGTTTATCTTTACAACTTTTTGAGTGTGATACTAATTTGAGGGGGAGATTCAGTTCGAATCCCCGATTATGAAGTTGACTCAAAAAGGGGGAGATTGTTAGTGTGTAAGTTCGCTCTAGTTCATAAAGAGTCTTCGGACTCTTGTGAACTAGCTTGAACTTCACACTTTGGTTTTTGAATGAACTTCATTCTTATGTGTTTTTGTCATTTGTACAGGTTGAGTAATTCTAAGTATGCTAGTGCTTGGAAGACTTAGCCATATACAAGTACAAATTACACTGTGGGTCTTGGAAGCACTGGTGCTGATAAGTCCTTGGAGTTCGAAGCTGCCAAGGGTTCGAACTTCCTCTTCACTGATTCACCAAAGGAGTGCTGTAGAAGTTCATAGCTCTGGAGTTCATTCCGCTAGGTCTATGAAGCCAGAAGCGTGAAGAGTGAGAAGGCCCTGCTAAGGGAATTCGAACTCGCTGAAAGTAAAACATCAAGTAACATCTACGCACTCCCCGTTCGAAGTTCGAAGGCTCGCCAGAGACAAAGGACTGAGAACAAGTCAGTGATGGAATATTCGAGATTCCATAGAAGATGCTTTGGGCTCGGCCCATCAAGCGTAAAACCCGGAAGCCCATTAGGGTTTCATTTACGAGGTCTATAAATAGTCGCTAGATTGTTTGTAGAACTTAACACTTTTAATTGGAATTTCCTAGAGAGAGAAATATTGTAATCCGAGAGTATTCGCTAGAAAGCTCCGGTTCACTCTACTGTGATACACTTAGAACAAGTTCGCTAGAAGGAGTTCATAGTGTATCTGTTTAGTCTGTGGTTCATAGGACGCTAGTACATTGAACTAATAGACGTTTGTTTTTGGTCGTGTGACCTTTCTATAAGTTCGTAAGGACTTATAGATGTTTGATTGAAGTGTTGAATACAAAGCTTTCATTCAAGAACCTCTTTATTGTGTTGACCTATTATTTTAGTTCATAGACCCTTCGCGGTTTACACTACGGGTCTACCAAGTACTACAGTTTATAACACTGTAGTGCTTCTAACACAATTTCACGGAAGCTTATTGGTCGACGTCGTCCGATTAGTAGCAATCACCAATCGATTTCCCAATAAGTAAGCTTTAATCTATATATATATATATATACACATGTTTGATCAATTATAGACTTAAAAACTATTTCGATGGAATTATATTGAATCGAAATCAGAGCTCACCCGAGTAAGAAGATCATTGTAAAGTCGAGAGCTGAAGTAAGTGTATGGACTTCCGCTATCAAAGAGTAACTGAATGGACTTACTAAGACCAGTTTCTTTCCAAAAGTAGAGAACACCTCTTCCGTTATTTCTGAATATATATAATTAAAACAATAAAACGAACAATCTGTCAGATATCATACATCGATTGAATAAAGAATTCTGGTCTCAAATTTAAACTGAACAAATAATTAATGTGTTATTCACTCAACTTAAGGTCTTATAAGGTGTTATTGACCTAACTTTAACACAATCGAATCAAACTGTTACCTTGTTGTCAGCCAGCCAATCTCGATCTCTTTAGTCGGAATATATCCTAAGGTTAGGAAGCCTCCACCGCCTTGTGATCTAAAACAGTGACCGAAAATATTTTTCATGACAACACCTGAACTTTGCAGCTGATGCAAAATTCCTGCACTGCCCTTGCCGATCCCCAGGACTCCGTCAACAGAAGGCGGTCCGGAGTAACCACATCTATATTGGAGAATATATTCGACTCATTAATATAAATGATAAGTTGTACAACTTCTCTAACAGTTCGGGCTTTTAGATGAAGCGGCTTCTAACAATAAATAATGTCATTTTAATTATATATTCTCACCCGATTGATTTCGATCGTTTATCGACAAGTCATGAACACCAACATTTTTGAAGAACAGTAAACCCTCCATGGACCTACTAGAGTCGGTGTATCGAATCTCATAATGACAGCGTCGATCTTGTATCCCACAAGTAGGAGTTTCGCCGGCTTGAATCGAAACACATGCAGAATGCATGCAGTGCACCGTTCGGTTCTCGATTGTTTTCGAGTTGCGTCTGTCGCACCGGACCCAGGTGAGACCACTGCGGCTATCGATACGAAGATTGCGTTCAGCGTGCGGATCGCCGATCTTGATTTTTACACTATAGTACCTATTGCACACACACACATATAACGAAACAAGAATCACATATATAATATACAGGCCTTCTTATATAAATGTCAAGTTATCCAACTTTTTTAACAGATCGAACTGTTAGATGAAGCGGCTTCTAACATATAGTAACAAATACTCCCTATGTCCTCTAACAGTTTTTTTTTTTTTAATTTATTTACAAAAAAAACTGACAAACATTAGTGAGAATAAAGAAGTGTATAAAATCACATAGAGTACGCATACTTACCCGACGGGATGAACGTTTCCAGAGATGTTGAAAACGGCGGTGGTGGTTTTGCTATAGTCAACAGCTACGACGACCCAAGTCAACACAAGAGCCAATGCTCCGATCACTACGAACCTCTTTGGATACATGTTTCGTGGAGTGGTGGATATGCACTTCAGTCTTGATCATGTACGCGTATTTATACACAAAATACGTGTGGGCTTCTCCGAGTAGGAACGAAACGGGGAGGGGGGCTGGTGCCCCCCTCCGATTGATCATGCGTAAGTTGAAAGTCATGCAGTAGACTTTCCTTTTTTTTTTTTGTTACGTCAGTACCTTCGACATGTATTCGGAGTCAAAAATTAATGAGACATTTAAAAAATAGGAAAGACAGTTTCATATATATATTATATCTGCAGCTCTCCGTGTTCCTTTTTATAATTTTAAAAATCAAAATTTCTTTTTTTTCCTAATTACCCCAAAAATAATTATTTAATTCGATTTGATTTTTATTTATTTTGACTTGGTGGAATATCGCTCCGGAGAAAATTAAAGATGGAGAAGATTTACTAGCAGTATATAATAAGAGAAATTTCTAGCATACAATTTTTACTTTCTTTCATTGTTTGTTTTTGTACGTTGACTGAAATGTTTAGTCTCATTATTTGAAATTTGCTTTACTTGTAATTTTTTGTTGGAGTAAATAATTTTACGTTCTTTAATTTAAACCACTGTACAACTTCGTAAGTTCATATCTTATTTTCATTTTAATTTAAAAAATATTGTATTAGGAGATAGTGACAGAATTATTTAAGATCATTTTATTTTACTCATCATAGACGACTTTGACTTACGACTTTGACTTATAAGATGATTGCCTCATGCTAGACATCAGAAACAAAAAATCAAAATTTCTCATGACAAGAAATCTGTGACTTGTATCGTAGAAGTCGATTGGGTGTACTGGTTAGGAAGTTTATAGAATGTTTTAGACTTTTAAAATTTAATTTGGTGTATTGAATACAAAATTTGTAAAGTTTATAAAAATCTAAATATTCAATACAAAATTTAAACTGTTTAAAAAAATCTAGTATCTGAAATCTCCTGTGACAAAATGAAATTTTGACTCTCTTATAAATAAAAGAATTATTAAAAAAGATTATATTTTTTTATGAAAGGAATTCAACAGTTACCCTGTTCAAAATACAATTTTAATCATGTCATATAAATTTTCATTTTCATAAAAAAATTTGATGAATGAAATTGAAATTAAATGAAATTTTGTGTTGCCTTTGTTGCAATCTGCTGCAGCCCATCCAACTCGACTATTCTCGTTGTCGTAAATCATCCATTTATCTTGCATCGAAATGTCTGCTGTTCATGTCGATCCAACAATCAGAACTCGTGTACGTACCTATGTAGAAAAACAAGAGATCAAACAAGAGATGATATCGATTAGAAACTCGCCTTGTTATAAATAACATCCCTGTAAACTTCGGAGCTGAAGTAAAGTGAGTACTCCTGCTATCGACGATTACTCGAATGCCACACTAGTAGCTTTAACTCCAACATCAAAGTAGAGAACGATATCGCACACAAGCAATAAAATAAATCGTTCATGAACAAAATAAATACAGTATTAATTTTTAATCTTGACTTTTTCATTACCTACACAAAAATAGTTCAATTTAATATCTTAAAATTGTTGCACAACCTTTTTCTTTTTTCTATTTTTATATAAATTCTATTTTGAGAATTATCTTAGTATCTCCCAACCCCAAATATGAGTAAAAAAACTAAAAATATGTATTACAAAATGTCACAACAGCACAGAGCATATTATATATCTGATCAGTGATCACAGTAGCTATAAGGAAGAATCGAATGCCTTTTTTCATATTTTGCATCGCCTCATGTCTGAATCGAACGGGTATAGCCTCCAACAAACCATCATTCGCAGAACAAAACCCTTTGCGGTCCATACTGTTACTAAAATTATATAAATATATATATATGTAATATGGTGAGGATTCGCCCTCAGCCGAGTAAAGCTGAAAGCAAACACACACGGAAAAACAAACACGATATACGATCTTATATGGTCACAACTTTGGAAGCCTGTTGCAGTTCGCCGGGGCCCATCCGATCCGATGTCTCTCGTTATCGTATATCACCAATTTATCTTGCAACGAAATGTCTGCACGTATAATGTTTTCCTTAATCAAAATTTAGTAAAAACAAAAAAGAAAAGAAAACAAGTAAAGTAGAAGTATATATGTATTGCATTCTACCTCCAATCAAGTTGAGATTTCCTAATCCAACGTCCCCACCGTTCAAAATGCCTAAGCACACATTCCCTATTTCCTGAATTAAAAAAATAAAATAAAAAATTATCTTACGGAAATTAAATACGAAGAAAAGTTGACGACTCACTGTGAGAATGAGATATGATTCTGGGCGCATTTGGAACTGAACGTTTTTTCCATCCGTAAAGCTCAACACCAAAGGCTTAAAGTGGCTTCCGGCATCGCGAGTGGATTTGAAAGGCTTAGCGCCTTTCCAACACAAGGGAAGGGTTTTGTCCTCACTCGCGACTTCCAATTGTTTTCCAACCAAGTCTCTTTTTATCTATAAATAAATATATATAATCAATTATTATAATATTATTAGCTCCAAAATGAAACTTCCAAGGAGAACTCGAAACTCACCATAGAAACGAGAGTCTTGTAAGCTTGAGAGCTGAAGTAAGTGTAAGTACTTCCGCTGTCAAAGACTACTTCGAGGCCCTTAATAGCAGTACCGCCGAACTGGAGGACAGCCGATCCCAAAGTGTAGTGCTTTCTGAAATTACACAAATACCCTTTCACATTTGTTTCTATTATACGAAGTTCACACTCAAATGAACCAAAGGATTATAGGGGTTGTTTTGTAATTATCGCATAAACTAGCATGAATATAAATTGCGAAACTTACGAATGCCTCAACATTGGTGTCCAAACAATCCCTGAACTAGGGAGAAAATCGTCTCCGAAAAAAAGGAACCCCCCACCATGCCCGCTTAAGCAGTGACCAATTACATTTCTCGTCACGCCCAATTTTCTCAGCTGGGTTAAAATGCTCGAGTTACCAAGCCCAAGCCCGAGTACTCCGTCAGTGAAAGGCAGATGGATCGGATTCTGAACTTCTTGATGGTACCCGCATCTACAAAAAAGGATATATTCAGCTTTTTCTTTAACAAATTTCAAATAAGAGCATCTAGAAAGATCCTCACCCGAACGCTAGTTGTGGAGCTACAATTGTGCCGTTGGTCAACTTAAGAGGGACCGAGTCCTTGACCAGCACACCCAGAGTCGAACCATTGTCAGCGTATTCGATCTCGTAATCGCATTGCTCGTGTGGGGCTTGGCAAGCGTTGTTCGTGGGCCCTTGAAGGGAAGCACAGAGAGGATCGAGGCATGGAATTAAGTTGCTTCTCGGTTTGTAGAGACTGTGAGGGGCCTGAAAAAAAAAGCACAAACAGGTCAGCATAAACGTTGTATTCTCTAAGCCGATTGAAGGGAATAAACAACGAATCATTCATTCACTCACCGGAGTGCACTTTGCACACGGAGCATCGCATTGAAGCCAAGTGAGGTCGCTTCCGGTGTCGATATCGAGGTAGTAATTTTTCGGTGGTCGGCCGAAGGTCATCGTTACATAGAAGTACCTATACACACAAGAATCAAGATGATAGTACTAAACAAATACTACATGAAACAGGGTATTTACAGAACATGACATTATTCCAAAAAAAAATAATAAAAATTCAATCTTTCAGAACCCAAATTGAAATGAGTGACAATCAAATACTATAAATCAGGAACAATACAAACAGCAAAATTTTAATTTATTTAAAAAATAATAATTTAATTTAATTTAAAGTGGGGAAACAGGGTATTTACAGAACATGGTGCAAAATTCAGAACCCAAATTGAAATGACAATTAAATACTGTATAAATCAAGAACAATAGAATTAGACAATTTACAGATGTACCTATACACACACAAGAATCAAGATGATACTACTATACAAATACTGCAGTCTACATGAAACAGGGTATTTACATAACATGACATTATTCCAAAAAAATAATAAAAATTCAATCTTTAAGAACCCAAATTGAAATGAGTGACAATCAAATACTGTAAATCGAGAACAATAAAAACAGCAAAATTTTAATTTAATTTAATTTAAAGTGGCGAAACAGGGTATTTACAGAACATGAAGCAAAATTCAGAACCCAAATTGAAATGACAATCAAATATAAATCAAGAACAATAAAATCAGCTAATTTTAATTTTATAAAAAAAATACAGTAATAAGTTGATTTGAAGTGGGGAACTTACCCAGTAGGGTAAACGTTTCCGGAGACGGGGAAGAAGACGGAGGACCCACCGGACGCTTTGCCGGATTTGGGAGGCTGGTGAGCGGCGGTAGCGGCCCAGGTCAGAAGGTACAACACCAAAGCTTCGACGTACATCTTTCGATGCAGGTGCTGATGAATTTTGATGAAAAGGGGGAAATGATGACAGAGAGAATACGTCGTCTCTCGGAAAGGTTAAAAAAAAAAAGTAATATAAAAATGGGGGGTTTATGTAATGAATGACTGCGGGTTCTCGTTAATGACGTCGTCGTTACGCGGTTTCGGAAAGGGGCAGCACGCGTTTTGATCACTAAGTTGATAATTTTTTACATTAAATTATAATTATTCTGTTTTTAAAACTACTTTTTCACAATTATAAATTTATTTATTTTTCATTGAAATAAAATTCTAAATTTTTTTACCAACAAAGAAAAATAAACTTTTATTAATTTTCATATGCTGATCATCCGATGTTATCGAGATAGATAAAGTAATAACGAATAATTAAAGAAAAGTAAGATATTTACAGACATGCTTAATTGATAATTTGACGATATTTTTTGTAAATTACTATATAAAAAAAATGCATAATTAGTAATATTGTTCTTGAAATATTATTGCTCAAATTTTGAATTGCAAAATAGAAGGCCTTAGCAAGGCTGACCATCCAAAACATTCCATTTGACTTTTGACTTTTGACTTTTTATCTCTCTCTCAAAGCAAATATTCAGCATCAGATTCAGAGACATTCATCCAAGATCGAATTCTCAGGATCTGTTTCTCCTCGAAGGATCTGCAGGCCATGCAAATCCTTCGTCTCTAAATGCAACCCGAAAATCAAAATAAACCCCATATTTCCTTTAGAGAAAAATGGGAAACATAATCAAGAAGCCATCCAAATCAATCGAACACAACGATACCAAGGTACGCGTTTTCGACGTTTCATTTTTCATGCATGGCACGTATAATAATAATAATAATAATAATAATAATAATAATAATAATAATAATAATAATAATAATAATAATTTCACGTGATATATTACATATACACTCTTAATTTTCGCAGCCGATTAAATACAAAAACCAGAAATCCACGTCCAAGAAGAGGAATTCAGACAGAGACATCAAAAACAACCTGCAAGAATTAAGGAGCCGCCTGAGCCTGAAAGGCTCGTCGTTCCGACGCCGGAGCTGCGACAGCCCCATGACCCCGACGCCCCAATGGAGCCCGCCGGTCCACAGGAATGCAGGGCCCGGCCCGATGCTGTCTCGAACCACGAGCCATGGCTCGAGCAAGAAAAACGCTGCAACAATGGGCCGGGCTTCTCTTCTGAGGACCATGAGCCAAATAAACACTCCCGATGTGCCATCGTCGACAACGACGCTCCCGCGCTCCCTCTCGAGGACCGTGAGCCGAACGGGCCCGATCGTCTACTCGAACTCGCAAGGCCCGATGAAACCCCCCGCAAACGAGCAGCGGCTCGACTGCACTCTCGAGGAGCTCTGCTTCGGATGCATCAAGAAGATTAAGATCACGCGAGACGCGATTACGGAAAACGGGTACTCGTTCTCTTCTGAATAGTATTGAAGAATATATTCGACTCACTGAATAATATTAATATCAAGTTATTCAACTTCGAAGTTGTACAACTTGACATTTACATCAGCGAGCCGAATATATTCTTCAAAAGTTCGATCTGTTAGATAAATTGGACAATTTAACGTTTATATCAGCGAATGTCGACACTAACATAGTACAAGAAAGTTATTCAATTCAACTTCTCTGAAAGTTGAAGTCGGACAACTTGACATTTATATCAGAGAGTCAATATATTTTCAAAAGTTCGAGTTTTAGATAAATTAAATAACTTGACATTTATATTAGATATTAACCACCTTCGTTTCACGAATGTCGACAGTAACGTAGTACAGGAAAGTTATTCAATTTTTCTGGAAGTTCCAAATGTTAGAGAAATTAGACAACCTTAACATTTATATCAGTGAGTCGAATATATTCTCCAAAAGCTCGATCGAGCAGATAGATAAATTAGACAACTTGACGTTTATATCAGTGTGTCGAATATATTTTCCAATATCAATTAACCAGCTTCGTTTCGTCGAATGTCGACAGTAATGTAGTACAAGAAGACGAGACATTCACGATAAAAGTGAGCCCCGGGTGGAGAAAAGGCACGAAGATCACGTTCGAAGACAAGGGCAACCAGACGCCGGGCGCGGGCCCCGCGGACGTTATATTCACCGTGGCGGAGAAAGAACACAAGTCCTTCACGAGAAAAGAGGACGATTTGGAGATGAAGTTCGACATATCGCTAGTGGAAGCTCTCACCGGTTGCACTCTTTCAATCCCGTTGCTAGGCGGCCACATCATGAGCTTGACGATAGACGATGTTATCGAACCTGGATACGAAAAGGTCATACCGGGACAAGGCATGCCTAAGCAAAACGAGCGAGCAACGAGAGGGAATTTGATCATCGTCTTTTTGGTTAAGTTTCCGGAGAGATTGACGGACGAGCAAAGGTCGGAAGTTGCTAGTATATTGCGGCAAGTTTGTTGACACGCGGGTTTATGGTTTTTTTTTTTTTTTTTTGATTTCCTCGACTTGTCGGGATTTAGAGTATGGATTGTATACACGGTGTTTCTTTTGCTGTTTGGTTTGATTGTCGACTATAGGCTGAAATTTTTCGTTTTAACACGCCACTTCAAGAATAGGCTGGTTCGAAACGTAATTAACAATATCGATGACTATGATCAGAAATGGCGGGAATATGATCGCATCTTCAACGTGACTGCATTGTCGATTGCAATCGAAAAAATGGACGAATTCGTCTGTTATAACTTATAACCGTAACGAATATGAACATTTTGAAATTGTTATGGTAAGTCAGTCGAATCAAACCTCGAATCGATAACATTCAAATTGTATTTGATAACATTCAAATTGTATTTTGGTAGTAAAAAAAAAAATTGTGCGGTCAAATATTTTGACAACGATAAAAAGTAAAAACTACTCATTTTAAGTCGTTCCTGTATTTAATCTTGGAAAATCAAAATTAAAAAGAAAAAAGGAAAGGAGGAGAAACTGTTTTCTCAAACCCAATCGGAGTTCGGATTGTCGCCGCCGCGCCGGCAAGTAATCGTTGACGATCGTGCACGCCACTCAGGTACGCCTCTTTCTTTGATTTTCAGATCGGAGTGTTTATAGGATCGATTTACGCGATTGACCGTACAGATTTATGTCGGCTCGATCTGCTCGTGAATTTCTGTGTTGTAATTCTCGGCGCTCGGGGAATAGTACTCGATTAGATCCGATTCGTGTAACAGCTTAATTGATTTTTTTCTGTGTTTGGTGTGTGATGTAGAAATTAGGGCGTACTGTGTGTGTGTTTTGGGTATGGACATGAATATCCTTTCCGAACCTACTGTTTAGTTGTTCTCTGCTTCCATGTGTATGTATTCTATGCTGCTCAGCAAAGGAAGTTTCTCCAGACAATACATGGAAGCATCGAAAATCGAAATTCGTAGGTTCATTAATCATTTTGTTTTTGTCATTTAGTGATAATAGTAGAGAATGTATGTGATTGCGTGTTGTGTGATTGTTTGTTTTGGTCATGTTTCTCGTTTGAATCTTGGTCGAATCCCTTTGCCCGTCAATACCTTTTTTCTTCTGTTCTTGTAGATTCTGGTTGAGTGATATATACAAGAGATGTACGATAATTTTGGAGGGCAATCCGGGGTACCAAGACCATCTAATGCCCAGCCAAATCCTTTTGGAAATTCATTGTATGGTGCGAGTTCGGGATTCATTAAAGGTGGACTCGGTGCTTATGGTGAGAAATTCTTAGGATCTAGCTCTGAATATGTGCAAAGCAATGTAAGTACACCATCAGTCCTGTTACAGAATTGTGTGAATTTTTAACAACCCTTGGTCATAAAGTGGCAGCATGATTTTACTGTTATTGTGAACAGATTACCCGCTATCTCTCGGACCCTCAATACTATTTCCAAGTTAATGACCATTACGTGAAGAATAAGCTGAAGGTCGTTCTCTTTCCGTTCCTGCATAGGGTGAGATTTTGGCTCTACGTAATTTACCAGTATTGCTATCTTGCTTTATTTCTTGCACCTTCATTGTAATAATATTCCTCATGATGTAGCATTTTCATTTGTTCAATCTCTGCCAGGGACATTGGACGAGAATCTCAGAACCAGTTGGCGGAAGGCTCTCTTACAAGCCCCCTATTTACGATATAAACGCACCAGACCTGTACATACCGTTTATGGCTTTCGGTACATATGTGGTCTTAGCTGGCTTGTCATTAGGTCTTCACGGAAAGTAAGTTTAACATTTCTTGTTAAATACGCACACACAAAAAATTAAAATTAGTAGGAGTAGTTTTTTCCTCTGAAGTGGAGCATCAAGTTGTTTTCCTCCTGTCAGATCTCATATTCCTTATTTGCTTCCTCTCCAGTTTGATTATCTTTATATCTATGTCTCACATTATGCTTCCCCTGATTCATACTCCCTTTATTTGCACTTGTATGGGGGAATATAGGTATATCTGTCATTCCAGCCAACCTCAAAGTTATAGAGTAATAATGAAAATCCGATAATCAACATTTTTTTAAAGTTATTGCAATGCTTTAATGTTTTATCTGCATATTTATATGTATAATAACTTGAAACTTGTTGATTACTTTATCAAAATCAGAATTGGGCACAAGAAAGACCACTTTTATCATTTTTTTTTGTTGTTCTTGCTGCATATTGTTTAAACATACTGTCACCAACTTCCAGGTTTAGCCCGGAAGCTCTAAACTGGCTATTTGCAAAGGGGGTAGTTGGCTGGTCCTTCCAAGTCGCCCTTCTGAAAATGACGTTATTCTCCTTAGGCGGCGGAGAGGCTCCTCTGCTCGACATGTGTGCGTACGGCGGTTACATGTTCACGGGATTGTCTCTAGCTGTCTTGGGGAAGATAATATGGGCCTATTCTTACTACTTTCTGCTGCCGTGGATGTGCTTGTGCATGGGAATCTTCCTGGTGAAGACCATGAAGAGAGTCCTTTTCGCGGAGGTGAGGAGTTATGACTCGAGCAGGCATCATTACCTACTGCTGTTTATTGCGCTGGCGCAGTTCCCTCTTCTAGTTTGGCTCGGGAACATTAGTCTCAATTGGCTGTTTTAGACGGAATTCGGTTTTTATAAGTGCGAATTCTCAGAAATTCTGAGTGTAATTTATGTATTTGGTATTTTGTTATTTTGTGATTAAGCCTTTGTTTGATGTGCGAAGCATAATTTACAGGAAATGATAGTTCTGCTAAGAATTATATTAGGATTAAAATTGAGTAATATAATTAAGTGAATTATATTTGACGCGAATTTAATGAAGTGAATTCAATTAGTCGAATTACGAGGGTCGAATTCGTGGACCGGGTCAGCCCGACGACCGCCATTTATAACATCTCGGCCCGGGTCCTCCACGCCACGCGCACTCCACAAATCCGGAACCAAAGGACACCAATACCAAATGACTGAACGTCTCACAATCACTAGCAGCACAGTAGCAATGGCTTCTCTCTCAGCTGCCGCCGCCGCCGCCGCCGTCGCCACCACCACACCCGCCACTCGCTTTCTGCCTCCTGTCACCGCCTCCGCCTCTGCCACCACTCTCTCATACCGTTCCTCCGTCTATCTCAGCTCCGCCTCCGCCAGATCGTCTCCTCTCCTTACCCGCCTCTTTCAACCCAGGGTTAGCTGCGTGTATTCAATCACTGCGATCGTTCATTTTTCCTTGAACTGATTCCTAATCGCTTCTCAATTGATTTTTATTTTTATAGAAAATCTCTTCGCGACGATTCTCGAGTGGGGGGGCAAATTATTCGTCGGTGACATCCCCGAAATGCGCAGTATCAGACCCCGAGCAACTGAAGGGTGCGCGAGAGGATATCAAAGAGCTGCTGAGGACTAAGTTCTGCCACCCTATTTTTGTAAGCTAATAATTTAGGAGAATTTGGCTCTTAAGATTAAGTTCGTCGTCGCAGATATATGTAATTCTAGTTGTTCTTCGATTAACTCTAGCGTTGTTGAAATATGATATTCCTCATATACGTTGTTCTATTTTGCTGTTCGTGTGTTTAAAGGTTTATCGCATTTTGATTGTATTGTGTTGTTCTATTTCTAAAGCAAGGGTAAAACAATGGGAAATAAGTTAAGTCTGCACAAGTCTTATTTGAAGGAATTTTATTTTATTTTGTATCTTTAATTTATTATTATGTGATGTAGGTTCGACTGGGTTGGCATGATGCTGGTACATATAACAAGAATATTGAGGAGTGGCCACAACGAGGCGGTGCTAACGGAAGTTTGAGATTTGAAATAGAACTGAAACATGGAGCAAATGCTGGTAACAATTAAGATATTTTCGTTTTCATGGATACTATGAGTTTATCAGTTGATGATCATGTTGAGTGATAAATTGGGTCTGGACAGGGCTCGTCAATGCTCTTAAACTTCTTCAGCCTATCAAGGACAAGTATTCTAGCGTCACATTCGCAGACTTATTTCAATTGGCCAGTGCTACTGCTATAGAGGTTAATTCTTTTATTCCACTTGAATGTGAATGCTATATTTTTTTTCCAGTTTTTGACCAATAAACTTGTCCATGTTACAGGAATCCGGGGGACCGAAAATCCCTATGAAATATGGAAGAGTAGATGTATCTGGACCTGAACAATGTCCAGAAGAGGGAAGACTCCCAGGTAAAATAAGTGTAGAAAACTAGAAATTCAAAAAGTCTGTTTGTTTTTTCAGTTATTTACTCCGAGAGCCTAATTCTGTGAAATGGGCCTGAATATTTAGTAACTACTTTTCTTTTTGTTGCTCTCCAATGATGATTTACCAAGCTTGGGTTCTGGAGCTACTATCCACATTTTATTGTCTTAAATTTAAACTGTACAAAATGAAGGGAAAAACGTTAAAACCAAATTTTCAGCAATTCCATTTCCAGCATAAACTTTATTTCTTCATTTATGGTGATAAAATATTTTCTTTAAAACACGAAGCTTAATTCTAGACTGTATTGTTCCTTGAGTTCTCTTTCCGCAGTATTGATGGTATATGAGCTTTCTTACAATATAGCATAATATTTTGAACATACATTATAGTTGTCAAATCCAATGAGCTATTAATATGCCCGTTTATTAGATGCTGGTCCTCCTTCCCCTGCTGCACATTTACGAGATGTATTCTACCGAATGGGATTGAGTGATAAGGTATTATTGCTCTTTCATATTTAACCTGATACATGTGTTCAGTAACCATGTTACAGCTTTCGAGCTTCTTCTTGTCCAGGAAATAGTTGCTCTCTCTGGTGCCCACACTCTTGGAAGGTCAAGGCCGGATCGTAGTGGATGGGGCAAACCCGAGACCAAATACACGGTATCAAAAGAGGGTTTTATCATTTATTGTCAATATCACATCCTACCTAAATTAACTAACAAAAAATCTTGGTATTTAGTATGTTAATATAGTTCAGAAAGAGGTCATCATCCATAAACAATCATGCCTGGAAATAATGTTGTTAAAAGCGGTAGTGAAATTTTGCCTTGCCTTTATCGGCTTAAATCTGAATATCCCTAGTGGACCTTAAATTTTAGATGGCTGCACAATACCTATCTAGATGTGAATGAACCAAATGGAACAAGATTTTTCTTGATTAGATGTATAACTTTGACATTTTCTCCCTTCACTTTAGCTTCTTTAATTTGAAATAATCATATTCGTACTCTGTCTCTGCTTACATTCCAAAAAATACACAGTAGGGCTGAAAAAATCTTTGCATGGCAGAAAGATGGACCAGGGGCCCCTGGAGGACAATCATGGACAGTGCAGTGGCTGAAATTTGATAATTCCTACTTCAAGGTGATAACATATGATAATAACCACTCGTTTTTTTTTTTTCTAACTGGAGTTGCTGAGTTTTGTTCTGGTGCATGGCTGATTTGTAGGATATTAAGGATAAAATAGACGATGATCTGCTAGTTTTACCTACAGACGCTGTTCTATTTGAAGATCCTTCTTTCAAGGTAAGAATAATTGAATGTCCCTCGGGAAGGTTTGCTTTTAAATGTGATGAATTTTGAACTTACGAAGAATTGCGCATGCGTAGGAATATGCGGAAAAATATGCTGCAGATCAAGATGCATTTTTCAAGGACTACGCAGAAGCTCATGCTAAGCTTAGCAATCTTGGAGCTAACTTTAACCCACCTGAGGTATTTATTCCTGTCCTCCCTTCATTTTATTATTGCACCAAGGGTTAATTACAAAAACGACCGCTGAGGCTTACTTACCACCCCTCTCGAAGGTGCTACTTGTAAAGTACGAAAACATGTTGAGGGGTATTTGTATTTTTTTTTATAATAAATAGACTGTACATTAACATCTTAACACTTGAAAGAATGCACTGTAATTCCTTTTGCAGGGCTTCTCACTAGATGGCAGTCAGCCCGAAAAATTTGTGGCAGCCAAGTACTCAACTGGAAAGGTAAAGATTAGCAATAACTCACATGAATCTTCTTGTTTCACTTTTCAATTTATTTTTTCCCATGCATTGAAACCTTATTTAGAAATTATTACTTCTTTGTGCTTATTAAATCTGACTTTTTTTATGGTCGCTGCAGGACTAAATTTCATTACACAAGTCTTTATCTTCTTTTCGTGTGTTTGTTTTAATAAACCCGAGATTGACCAATCACGTGAACAAATCTAAAAACCTGGAATTTTGAAATGATGGAAGAAGAATGCAATTCAATTAGGTGTTGTTTGAATTGCAGAGAGAACTCTCGGACGCTATGAAACAGAAGATCAGAGCAGAGTACGAGGGTCTTGGAGGAAGTCCAGATAAGCCTCTCCAATCTAACTATTTTCTAAACATCATGATTGTGATTGCTGTTTTGGCATATGTGTCATCTTTGGTCATGAACTAAAATGGTTTTGGTTATGCAACATTTTTTCCGTCTATATATACACACATGGATAAATTGAGTTAAGGTTGAAAGCTTACGCTCTAGTCTCATACATACCGATACATAATTCTAGTAAATTATTAACCTAGCAATTAGTAGGGGGTTGACTAGAGTGATAACAGCTTCTACTATCCAAAACTTAAGTCCTGCGTTTGAGTCACCTTAGGGGTTGCGTTTTGTCTCCTTTGTTTTCTAGATTATTTATGATATTAATATGTTATCATACATGCCCATATTTGCATTTCACCTTCTTTACTGCTTGCTCATCACTAATGCAAATACTTTCTAAGAAATCCTATAAGCTTCCAAATTAAGACTTGTGGAGGTCACAAGGTGATCTCGACAAACTTAGGTGATTCCAAAACTGAAAAAAAAAAATGTTTCGATACATTTCTCTCTAGTCGAGATGGATTGCAAAATAGGCACAAAGTGTATGATGCATATGTTTTGTTTCTTATCAGTTGTAGTTGTTAGGGTAAGAAAATTGATACTACTAGTTTGTTGAATTGAAATTAGTTTTTTTTTTATTCGGTTAAGATTAGGTGAGTGGTTAAGAGCTAATTGTTGCATCGCAAATCGTACCGTTGGAATCTTTGCTCTTCTTTCCAATGTGAATAAAGACAAAATGAAAGCTCAACCACCACACAACATGTCTTGCTACTTTTAATGTATAGTATTCTAATACTATGTCACATGCTTCGAAATTAGGTTTCCAATCTAGGGACATAATGCACATGCCACCACAAGGCCACAAAGCCAAAATTATATTATTATTATTAATAATTATTATAATAAATCATTCAAAAAGAAGAGTCTATAATTTTATTGATCAGAAAGGTACATGTACAATTTTTTCCATACGAGTATATATCCAAAATCAATGGAGAAAAGTTGACATTGGTGAACACTAAGAATGAACCATTTTTTTCAACATTTAGAACTATTTTTTGTTTGAAAGTCTTCCCTAAAAAAGTTTGACATATAACAAAACACAAATAAAACATTTATATACAACTAATATTTCTTCTCATTCCTCACATTTAATTCAAGTAGTTTAATATCACACTTATAATGATTTAATCACGCATTATTTGTGTATACTTGACATTGTGCAACTAATATAAATTTTAAAATTTTGATATTATTCACTATTTCACAAATTATTCCTAGTGTCACACGTTATTTGTTAATTATATCACGATGCAAGCATGCTAAAACAACTGAGACTGTGGTTTGATTCTTTCACGAGTTATAAACTAAACAAACAGAGAACACGTAACAGTTGTGTTTAACTTTGCACTATACTACTCTTCACCTTCATTTGAGTGATCTCCGAAGAAATTAATACAATATCAAATACAAGGTTACAAAAGTGTACATTTTTTTTTGCATGATTGAGTTAGTAAAGAGAAAAAGGACGAAAGAAAGGTAAAAACAAAAGACTTATTTGGGCTTGAAAAGTAGTAGCCCATGTTACCTGAGATTCAATGGCCCATTGATCGTGTTGGTGAGCTCAACACCAATCTCAAATATTTTTAGAAAGGTGACTTGGAAAAGTCCCAAATATCCCTATAATCACGTAATCATGTCCCCACTATACATTTCACTTCACAAGTCACAACCCTATTTTTTTTGTTTATAGTTATGTTATGTTATTATTTTTTTTTAAGTATTACCTTTGTCCAATTGAAATTATAATTATTTGATAAAAAACGACTTTGTTTGGTTATAAGAGAAAAAATATCAATTCAGTTGGACATTGAAAAAATGAAGTATGACCATTTTGTTCAACGAAAAAAAAAGAGTGATTATTTTCTTACAAAGCACAAACATGAAAGTGAGCATTGCAAATACAAAAATACTAAAATTATGAAATTTTGTGACAAATTTGTACAGTAATTACAAATAGTTTTCCTCATTCCTCACATTTATTTCATGTGGGTCCTAGAAACACCAATACAACCATTATTGAGATTGGGTTTTTGTCAGAAATTGTTTAATGAAAAAAAATGTCTGTAAAAGAGAAAAGGAAAAGACAGTAAATAGGGATGTAATAATTGCAATGGTAATAATGAGGATGTAGTTGTATTAATTAAAATGTATATCATGCTATTGTTCACCCAAGACCCCTACCATAAAGTAAAATAAAATTACAAGTAACCAAACAAATTAACTTGCCCAATTTTTTTGTAAAATTATGAAGACCTTATTACAATATACATTAAAACTTCTATAAATACTCTATACATTAATAATTTTTTTAAATTAATTTTCGATCACAATTTAATTTTTTTATTAAAATACTTCATAAATTAATAACTTTTGTATTTTATTTTTCATACCGTTCTAGAAGAAAACAAAATTTTTAAAAAATAGTCTAATTTTGAAATAGATAAATCAAAAAAATAATTAATGTTGACTTTTTATAAAAAAGCAAAGAATGAAAATATTTTTTAAAGTTAAAATGCTAGAGTAATTGAAAAGAAAATAATCATAAAATTATAACGGAAATATAAAATTATATTTTTAAATTAAAAAATTAATGATAATTTTTTTTAAACAATATTATTTTATATTTTGACAAATATTAAAAGTATTTTTTTTTATAAATTAATCAAGTAAAAAAATACAAGGTAAAGTATTAATTATAGTTGTAAATTTACAAAAAAAAATAACTTTTAAAATAAAAACTTGAAAAGGTAATATATATATATATATATATATATAACTATTAATATTGGTAAATACAACTATACAAGTAATAATTATTTTTGCCTAAACAATGCTCGTCAAATTTTAGTAAAAATTGACATAATTGTAAGATAGAATTGTTTTTGCATGATTATGATTATTACTATATCGGAATATTGGAATACTATTTTGTAGTAATATATTTTAAATTAGAAGTAATCTTTGGCGTGATATACTGAGATAATTATTTATTGGAGGATATGAATATGGTGAATTGAATTCAAATTTAATTTATAGAAATTACTAAATTTAAAGATATTATTCCAATAATAATAAGGAAAGGAAATTTCAATTTATTGACGAATAAAGGAAAACGTAAACACCAATTTTTTTTTTACTTCCTTCCGAGTTCCAATTTCGAAGACTTTGAAAAAGTCAACATTTTCCAAACCCTTTCTCCCTCAGCCGAACCGCTTGTACCTCCCGCTCCACGATTTGTACCTTGCCTTGTATCTGAAGAAAATTCTCACCGCCATTGTTTTCACCTTCGCCTCAAAACCTCCGTACCCTCTCCCTCGCAAAAAAAAAAAAAAAACTCTTCTCGAATTCTCTCTCCTTTCGCAATGCAACCGTACCTAATCGCCCGAGTGAAGCACTCCACCGCCGGAATCTAACAGCGACGAGATGGGGTGCAGCGGGTCGAAGGCCGACTACTTGCCGTTGGTCGTCCGCTGCCGAGAGAGGCGCGACCTCATACGCGCCGCCGCGAACCACAGGTACGCGCTCGCCGCCGCGCACGTGTCCTACTTCCGTTCGCTCAAGGACGTCGGCGACGCGCTCCGGAAGTTCGTGGACGAGGAGCTGATTTCTGCCTCCGCCTCCTCTTCGTCCTCCTTCTCCTCGCCGTCCCTGACCCTGCCGCGAAATTCCAAGCAGAAGCACGGCAATGCCGACGATTCGCCGCTGCATTTGCACGACGACGGCGACGAGGACGGGTCGCATTTGAATCTGTCGAGCTCCTCTGATGATTCCGATTCAGATTATTTCGCACATCACGGGCACGAATCGGAAGACGAAGGTACGCATCGACACCATAAACATCACGAGCATATTCATAAGGGGGGTAAGGATTTTGTTCATAAGGGAAATAAGGGTTTTGTTCATAAGAAGAATAAGGGATCTGTTCATCACAAGGGGAAGGGCATTGATGATGAATCAAGCCATTTGCACAGTGATGGAGAAAGTAATTCCTCCGATTATCATCGAGCCGGTTTTAACGATTCTAGAGATGGATTCGGTAATCATGGCGAAAGCTCTTCCCATTACCCCCCTGGAGCTCGAGGCGGTTTCAACGATTCTAGGGATAGATTTGGTAATCAGGGTGAAAGCTCGTCACATTATCCCAATCGAGCTCGAGGCGATTTTGTTGATTTTAGGGACAGCTTTGGTAATCAGGGTGAAAGCTCTTCCCATTATCCCAATCGAGCTCGAGGCGATTTTGATGATTTTATGGATGGATTTGTTAATCAGGGTGAAAGCTCGTCCCATTACCCCCCTGGAGCTCGAGGCGGTTTCGATGAATATGGGGGCGGATTTGGTAATCAGGGGGAAAGCTCGTCTCACTATCCTCGAGCTGGTTATAATGGCTTTGGGGGTAGTTTCGGTAATGAATATCCTTTTCAGCCGCCCCGTCAATACAGTGAGCCTTACATGGATCAGTGGGCCCCACAAGGAACGATGCCTCCATACTACTCGAACAATTCGAACGTGTTTTACATGAAGAAGACAGCTCCAGCATCTCACACTGTGATTCAAGAACCTCCGGCAGAACCTTCTTACGGGTACTCTGACTCATACTGGAATTCCTCTGTAGTGGGTTATGGGAATAATGCTGGTTATGGTGGGAATTATGGTTATGCTCCGAACAACGAGGCCGCGAAAGTCAACCCGAAGAAGGAGGAGGCTCCGCCTCCTCCTTCACCTAAGGCTTCAGCCTGGGATTTCTTCAACCCGTTTGATGGATTGAATAACAGTTACGATGATTACTATTCTAGCGGGAGATTTGGGTACAGGACGAATTCCAGCAGCCCGGATTCGAACGAGGTGAGGGAGAGAGAGGGGATTCCTGATTTGGAGGAAGAAACGGAAAGCGAGGTGCCAAAAGATGTTCGGAAGGGAAGCAAAACGAAAGTCGGGGCGAAAAAGAGTTCTGGAGAGAAAAAGAGAGCATTGCCATCGCATAACAATAGGGAGCAGCGTAAGAGTAGTGAGGGTAGTAGTTCAAGAAAAGTGCCGTTGCACAACACTGAGGAGAACTCGAAATCAGTGCCCGTGCGTAATAGTGAGAGCAGCTCGAATTCCGTGCCTTCTTGGTGTAGCGAGGAGAGTGAGAAACCGCACGTTGAACCACAATATAACGGAGATGGTTCGAAAAAGAAGAGCGTGGAGCCATCGATTTCACCTCTACATCAGTCTCCGAGTAGGGAAATAGAGAGTTCGATTAGTTTGACGGACGAGAATAGCAGTCCGGAAATCGATCTTGTGTCGAGAAGTGTGGATGAGAGTCTGATGAAAAAGAAAGGGGTGAGTTTTGAGGTGGAGGAGGCGTCGAACAAGCCGGATGGTGACTCATCTAAATTGAGCAGCCTTTTGTTGCCTAATGGTACTCGAGATCTGCGGGAGGTTGTGGCTGAGATCAGAGATGAGTTCGAGACTGCAGCTGGTTATGGAATGGAGGTAGCCGTGATGCTCGAGGTTGGGAAGATGCCTTATCAGCCTGGCTTTCTTAAAGGTTTGTGTTTTTGAATTATTTACATTGCGATTATTTGTCCTGTTTTTACTAATAGTGTGAAGCAAGGTTACCTCTATTCTTATAGAAGTTGCAGTTTATTTTGTTTTTTGAGGACTAACATATGATCTAACAGTAGTTCTCTCTCGGATATTGTATACACTCTCTCCGTCCATGTCATCGCGGGACCCTCCATCGATGCAATCTGCGAAATTAGCTTCCAAGACAATGAAGTTGGCAAAGAAGTACTTTGAAGATGTCGGGAAGGATGAAAAATCAAAGACCTGTAACCTTTCGTCTACCCTGGACAGGCTTTACACTTGGGAGAAAAAGTTGTACAAGGAAGTAAAGGTAAACTCAGTTAGCTTTCAATTTCTTTATAACCAGTGGACAGTGGTGATATATATATGCCCTTATTCATTATTTCATTTGTGATAAAACCATGAACTTATCTTAGTTTGGAGGGTGAGTATGTTATTCACGAGTTGATAAGTTTCTTTCTTGATCAGTTAGTGTTTTAGATTGGTTGCAATTCAATCTTGCTCAGTTTTGCCAGTGGTTACTATTTTTAGGATGAAGAAAAACTCCGAATCATGTACGAGAAGCAGTGCAAGAAGCTGAAACACTTAGACCAGGAGGGAGCTGAGTCTGGCAAGATCGATGTCGCCCGAGCTTCTATAAGAAGGCTGCTAACAAAGCTCAATGTTAGCGTTAAAGCAATTGATGCTATTTCGATCAGGGTACAAAAACTGAGGGATGAAGAATTGCAACCGCAGCTGTCTGAGTTGATTCACGGGTAAGAATACGAATTATTATACTCTTTCTTAGAAAACTCATCCAAATATAATCTTGAATAATGGTGCAACTAAATGTGCATTATTTAGTATTATATAGGACCTGTTTTTTTACTGAAACCGGCTGAACTGAACTGAAATTAAGTCCGAAAGAACAGGTCCTAATTCTTTGCATGCATATTTTTCCAGGCTTATCAGAATGTGGAAGGCAATGCTCAAGTGCCACCAGAAGCAATTCCGAGCCGTGATGGAAAGCAAGATGCGAAGGCTAAAGGCAAACACGGCCCTCCAATCCGACCCCACCTCGCGGGCCACAACCGAGCTCGAGCGCGAGCTTCGTGCATGGTGCGAACGCTTCAACGAGTGGATCGCCTCCCAAAAATCCTACGTCGAATCCCTAAACGGATGGCTCATGCACTGCCTCAATTACGAGCCCGAAGAAACCCCAGACGGGCCGGTCCCATATTCACCGGGCCGAATCGGGGCCCCGCCCGTTTTCGTCATCTGCAACGACTGGCACCAGGCGATGAAGGCCATCTCCGAGGCCCGCGTGGCGAATGCCATGAACACATTCGCTTCCAGCTTGCGTCAGCTGTGGGAGAAGCAAGACGAGGAAGGTCGACAGAGGGTCAAAGCTGAGTACTTGTCGAAAGACTACGAGAAGCAGCTCAATAATGCGAATCGCGACTCGGGAAAAACGGGCTTGTCGGTGGTGCCTTCGGATCAGAGTGGGGTTTCGGCTTTGGATGATTTGAAAGTGGATTTGGACTCGATGAGAGCGAAATTAGCCGAGGAGAGAGTGAAGCATAAGGATGCGAGGAAATTAGTTCACGACGCGGCTTCGAGTAGTTTGCAAGGGGGGTTGGTTCCGATTTTCAAGGCGCTCGAGGTTTTTACTTCTGAGGCTCTGAAGGCGCACGAGCATGTTAGGTTAGAGCACCCCGGGCCGGGCTTATAGGGGCATGTTGGTAACTTCATCAGAGATAGGAGATTGTAAATTTTATCGAGTTTATTGGGATTTAGAGAAGGTTTGGAGGAAGGGGTTTTGTAGCTTTGCCTATTTGAGGTAAATTAAGCTGATGATCAGAAACAGGTAGAAAGAAGTTCTTATGTGCAGATATTCATTTATTTGATTTTAGGGTTTTAGGATTTTATTTTATTTAGGGTTTTAGCCATTTTTATTGATTTTAAGGTACCATTAATTGTTATTCTTACTTATTCAATGTGGTTCATTACAGAATATTGGATATTGCACCCTGACCCCGGATCTTAATTAATATTACACCAAATTCGAATTTTCACATTTCATTGAACCGAATATTTATTTGTTATATTTTGTGGAACATTTCAGTAAATAATTAATAATTGACTGTGGGCAAGATAGTAAAAATAAAATATTTCAAGGACTCGTTTGTAATTTAAATTAACATGGAGTGTCAAAGTCAACATCTCGCGAACCTTGCGATCTTAAAGAGCTAAAAAAACCAAAGAGAGAGATCTTTTGAGAAGCTGAGATTTAGATAAACGATGGAGTTATCTAATAAGTTCTCGATGTACTACGTACTGCTTATTGTGTTTACGGTCGCCGGTTCGATCTCCGGTTACGTCTCGGCCGATGAAACGGAATCGAAGGAGTTCGCGGTGACGTTGGATCACACCAATTTCACCGATTTCGTTGCGAAGCACAATTTCATCGTGCTCGAGTTTTACGCGCCATGGTAATTTCAATCGCTACTTTCCGATTTCACTTATATTGCTTGATGTGTGTGTGTGTGTGTGTGTGTTTGGCGGTTTCAGTTTCTGCAGATGCGTGTTTTGGTTTCTTCTGAAATTTAGCTGTTAATTGCAATAATTCATCGATACTTTATATATGATTCGAATTTGTTTTAGCTAGCTACTTGTTAAGGAGTGTTGGAAAATGATTTTCCTGCTCCGGTAGATTCGATCATTGAGAAATTCAAAATGTTTCGATTGCCAGAAGAACTAAAGCTGGTCATATAGTATAGTGGTCTGAATTACTTGGTAACGTTAAGTCTCCTGATAATGTTTGTTTGTTGTGCCAGGTGTGGTCACTGCAAGAAACTTGCTCCAGAGGTACTTGATCGCTTCCTAAACAAATCTTGCTTTTTGATTCAATGTATTACTAAGATGACTATATCCATCTTGTCTCTATATATAATGCTTATGTACGGTCTCTTTTCATTTTCAGTACGAGAAAGCTGCTTCTATTCTAAGTACGCTTGATCCTCCAGCCGTCTTAGCGAAACTTGATGCTAGTATTGAGCAGAATAAAGTTATTGCTACTAAATTTGATGTCAGAGGTTACCCCACGCTTAAAATACTGAGAAACGGAGGTACTGTTGTTCAAGATTACAAGGGACCCCGAGATGCCGATGGGATTGTCGCTCATGTAAAAAAGCAGAGTGGTCCCGCATCTTTTGAAATCAAATCTCCTGAAGATGCTAGTTCTATAACCGATGACAATAAGATTCTTGTTGTAAGTCCTCTATCTCTCTCTTGTGTGTGTGTCAGTGTCTTACAGTCGGACAAACTTAACACAAGTTAGAAAACTTGTTTTCATTATAATTTTATAGGTTGGTGTCTTCCCTGAATTTTCTGGGGAGAAGTTTGAGAATTTCACAGCTCTCGCGGAGAGATTGCGTGCTGATTACGAGTTTGGTCATGCTTTGGATGCCAAACTTCTTCCTCGTGGGGATTCATCAGTTGTTGGGCCCCTTGTTAGGCTATTTAAGCCTTTTGATGAACTCTTTGTAGATTTTCAGGTATATGTCACACTTTTACTCCCTATTGTACTGATACATCTATAACTCCCCTGAACTAAAAACGGAATCTCGCTGGCAGGAATTTGATGTGGATGCTTTAGTGAAGTTTGTCGAAGAAACTAGCATCCCAACAGTGACTCTTTTCAACAAGGATCCAAAGAACCACCCTTTTGTTAATAAATACTTCAACAGCCCCAATGATAAGGTCTGTCCCATTACATTATTTTGTCCTCTCAAAGTTCCTTTATAAATTTTGTATCATAATTATGTAATAAGCAGAGAGAACTAGAAGTACACGACCACTAAAATGTTATTTAATCTGTTTGAATAACTCATTATAATGTTCTTTTTGTAAGCAAAATTTGAAAAATTATTGCTGAAAATATAAGTTCATTTTAGCAAGCATAAAATGGGGTCCACATTAATTATCTTATCAGTATATTTATTCGTGATATCAGGTAATATGATATGCCTTTTCTCTGTTATGAGGGAGTTGTCAAAATTAAAATGACGTTTGAAGATTTTGGTTTTGCAATTTGATTTAGGAAATTAATTCATACTTGTCCGGCCTATTTTCCTCATTATTTTTTTGGGATGTAGTCAACAGTTTGTCTTCATCAAGGTTTGTAGGTTAATAATGCAGACTATATTCCATCTCATATCCTTTGGCAATTGAAAACATTTTTTTTCATCATGGTTCACGACTGTTAAATTTATGTGTTCCGATTATACTTTATTGGTGGTTTTAGTCACTTTCTGGAAACTAGAACATGTTGAAATATCGATTACCCTGATGCTGCTGTATCTCTGCAAATTATTCTTTTGCTCCACGTCTGCCATTTTCAAAAAACTTTTTGATATATGTTTTTTTTTTTTTTGCTGCATTCCAAAAACTTGCGTAATCACTTAAATGAAACTTGGTTGTTTCACAGGTAATGCTGTTTCTAAACTTCACCAATGAGCAGTTTGATGCGTTCAAATCAAAATACACCGAGTTGGCTCAGCTTTACAAGGGAAAAGACTTGAGTTTCCTTATGGGTGATGTTGAATCTAGTCAAGGTGCCTTTCAGGTCGGTCTAGCTCGAAACCATTTTTCTTACTCTTTTATTGCACATTAGTACTATATTTTTGCTGATCATTTCACTCTCTCAAACAGTTTTTTGGGGTCAAGGAAGAGCAAGTTCCTCTCATCATTATCCAGACTAATGGCGGAGGGAAATATCTCAAACCGAATGTTGAGCCTGATCAGGTTGCATCATGGGTGAAGGACTTCAAGGTAATAATGCTTTTTCTTCACCTGTTCACTTTAGTCACAAATTACTACTTAAGGTGGTATTTGTAGTTTGAAAGATCAGGGTCTTATTTTTTGCTTGACTAAAATTAAAACCTAAAATGTAAGTTTTGTGATTATGCTATTCGATTATGGGCCTCTTTGATGTCCTCAAAGGACATTTTGGGAAACTGGTATATATGCTACTCTCTACAGTCGGGACTATATTTATTGCCTTTTGAAATTCAGTAACATTAGTTTTTTAATGTTACACTTGAAGGATGGCAATGTACAACCATATAAGAAATCAGAGCCCATTCCTGAAGCTAACAATGAACCTGTTAAAGTGGTGGTGGCTAACAACTTCCAGGACGTGGTTTTTGATTCTGGGAAAAATGGTGTGTATCATCTATATCGAACCTTAAACTACATTTTTTCGTTTCCATGTAGTATTTGGTGAATTTGTTTTGAATTACACCTCTCAAGTCTCAACTGTCTGCCTCATTTTGTCGTGCAGTTCTATTGGAGTTCTATGCACCATGGTGTGGACACTGCAAGAAGCTGGCACCAATCCTTGATGAAGTGGCACTCTCGTTTCAGAACGAAGCTGATGTTGTTATCGCAAAAATCGTAAGATTCTTGGTCATTTTGATATTTTTTATGAAAACAATCCACACATTAATCTCATAAGAACCGACTCTACCGTGCATGGACTAATAATTCTTTTTTTCACGCAGGATGCAACTGCAAATGATATCCCACGAGACACTTTTGAAGTGAAAGGTTACCCGACACTATATTTCAGGTCTTCGGACGGAAACTTGTTGCTATATGATGGGGATAGGACTAAACAAGACATCATTGATTTCATTCACAAGAACCGAGCCACGGTTGCAAAACAGGAGTCCAGCAAAGATGAGCTCTAGAGAACGTAAAAGTAGTGATAATGTTGTGTTAAGAAAACGTGAAATGCAATTACACTAAAGATGCGTGATGGTTATAATATTAGCGTCGTTTTGTGTTGCAGGTAGGGCATTTTCGTTGTTTTTAGGCTGCAACTCACACGATCAGAGTTGATTTCGGCTAGCTTGAGATTTCGAAAATCACTGAGAGATGAGGAAGTATTTCGGCTGGCCAGAGTACTTTCCTATAGTGCCAGTTGGGGTCCTGGGGATAGTAGAGTGATCTGGTTTCTTAAATTACAACATCGAGGATACTTTTCTTTTCAGTATCAATTTGGATACCGTTTAATTTTGAGGTGAAAATATAAGAATTGAAATTAATTTAAACTATAAAAATAAATTTGTATGTTTTTGATTATCTAATAAATCCTTTTATTAAAATAAAATATTTTTCTCTTTCAGTTTAAAATTTGTATAACCTCTCTCTGAACCAAAAATTATTTTTTTTGGTTTTGTTTCAAAAAAAATTCATTTTACTTGAGATTTCAATCATTCATTGATATGAAATTAGTAACACTTTATAAGCGTCTCAAATACTCACAATTACTACTACAAATGAAAAAAAAAATGATTATTAATAAAATCGAATTTTCGTCTCATTGTTATAAAAAAATGTTTTGATCAAAAATACAGGTACAGAGTCTGACCAAGTCAAAATTACGGGTGAAAAAGTCAAAACCTAAACCACCCCGACCAACCCTTCTCTGCCTTACCCTTCTCTCCAATTTTCTCCAGTTTCAACTAAAATCGGCCGCATAATTTTATTTATTTTTAAGAATTAAAAAAAAAAAACGAAGAAAGCGTGTTTCCGAGCTTCCATTTTCGTCTGCAGATTTTCACGTGATAATCCAACCCTCTTCAGATAAGGTGACCGGATTTTCATCTCCTTCGTTTTCACAGTCGATTTCCAGATCGGATCATTACGCGAGTGGTTTTTTCAGCAATGGCTTCGACGGTGCTCAGCTCGGTGAATTTCAATTCCGGTAAATCTGTGAAATCGGACTATGTCGGTTTGAGGCCATTGAAGGTGGTACGTCAGAATAACACCTTCTGCGTGAATCCTATATTGATAAAAAATTCGCCCCGACCGCTCGCGATTAGGGCCGGCGAATTTCGCGGCGATGGAGCCATTAAGAAGACGGGGAGGAGCGACGAGGAGTGTGAGGCCGCGGTTGTTGCGGGGAATATTCCGGAAGCCCCTCCGGTGCCCTCGAATCCAGCTGCGCCAGCTGGCACTCCGGCGGTCTCCTCCCTTGTAAGTTCACAAATAAAATTACGATCATCACAAAAAAATTACCCCTTTCTATATTTTTACGTTTGAGTCGTGATTTTTTATCTTATGTTGTTCGTAACAGCCACTTAGCCGGCGACCCCGTCGGAATCGCAGGACACCGGTTCTGAGAGCGGCATTCCAAGAAACCAGCTTGAGCCCTTCTAATCTTGTTTATCCACTTTTTATTCATGAAGGTGAGTTGAAAATTTTGCCTGATTTCCCGAAAAATTACTATATGGTTCATCTGTGTTTGGGTAAAGTTCTCAATTCTCGTAGTATTATAACATTCACAGGCGAAGAAGACACTCCGATTGGAGCAATGCCTGGATGCTATAGGCTCGGATGGAGACATGGACTTGTAGAAGAGGTTATTGCCATCTTTATGTGCTTCTAAAGCATGTCTTGTTTGTTCAGAATTTATACATTTTTTTGTGTGTACTATTCTTAGGGTAATATAGATGATTTCCATGAGCTGTGGTGGTTTTTCGAATTCTACATGTACATGTGGTGAGTAATATCCTCGAATTCTACAGGTCTCTAAGGCTCGAGATGTTGGTGTTAATAGTATTGTGCTATTTCCAAAAGTTCCCGATGCTTTAAAGGTAGTGACTTTTTGATAAAGTTTTAGCCAAATTTTGTATTCCAGCATGGCAGCCGTCATTTTTCTAGTTCTGTTAACTTTGTTTGTGTTCCGGTTTAGACCGCTACAGGAGACGAAGCTTATAATGAAAATGGACTAGTGCCCCGAACAATACGTCTGCTTAAGGACAAGTATCCTGATCTGGTATGTTGTTATTATTTGTAAAATGTTTTTTTAGTCTATCTAAGATGCTGTGCTTATTTTAGGATACTTAATATTGCATTGGATAATTTTGGACGTGTGTTCCTTGTAGATCATCTATACGGATGTTGCTCTTGATCCGTATTCCTCCGATGGGCATGATGGCATTGTTAGAGAAGATGGTAACGTTAAATATGTTTGTTTGTTTTTTTGCTGAAAAAATATGGTCTTAAAAGTTTAGTAAATCTGAATTTTTTTAAATAAACTTTTGTTAGTCGATGATAACTCAAATCTTAACAGAATACCACAAATCTTGTCCTTTGTTTCAAAATTTCTTTTATAGTAATGTATCATAGAGTATAATTGTCAATTATTTATTATGAGTGTTAGTCAATAATAGTAGGGATATCATAGCAATTATTCTTTCGGATCGTATTAGTCATTTTCCTTATTTTTCCACTTTATGCTGAAAGTTAAATTCTATTCTATTTTGCTTCTAAAATGTATTGTTTCAAAGATATCCAAACAATTTGCTTAGCAAGCTTTATTAGGATTCCTGAGAGCAAGTGCATAGCTCATGCATTTGTTTGTACGATATGGAATGACTGATCAAATGTCCCTAGCTTCATAAGTTTTTTCTTGTAACTTCTTTTCTAATGATTCTAATGATCAGAGTGCTTAATTAATCCATAAATGTAGTGTATATGACCTAATCTGTTATGGGTGATATCTAAAAAAAATCTGAAATGCAATGCAGGAGTTATATTGAACGATGTTACTGTGCATCAGCTGTGTAAACAGGCAGTTGCTCAGGTAATCCAACTTCAACTATAGAGGAAAATGGTTTATATTTCCCGTAATACATTTAGATTTCATAACCTTTTTTTCATAAACTTCTTTCTCGACACATGCTTCAAGAAACAGAAAAAAAAATGTGGCAGACGAATGTGATAGGCCAAAACACGCTCGTTCCAATTTGTGTCTAAGAAAGCTCAATCCAGCTCAAACATTTGGATCAGACCAAAAATTGACAGCTCTAATAAAATCATTAATAAACTGCAATTATATTGTACTCCGTAATTCATGTTCTTTCTTTGTTATGGGCAAATGGCATTTGATATAAGTTGATAATCTTTAGTGACTAGTTGGCTTCGTTTTTTAGGCCCGATCAGGAGCAGATGTTGTCAGCCCTAGTGACATGATGGATGGTCGTGTAGGAGCAATTCGGGCCGCTCTTGATGCCGAAGGCTTTCAGCATGTTTCCATTATGTCATACACCGCAAAGTAAATATTTAAATTTTATCATCTTATAAAGAAATGGTATTCTCTACACTAGATTATCTTTAAATTGTCACCAGTTATCCATATTTTTCAGAAAGAATGTTGTTTTGCACACTCTAAAGTTGTTTTGAATGTTCAGGTATGCAAGTTCGTTTTACGGCCCTTTCCGAGAAGCGTTAGATTCAAATCCACGTTTCGGGGATAAAAAAACGTAGATCACTTCTCAACCTAATTGTCTAGTTATTTAATGATACATTTTGCTCTATCCAATGCTCATTTTTCTTGAACATGCTTAAACAAATAGCTATCAGATGAACCCATGCAATTATAGAGAAGCCCTTATTGAAACCCGTGAGGATGAGGCTGAAGGAGCCGATATTCTTCTGGTTAGTTGATATTCTCCTATGTGAAACTTAAATTCCATTCCAAGTGCGGAATATAATATTTAATTATTATCTCTCTTTTTGGGATATTAGGTCAAACCAGGTCTACCGTATCTTGATATCATAAGGCTTTTACGGGATAACTCGTCTTTGCCGATTGCTGCATATCAGGTACTTCATGTTATGAATGTTGTTGGACTATTCATGTCCATACTGAGTGAAAAGTGGCCCGATGAAATTAAAATCGACATTTTGAAAAGAAAAAAAACAAATGCAGAGCCTTAGTGATCATGAAACAAAGAGTTCAAATTTGACACTGAAACAAAGAGTTATTATTTTACACTGAGGGGGAAACGAATACAAAATGTCGAATTTTAAGGGGGCACTATAAAAAAATATATGCAGTATTTCTGAAGTTTTTTGTTTTGAAATTAGGCTAAACCTCAAGGGTAGTTTTTATAATTATCCCCAAGTCACTCAAAATAAGTTTTGCATTCATTTATTTACTTGTTATTATTCTAGGTTTCGGGTGAATACTCCATGATCAAGGCCGGAGGAGTCCTTAAAATGATTGACGAGGAGAAAGTGATGATGGAGTCGCTGATGTGTCTTAGACGAGCCGGTGCAGACATCATCCTGACATACTTCGCTTTGCAAGCTGCTCGATCCATGTGCGGAGAGAAGAGGTGAGATGTATGTGTAACTCTACTCGAATTGTAACTTATTGTGTTTGTATCTACAATTTTGACCCATTCTTTCTACCGCATTAAAAATAAAAATCAACTTCTGGTTATGTAATTGTGTGGTGTGGGTGTTAATTGTTTTTGGATTGAAACTAATTCTCCATTTTTGTTATATGCAATTATTCCCTGATGATAATAAAAAAATGAAATTCGGGCCTATTTACATGGGGAAGAAATGAATTGCTGCATTGCTTGTTCTGGCGAAAAAATAAAATTAAACAAATAAATAATTACACTAGTTAATTTTCGCCTTCTGTTCGTTTAAGTACCTCTCCGCGATCACGGCATGCATCGCTGCACCTACTGGAAGGGTATTTTCGTCAATCGTGAAGTGTGGGGAGTGGGGCGAGTGGACTGAACCGAAGGTCTCGTTCTGTATGCCTATGAAGAAGAAGGCAGCTGGAATCACCTCTGAGTAGAAGGAAAAGTCCTCTGCTCCCATCAGGGGCTCGATGGATCGGAAGTTCGTGGGGCCCAACATATCAGTGGCTGAAGCTCGTACGTGCTCGTACATCCTCTCGTCGTTCACCGTGGGAGGGTAAATCGAGCTCGAGTTCTTGAAGAAGTCTACTGTTGCCGAGCATTTGTAGACCTTGGCTTGGGCTATAATCACCTGTTGTTAACAATTAGGCATATTTGTAATTAAGCTAAAATCCTATGGGTAGTTTTTGTAATTATTCAAAGTTCAGAGCAAGTTGGACTTATTCTCAGTTCAGTTCAGAACGGTTACATTCAGTTCTGCCAGTTTCAGTCCAAAAGAACAATTACTAAGCTAACTAACCTCTTCTATTCTTTGGAGAAGTAGATTGAAGCTTGTGTTTGAAAATGCTCTCAAGGTGCCACCAAATTCGACCCTCTTTCGTCTCGAGTCGAGACTATCATCATCATCATCATCATCCCCACTGTTCAAGAATGTCACAGAGACCACATGAGAGTCGAGAGGATCAGATTCTCGAGACACTATCCCTTGAATACTGATCACAGCAGCTGAGGCAGCCAAGACACTGTGCTCGCCCGTTATCACAGCCTTGAAGAACCCGCAGCCCGCTAGCAACGGGCCGGGCCTCGACCCGATGAAGCCCGTTGGAAGGAGGTGCGATACGTGCAAAGCAAAGATAGCCTCGACGCCTTCAAGAGCACCCTCTGTGATCATTCTCTTCGCACCATTCCCAGCTTCCTCTGCTGGCTGAAATAAAATTACCACAGTCCCCTATACAAAACCGCCTTGTAATTAGAGATTAATTACAAAAAGAACCAGGTATCTATTCGAAATTACAATCACCCCCTACTCAAAAGCAATGGGATGAATCGGTTGTCATTATCAACTATTATGGCATATTCAAAAGTCCGGTACGGATCGAGGTAGTGAACAAATTGAATTGCATCACCTGTCAACAAATACAAGGACTACGACCTGACAGGGAGCTGTGCAAACTGGCCCAGAAAACGTCCATGTCTTTCCCTACCACGATCTTGCGAACGCTAACAATTTTTTCTTTTGTAAGAAAACGAAAGATCATAAATCGAAACCAATGGAGAAATTAAGAAATGTCACTTTTTTCATTTATGCGGCTTGCCTCTCCGCCTAACTCTATCTGTCACAAAGTTTACATGAAACAAACTTTTCTTTAAGAAACGAGACACGTTTTTCTACACCTAAGTGTATTTTCCATATCTTAAACAATCGCTCTAAAAGCTAATCTAAGAACTATTCAACACCATAATAATAATAAGAAGAAGAAGAAGAAGAAGAAGAAGATTCAACGCGCGGCTAAAGACACGAACCTTCAAATGTTTCTCGCGGGCCTTCAAAATCCTAGTCGCCCCGAGCAGCATTGCCACGTGGGCATCGTGCCCACACGCGTGCATCTTGCCTGAGTTCTTGCTTTTGTGCTCCCATTCAACAACTTCCTACGAACACATCGTTAGAAATTTCAATCAAAACGCGCCTTTACTAAGAGCATAAGCTCAAATCATGATCATTTTCTTAGTAAGAAAAAAATAATTTAACATTTTCTTCTTACTAAATTGTTTTTCGAATAAAAAATTCAATTTCTTAATACTTCAAAAAAAGAAAAATAGTGTAATCAAACCATATTTAGTGGAGTCAAATCAGAGTCGAAGGGGAGAGTTAAAATCCCTACTATTATTGAAAGGTGAAGAATGTTTTTGCATAACATGTACGGTACCCCACTTCATACTTTTCACGTGTTTACCAAAGGAATCAAAATTAAATTAAAAAAATATATTATATTTTATTAAAATAAAAAACCTGAATCGGCAGAGCATCCATATCAGCTCTGATCGCCACGAACGGCGGTTCACCGGTCCCGACCGCCGCCCTAATCCCCGTCACCGCCAACGGGAAACTGTACCTCACCTTCAGTTCGTCCAATTCCCTACGGATTAGGGCACTCGTCTCGTGCTCTTCGAACGCCAGCTCCGGATTCTCGTGAATCCTCCTCCGGACCGATTCCACCCATCTCGCGTTCTCCGGCCGCCTCGATATCCTCAGAATCTCGTCGGAGCAAGCTCCGGTCCACGCGCTGCAGTCGCCGTCGCGATTATCGCCGCTCGAGTAGGAACGCGACGAATGATTTTCGGGCGTGAAAACAGGTTTGTGCCTGGATCGATTGAAATTGGACTGGATGTAGGAGAAATCGCGATCGGTGGATCTAGTGGGAGGAGCTAGAACGCCGATTAAAACAGCGATTACCTGGAAAAAATCCGTCTTCTTCATTATATATATAGTATGCTCTGTTACAGATTTTTATGATTGAGAGGATGAAGTAAAACGTAGGGTGGTGATGGAATGGAAATAGAGCACGTGTGTGAGTACTGCAGAAAATTGTATAAGAATTGAAGTTTGATCGAGCTCGAAAAACGAAGTTTGATCGAGGTCGAGGTTACGGATTTGATTTGATGATGTTGTGTTATGAATGGGTGATATAACTTTTGCAGTTGTAAATATTTGACATTTTTCTGTACCATGAAATATTGAATTATTGAATAGGCAATGTGAGTCAAATGAAGTTAAATTAATCCAACTAGTTTATAATTAATGCCCACTTGACAATATGTTTATTTGAGTCCAATTGTGCATGAGGGAATATGTACGATATATTACTAGTACGGTACTCCTTCCCACAACAACACTTCCATTTTTTATGTTTCCACAATAATTGATATACGAGTTAGAATCATATTTGGTCCTTCCGAAATTGCCCATTTACCTAGATGTCCTTCAACTTTGTATTTTATCAAGAATAGTCCTTTGGACGTTTTTTCCGGCCAAAAAGTTCATATTTGGTCCTTCCGAAATTGCCCATTTACCTAAATGTCCTTCAACTTTGTATTTTATCAAGAATAGTCCTTTGGACGTTTTTTCCGGCCAAAAAGTCACGTGAATGGCACGTGACTCCATTGTCTTGCCGGAAAGGTGACGTGGACTTGCCACGTCAGCACAACTTGCCACCTCAGCAGATGTGGGAAATTCAAAAATACTTTGAAGTCCACCACGTCAGCACAACTTGCCACCTCAGCAGATGTGAGAAATTCAAAAATACTTTGAATAGCATGGGATTCGATCCCTGGTCATTAAGGTTTTTGAATAGCATGGGATTCGATCCCTGGTCATTAAGGTTGGAAAAGATAGTCTTTACCACTAGGCTGTATTTACTAGTTGGATGAATATATAACATAATTATATATATTGTATAATGTGTAGTATAAATTATGAATTACATAATTAATTAATAATTATCATATTAAATAAAAAATATTATTTAAATAAAAAATAATCAATAAAACATAAATAATAAATAATAATCAAATAAAAAATTATTTTGTTTAATTAACATAAAAAACAAAAAAAAAATATGTTTTATTTAATTTACTAGTACGTATGTCTCAACTTAATATGTATATTTTACAAATTTTTTTTGTTTTACTTAATAATAAATTTTTACTAACTAAAAATTAAAAAGTATGAATATATGTTAATCAAGAGAAAAAAAATTATTATTTGTATATATTTAATTTTTAATAGTAAAAATATATTTTTTAATAAAAAATACAAAAAAAAAATATTTTTAAGGATCTAAATAGTAACTTGATAAATTAAAAAAATGATAGTGTTGATAATTATCTAGGACATAAATAATAGTGAATTATATGAAATATGTTTTTTTTTTTTTGTTTTAAATGCTAATTAATGAAAATAAAATTTTATTTGCTTATTATCTATTTTTTATGTTTTATTGATTATTTTTTATGTAAAGAATAATTTTTATTTAATATGATAATAATTAATTAATTATGTAATTCATAATTTATACTACAAATTATAACGTATATATAAAATTATGTTATACATTTATCAAACAACTTGATGTAACTTAGTGGTGAAAGTTCTCATTGATAACTCATGTTTAGCAAAACATTTTTGAATTTCCCACACATGCTGAGGTGGCTGGTTGTGCTGACGTGGCAAGCCCACGTCAGCTTTCCGGCAAGACAATGAATTTTTTGACCGGAAAAAACGTCCAAAGGATTATACCTGATAAAAAACAAAGGTGAAGGACATCTAGGTAAATGGGGCATTTCGGGAGGACAAAATATGATTCTAACTCTTGATATACCAACCAAAAAAAATTGACAAATATTATTTTACCCCTATTTTATTCAGTTACTTTTTATACTTCACTCACGACTATTTTATTTATCAATTTAAAAATACATTTTACTGTTCACATTTTAATCAGAAAAGTAAAAAAATTATCATTTTTCTTAATATACGTGCATACAAAAATATTGCATCTCTAGTGAATTAGAAAGAATATGTTACTTTTTATTTGTCAAATTGTTTAAAAGTATTTTTAGGAAAAAAAATAATTTAATTTATGTATTTTAGATTTTATAACTTAATTATAAAATATACATTGTTAAAAAGTTAATTACTATTATTTTAGCCTAAATTACTAGTATCCTAAATTGCACATATAAACTTTTAAAATTATACTTTTATCAAAATCATCTTTTATTTTTAATTATATAATTTGTACTCCATATTTAGCAATATACAATAGAATATATGATTAATATATATATATATATATATATATATATATATATATATATATATATATATATATATATATATAATTTTATAGAATACATATATGTAAATTATAATTTAATAGACTAGTTTTCTAATCAATAGACTTGTAAAACAACTAGGAAAAGTAAGAGTCTATAGTATAAATAAACACACTATTTCATTTTGATTTAAATCATACGAATTAGGGTTTAAGGTTTTAATCCGATTCCTCCCAATTATGTCAGATCTCGAAAAGGCACTACCATCGACGACGCCGGTAGATCCTGCACCGGCACCGGCGTTGATACACGTGGATATATTGCCAAATCGCAAATCGCTTTGGTATATTGTTGCTTGGATTACAGGGCTGATCTGCCTCCCGTTTTTCTATGGTTTACTCTCAAAGCACGAAGCCTATATCCGTGAAAACATACCATTCTTTCCCTTGATCCTATTATTTTCAGTTAATTTAACCTATTTGATTATAATTACTTGCTTATACGTACGTCAAACTCTGCCTTACGTCCTCCCACGCAGGCCACGCTCCCGCAAACTGTCGATCGAGTCGGCGTTTGTTGTCGCTTGTTCCTGCTGGACTTTCTTCGAGAAAGACGGTGACATTTTCACTGCGATTTTAGGGCTCGCCCTTCTTTTCAAGCTCATCCCGATCATGAACCTTTGGTGGGATTTCGAGAATTTCGATTCGATGGATTGCTACTTGGCTATACTCATCGACGTGGCTTTAGTTTGTTGTCGATATTTTGGGGGTGTTGTTTTGATGGTGGTGGTTGCTTGTCTAGGCGTTGCTCTGCATTTTGTCAAGGACGCATATCCTGATCATTTCCTCGACTACGACTATCCTCGTCGGAAAGAAGTCGAGATCGAGGAATCACAGATTCCACAGTTGATTTGGTCGTTGGAGCAAACTTATTTATGGGCTGTGAGTACTATTTTGCTTTTAAGGAAATTAATTGTTTTTTTTTTTTTTTGCTATTCTGATTTTGAACATTTGGTGTGATGCAGAGATCTTTGACTCCGGCGAGGGCTGCTCGGAGATACTTGTATAGTTGGAGTTGGACTAGGTGGGGTGGAGTTGATGAGAAAGGCTTGACTGAAATATTGTTTTGAGAAAAAATTCAAGGACAGTAGATTTTATTTTTATCTTATGGACAAATTCCTTATCTCCCAATTAAATTTTAATTTTTTTTGGTAAAAGTCAATTGCATATATATATAAAAAGAAAAATAAATGTACAACAAAGCGCAAAAGGAAAATACTATAAAAACAATAATTACTCTTTACAAACTACATTGTTTAAAATTACACGTTTTAATAGATTTTTGAAATGTACAAACTACATTGTTTAAAATTACACGTTTTCGTTTTGTCTTGTGACAATCCTTATCCTCACATGTCATGTTGAAGATATTATAATTGTCAATTTTATTTTATTTCATTTTACTTTTAAGATGAAGAATCACATTCTTCCTCTTGAAGATGAAAATAAGGTAAGAATGTAAGATGAAAATAAGACTTACATCTTACTCTTGAAGATGTAAGTTTTACTGATATAAGGTAAAAATGTAAGATGAAAATAAGACTTTGTAGTAACTTTTGAAAACCTTGGGGTTGTTTCGCAAATAGTCCAAACTCTTCATGCCCCACCAGTAAACTAACCGTAACAGGTACAAAACTATACACACAGCATTCCAAAATTCTATAGATGTTGTTCACCATCTGTGTTGTATGTTCACACTTTTTTCCCCGCATTGAACTCGAGCAACACTGTCGCGATACAGTTATACATTCCTTACAAACGACACAGTTAGTTCCACAAAAGAATCAACAATTTTACGAACTGCATGCACCCAGTCACTCGTGGTGGTTTCTATGTTCCTTGTCTAATTTTCTCTCTCTTTTGTAAGCTTTAAAGAGATCAATACCGAGGAATATGTTCAGAAAGTTCATACCCGCCATTCCAGATAGAGCAAGCGGGAGCTCGATGCCTTTGTCGAACTTGGGAGCATCCTTTACTAGTTTGACTGTGATTAAAATGTGAGGCAATAATCTGGCAAACCCGAACGTCAGCCAGTTGAATACCCATTCTATCCTCACACTCTTGCTCATGGCATCCCGAAGGCCAGCCATTCGGCGCAATTTTCGGACATGAAGGAAAATCGAATGCAACTGCATCAACAAGAAAGGTATCAGGGACAACAGCAAGAAAAAGTCACAAAAATCAGGTAAATTAATTTCAGAAACCACCCTTGAGACTTATTCTATTTTTCTTTTTCTTTTCTAGATCAGGATGATTGAGTAATTAGACTGGAGCACAAACTTTAATAAATAAATAAGAAATAGGTAAAGTAATTACGAAAAACGATGATTTAATTATTACGTGTTGGGTGAATGACTGGTTATTTTATAATCAGACATGTTACCATGGCCATTACTCTAAATTCAGATTACTGTTATGACCGACACGACGAGCTCGATGCCAAGTAAAACAACACTAATATATATGATCCAAATCTAATGCAGGTAAAAAAGATAATGAGATAAATATGGAATCTATTACATTCCATTTTGTAGTTTTTCATTGAACTATGAACAAATTTGATATGGCATCTATTTTATTCCACACCCCGAACCTATCAACAAAGTCATTAGCATTAAGCCCAAAAAAAAGAGCAGGGAAACAAAATCACAACAATTTCACACAGCTCTACATAATATTTGTGGAATCGCAGCATAACTTGTATAACTTCTTGATCTTGTAATTTTGAAAGAAAATGGGGTATTTGCATAGATACGTCAAATCCAGCTAGTTAAAATTATGATAAGTGACAAACTGAAGCTTCATGTTGTAAATTCAAGTCCTACCTCGCAAATGAGAGTGAGGATGAGGTAGTTGATTGTGACCTTCCGATACAATGCAAGAGTAAAGCAAACAAGGAGTACCAAGTGATGCACTAGAATCGAAGGGATAAAGCCACTGTACAACCGGTAAAGCAGCATGTCCAACTGATCGTACGCAAAGTATCCGCATGAAAAGCACAGTGCCTGGTACGACATAGCCCAAGTTACCTCGACCAACTGCGAGTGTTCAAACATCTTGTCGAAACCTATCCTCGTCCACTGATTGACCAATACTATTACCACTGGTTGAAATGCAAAGGGAAACATATCAGATGACAGTAAAATCTCAACTGATAGAGAAACCACATAAACAGAGAATTCATGCTGATGAAATCAAATTAAGTGACCTAATTTTCTTAAAATTTTAGTACCAAATGCAACAATCGAAATAGAATCAGCTCATTAACCTAATAATTAATCAATCCCCTTGATTAATTGAGATAATATATGAAAAATTATACGTATATCGTAGCTCGAATTCGAAGCTGACCTAGGGCAGATGTGATGGAGGAATGGAGGAGGGAGACGCAGGTGTTGACGAAGAGAGGATCGCGCGATATGAGCTTCCGAACGACGAAGTTTGCGGACTGGAAGAAGACGAACCCTAGTACGATCGGGATGAGCTCAGAGCGCTTGTTGAATAGGATCTCGAAGAAGACTGAGATACTCCACATCACTAAAGTAGCCGCAAAGAAAGCCCCAGCTTTGCTCTCTCTTTTACTCCGGCCGCCGTCTCCGCCGTCCCTCGCCATGTTCTAATTTTTAGTTTTCGCTCGGTTAGCTACTCGCACCTACCGGAAAAGCACCGAATGAAAATCAGGGCCGTTGGATTTTTTTTACATATTAATTTAATAAAAATATTAAAACAACAAACAAATGGCTATTTACACAAAATACCAATATTTTTTCTAAATCTTTTTTACTTCAGATATTTATATGAAATAAAAAAAATCTAATTAATTGAGATTTGAAAAATATAAAAAAAAACCAATTTTAATTTGGATCCCACATTTTTCAATTTCGATGACGATAAATTCAGCTAGGTTCAATGGTTGTGGAGTTCGATAACAATAAATTCAGCTCGATTCAATGGAATAACGATAACGATAAATTCAGCTTGGTTCAATGGTTGTGGAGTTTGATAACAATAAATTCAGCTCGATTCAATGGAATAACGATAACGATAAATTCAGCTTGGTTCAATGGTTGTGGAGTTCGATAACAATAAACTCAGCTCGATTCAATGGAATAACGATATATTCAGCTCAATGGTTGTGGAGTTCGATAAGAATAAACAATGGAATGACATTCGTTAAGAAGTCCGTAAATTCGATTCAAAATCGATAATTGATCAATATGATTCTATTATTCTAAGTGGCTTTTTAAAAAAAAAATAGAAATAACAAAATGGTACGTGCTATTTGGGCAGAATCTGGCCAAAGGCAGAATTTGTTTAAAAAATTATTTTATTAATTTAAATAATAATTTATTTATATTTAGATATGAATTAATATATGTTATACTATTATTAATTTATATAATTTAAAAAAAAATTAAAAATATAATTTTTTAATTAAGAATATTACATATTTAGATATTTTAGTTAAAAAAAAGACAGCTAGATAAAAAAAAAGTTTTAATATATAAAAATAATAAGTAAAAATATTATTTTTATATATATATCAAGTAAATTATATTGTTAACTTTATAAAAAAAAATAAGAAAAATAACGTAAAAATCAAATTCTGTGCATGGGCAGATTCTGCCCACTAAGAATTACCGTAACAAAATTAAATTGTCTACACAAAATCAGAAATATAATAATTTACATTGGTAATTGATGTTTTGTAGTTATTACTAAACGATAATTCTTTGTGGGCAAATTCTGTCTATGGCAGAACTGCCCAAAATTATTAAATTTTTTTATATTTTATTTTTATATGATTATAAATATAACTAGCTTAATAAATTTATTAAAATAATTTTTTTATCTTTCATTTTTATATATTAAAATAATTTTTTTCTAATCAATTGATTATTTTAGTATAAATATAAAAATATTCATTATCTTTATTTAAACATTTTTATTTTTTATTTTTTTTGTTCAATATATATTTAATATAGTGTACTTAATTATAATATATGACAAAATAATAATAAAAATATTATAATAATTTTTTAAATAATTTTTTAAAAGAATTCTGCCATGGGCAGAATCTGCCCATATTCTGCCCATTTAGCATGACCCATTACTTAAAATATAGACTATATAGTCGTTGGGCTCCACTGCAATAATCCAACACACTTTTTTTTTTATCTAATTAATTATGAAAACATATTCATTTCGAGTAGTCAATTAATTACCGTGAATTGAAATATTGCATGACTTGATCTTTTGTGCCTGACGACTTTTTCACTGTAATTCACATTACATAATAAGATATTCATTATTACCAGAACGTAAGTAGTAACTAGCGTGTGAAATTTGATTTCTTTATTTCAGTCATTGCATATAATAAATGGCAACAAGACATTAATAATTTATTTTATGAATAAAAGCAAAGAATTGTTTTCAACAGTTGTGGAAATATCCTAGTTGGAAATTATACCAAAATGATAGTACTATGTGACAACTTGAAGAGGAAATTTTGAAATAGATATAAGATATATTCACTATCCTACCTAGCTGGCCAATCAACAAAACTTTATTATTATTATTATTAGAGATTAAATCACAAATGGTCCTATAAATATTGTCAATCCCACATTTAGTCCTTTATTTTTTAATTTCATCAAATCCAGTCCTTCCAGGTCATTTTCCACCGAAAAGCTCACGTGTTGGTCACGTGAGTGCACACATGGCGGTCATCGGGCAAGGCTTGCTGACGTGGCTTGAGATTAAATCACATCTGGTCCTGCAACTTAGGCTGCTCCCACATTTGGTCCTTTTTTTTGTTCAAAAAATCAAATCTCATCCTTTTCGGTTGATTTCCAACAAAAATTGCTCGTGTGGGTCACGTGAAGGTTTTCGATGCCGATCCAATCGCTCGATTACCTCGTTCGTGTGTGTAAAAGCGTGTAAAATGAGTAAAAACGAACATACAAGATCTAGGCACATGTTTATATGTATAGACACACACACATATATATACATAGAGATACGAGGACACTTACATTCGGTGAAGCATGTCTCGTTGATGTCGATGGTTGTTCGCTGATGAAGATCTGATCTTCTTGCAACGAACCCTGAAGAGATCACCTTGAAAAACCTCTTGTCTTCCCAGCTGTGTAGCCGCACAAATTGTCTGGTCTCTACGTGTTGCACACGAACCGGAAGTCGGATGCTGAAAATTGTCGAACGTGTTCTTGAGACGAAGAACACTATGAACGTGATCATCAATATAATATTGCTCTAAGCCAAAAATAACATTATCAATATATCAATTAAAATCAAAAGATGACCATCTGACTTAATCGATTGCACATGTAGGATTTGAAGGACACAACCCAACAGTACATGTGGCGGTTGTTGGAAATCGATATCCCGGAATTAATAAATTAATTAAAATTAATTATCTAATTAATTCCGAACGAAATCCTTCGGAGAACGAGTATCCGGAATTGTCAATGCGGAACGACAATTCCAATCGACTCCCGGTTGCCGGAACATCCCGCCACAAACCACCACGAAGCCGAGCCCAACCAAACCCTAACCATGGGCGAACCCATGGCTGTTCGGTCGAGCCCCTTCATGGGGCACGCAGCTGATCACAGCAGCCTCCACGGACTGCTCGTAGCAGCCTGCTATTCACGCCCGAACCCTCGCGAAACAGCCCCCCCACGCAAACCCTAGCCGCGGACAAGCCGCCGCATGTTTGCTCGAGGCGTGCGCACGTCATGGACGTGCGTTAGGGTTCAGCTGCACAGCCCCCGTGCAACTCCGAGCATGGCCAGCGACGCCCCGCGGATCCGCTGCGCAAGAGCGCGCAGCCCGCTGCCCAGCCATACGAGGCGGGCGCCTGGTGGTCGCGCGACCGCGCGCGACATGGACCAGGCGAGCGCCTGGTCCCCAGGCGGGCGCTTCGCTCCCAGCGAAGCTCCGTCGCGTGATTCTCGCCGGCGAGTCGCTCCAGCCGCGGCGGTCCGGCGATCCTCGATCGCCACCGCTCGGCTCGACCCCGGTGAGGATCCCAAACCTTTGGATCTTACGTTCACGTTATTCTCACGATAATTAAACTTTAAAATCATCGAAGGGGGTTCAACGATTTTACCTTTGTTCTCGTTGTACGGAGAAACGAAGAACTCAATTGACGACCTTGAGATCTTCCCGCGTATTCCTTGCACTAGCCCGGACGTCGTGTGGGCGACGATCTACCGAACTCCATGGATCCTCCTCTCTACTTTCTCTCTCTAGAATTGTGATCTTCAAGTTATGAGAATAGAGAAGACCATGTAGTGCTTTTATAGGCTACGTAGGGGATCTAAAGGAGGTGGAATATTGGGCTTCCAATAATAGTGATTAAATTGAGCCCAACAAGCCCAAATCTATTAATCCTTACTATTATTAATTATATGATTAATTCCACTATATAAATATAATTGCACTCCCAATATTCACCATATTATATCAAATAATATTTCTCCGGTAGTATTATTTATTCCGTGTATTTAAGATAGAAATGTCCATGAATAAAATTAATTTATTGCTAATTAATTAATTATTCATCTCTTATATCCGAGACTAGTACCATTCAACCTTAATTATTATGTGGAACGAATCCACCTGCAGGGTTTACATAATAATTCCTTATGAACTCATCTCGGGGACATTATCAACCCTTCCGGGATACACTGTCCGGTCAATTATTCACGGCATGTCATATATGAAATATAGTGACCCAACTTAACCGGTAATCAACCCAATAATTAAATCGGTTAATTCCTTTGGTAAATCAAAGTCACTTATATTAAATATACACACCCGCAATAATATCGGGGATTAAGAATAAAATACACTGAGACTCGAATCGATTATCGCCGGCAATCCTAATCGATGAATCTCAACGATCCGCTCAATACACCAAGTGTACAAGTGTGATAAAATAATTAAGATAAATTATTTTCTCTCTCACACAACGACTATACCGATGGATTGGTCCGTGTCCATCTAGGTCGTGAGCAACTGTTCGATTAAATACGAGTAACCGATAGTATGATCTTCTGTGTGCCCATGCAACACCATACTAACTACAACGTATAAAATCCAGGACTATGATTTGCATATATTTAATTATAAATAATTAAACGCAAATAATTGTTTATTTAGTTAAATAGATTAATGGCAATGGATCGTAAGTTTGCGTTACTTAAATCTAGACATTAAGTACACAACTCCAACAATCTCCCACTTGTACTAAGGTCTAGTCATTTCCTCCAAACTCCCGACTCCCATACTCATCACGTGCTTAGGTTGTACTTCCAAGAAGTACTATGTGAATGAGCACTCTAGGTTGCCGCTCTGAAGTTATCTTGGTGACTACAGCGTCGTCTCCCTCGACGATGATTCGTATCAGGTGGTACTTGCACTATGTGTTATCTTACACTTATGGACTAGTGATTTCTTCCCATTTGCCATTGCACCGCTATTTACATAGCCTTTGGCAAATTAAGAATCACATCTAAGTCCCAGAGATTATCCCGGAGTTATACCAAAACTTCCGCTGCCTCTGAGGCCGCTATTTGGTTACCCATGGCAGAGTCCGAAAAGCATCGTGCTTATCACTCTTCCATGTTAAAACTCCTTCTCCTTTAATAGTGAAACACATAGCCTGATCGACTTACACCGGTCCTCATTCGATTAGAAATCTAAGAGAATGTAATCCAAAGGAAAAACTCGTCTGCTTCGTAGTCTAGAACAGTACTTCGAAAGTACTTTTACGGCAGTCGAATATTCCTTTCCAGGATTACCTTGATATCCTCCCACTACGCTAACCGCATAGCCGATATCAGGTTCTTGTTTTCAACAATGCATTTATTAAGCTTTCCACACTCAAGGTGTAGGAAACTGCTTTCATTGCTTCTATCTCCTTTTGTGTTCCAAAACACATATCCTTAGATAGATGCATTCCGTCTCTGAAAGGTAACGAACCTTTCTTGGAATCTTGCATGTTTAAAACGAACCATAATCATTTATGTAAGATGTCCAGGAGAAATACAATGTTCTATCTAGAGATCCAAGATCTCAAGAACATGTCCAACTTCTTCCTTTATCTTTCATAATGATTCATCTAGACAACCATCATTTTTTGTCTGATAACATCTTTACATTGTTGCCAATGATAAGAGTGTCATCTACATAAAACCTCCGAGAAACACCACCTTGTTTCCATCACGTTTCCAATACACACAATTCATTTATGCTTTTGATGAATCCATAAAATGGACTATCTCATCAATTTGCAAGTACAACGAACTCAATGCTTTGTTCCAATCCATAAATGGATCAACTAAGCTTGTACTCTAAATGATCTCGCCTCTTAGCAATAATCCTTATTGCTCTCCAAGAAGGCACATTTAGATCTAGTACGGCCTTCATGTAGATCCAGGGATCGATTTCATGTATACTAGGTCCAGAGTCCGAAGACTCTCCTAGTCTTATGAATATCTCCGGTTGTCCCACAACCTCCCACTACAATGGCGTTCCGGTGTATAAACAGTGATAATAGTAGGTGCAGTTAGTGGTGTACTGCTACTCGGTTTGGCTGGTTCTAAGTCTTAATCTTTCTCTCTCATTTCAAAGTATCATGTCACTTTAGGCTTGTGGTTCATCATATAGTCTCTCTCTAAGAACCGGGCGTTAGAACTTATAACGTCCTTCTGGTTCATAGTACTATTGAACACACATCTTTTGTTCTTCTAGGATATTCTACAACCGCATTTGAATGCGCCGTTGTTTCCAGACATATCCATAGAACATAGGTAGTTCCGTATAACTCATAATTTTACTATTTCTATAAGAGTTCCATTTCTTGTTTACGACACACCATCTCTACACAACAGTGTATGGTGAAGTCATTTAGGATCAAATCCCAATTTCTGATTAGTATGCCATGCATTCCTCAGACAGGTACTTGCCTCCGCGATCAAATCGCAGGCTATAAATGGATATACCTTGATGGATCTCCACAATTGCTTAGTGTCCATTGACTTGTCAAAACACTTGCTTTTGTGGCACATCAGGTATTCTAATCCATTTTTCGAGTAATCATAAAATGAAGTACTCGTACCTTATTGTCTGAGTAGGCATAGGTCTGCATACATCAGAGTCAATCAATTCTTATACTTGTCCGGATCTTACATCTTATATCCATAAAGGATTGCTTAGTCATATTATCTTCCAAATTAGATTCTTAGGTCGGAAGGTCCACTCCTTCAACTTAATTGATAAAATATCAATTTTCGACCTTTGAACTTCTTATTTGAATAAACATGACTCAGCATAAGAATCCACAAGTATAATTGATAAAGAAATCTCTTATTAGTAAAACGAGTTTCATACTACGGTTCGTTGCATCGTGGTGGACTCAGGATTCATCATTTATATATTGCTAGCCAATGTACCAAAATAGATAATATCATTATTTCTTCTTATAACCATCAAATGATTAAAAGAAATAAAATATCCATTTCTTAGAAATCCAGAACAAAGTTCTTTCTAATTTGAAAGGTACATAAAAGCAATAACCCAAAATGAAATCCTATAAAATGTCCTCCACTGCAACTGCTGCCTCCTCTACAGCATTGCCCATGTAGACTACGATCTTTTCTTTTCCAAGTCGTTAGGTTTCCTGGAACCTCTTGCATTTAAAATGCACATACCGTCAGTGGTTCCATATCTACATACCAGGTTCCGGTAGATAATACCACTGACTATGTTTTACGACTAAAGAAAATTTCGTACTTTCTTTGAGAGGATAATCAGACTTCCAGTACCCAGACTGTTTGCATCGAGAATACTTGCCTCACGGCTTTCTCGTCCCATCTCGTGGTCCACTGACCACTGGGTTTGCTTGCTTTTCCTTTCCCCCTATTTAGCCCTTAGGTTCGAAACCCTTGGTCTTGGCTACAAGAGCTTGCGATTTCCGTCTCAACTCGTCTAAAAGGTCAATCATCTCAAAAACGTTTTTAAGCGTTTCCTCGAATCGACTAGCCTTTATGAGTATCCTCATCGCCTCTTGTCTAGCCTCTACATCATGTCTAAACATCTCCTTGAGTTCGAACGTGATATCAAAATCAGTCCTTTCCTCATCAGTTAAGACATTTGTAGGCTCGGGAGGACAAAGCTCACTGAGTACAAACTTGTACTCTCTAACAGTCTGGACAATGTCTAGGTCTCTATTCCAATCAATACATTTAGGGACCAATGAGTTTAAAATCCTTACGTATCACATAAAGTGGGTTCAAAGTCATATCCTAATCTATGAGCACATATAACAACAAACAATCGATTTAATATCCGATATTATCTCCCTCAAATAATATCATTAAACCACTAATCACATCTAAAAACCCATCAGGTAAGGCAAGCCACGGTGTGTGGACGTTTACCCACCCAAACGACTTAGCAATTAGATTTCCTTCGGTCATACATCACTTATAGCGGAACCTCGGTGTGAGGAATACTATAAGGCGTATCTAAGTGTAAACCATTACTCAGTACCAAAGTAAATCGTTTGGAATTGCTACATCACCGCAAGCCACGTTGTGTGGACGTTTACGACAACTTCACAACTCTTCACAATTTCTTACAACTGTCTACATCAATTAATCCAAAATCTGTCAGCATAGCAAGCCACGTTGTGTGGACGTTTACTTCACTAAGAGATCTTTATAATTGACTCCCAATTACTTGATCCATTTAATCTCGTAAATCAAGACGTGGAGAATCATAAGTGAAACTCGAAGTTTCTTACCAGTGATTCACCATGCGAACGACCCTATCTCTCATAAATGAGGGAGCCGAGCAGACAAACGACCCATCTATCAAAGAATGGCACGAAAGTTTCTAATTTGTGTCCTCTACATGACCAAGTGGCTTTGGCTCCATTCCACTCCCCGGGGTGAGAATGAGTCGACTTGAAATCAGTTTTGGAAAGACAAATTAGGCATTGTTTGATAAACTTAATCAATGTTTCTCGTAAAAGGAATTACAAGAATTCTCCTCCAATGACTTGTCTATACGAACTTCAAAAGTCCATAAAAGTCACCAAGAGAACAGCAATGGAGACCATGGATATGTTTCCATACCCTCTCCCACTTAGCTTTTTACAATAAAGGGATACGCTATCTAATGCATAATTAAATACACATAAGCATGCATACATGAAATAAAGCACATAGAATATTATCACATAGTCAAAATAATTACTAGAATATTATTTTCCGACTATTATGGCTTTATCGCATCCCCGTACGCATCTTCTAGTCTTCAGTCTTCGTTCTTGAATGCTCCATGTGACGAGAATATTAATCCCAATATTTAAATCTATTTATTTTCAATTAATCCAAAAGTTACTTAATTCGAAAATTAAGTCAATCGAATATATCAAAAATAAAATTAAATATTATTAATATTTTTATTTATTTATTTTCCTATCTAATTCTATTAAATCTCTAGAATAATCTATCCAAGTTAAACTTGGAATATTCTAGAAGACTTCTATAATAGAATAAGGAAATAAAATAAATTAGGACTCTTCTACTTTCCAAGATTAATTAATTTCCATCTCTATGAAAATTCCCATAAAATAGGAATAATCAATTAGGAAATAAATCAATCCTAAATTAACTCTTATTCCTTTCCTATTCTATTAAATCTCTAGGATCCTATTCCAGGTAGAACTCGGAATACTCTAGAAGACTTCCATAATAGAATAAGGAATAAAATTAATTCCAATTAATTCTTTTCCTAATCCATGAGAATTCCCAAAAATAGGAAAACTCAAATAGGAAAAACCGAATCAATTAGGAAAGTAGTATCTTGGTAGGAGAACACGAGATCACGAGGACCCCGCGCCCTCCCACAATCGATCGCCGGCCGGGGAGGAGCGCCGCCGCCACCTCAGCCCACGCGCCACCACCATCGGTGGCCGGCGTGGCCAAGAAATCCCACGGGCAGCCCCCTCCGCGCCTTTGATCGATCCTCATGGGATCGATCCTCGTGATCGATCCCCGGTCCTCCCTCTCATCTTCTCCTTCGTCACATGTGTTCTCCGGCGGTCGTCTCGGCATCGATCCAACGTAAATAAATTACAAGAATTAAATTACAATTATCCGGTATCGATTCTATACATGAAATCGACCCTATACATTTTCCGGAAAAAGTAGAACGTAATAATAAACCTAAATTCGGTCAACCCCCGAATTTTTACTATTACAAGCATTCACCACACATAAAACGAATCTCGACATGTCCGAGAGTTTAATAATCAAGAACAATATTATGACAATAATTAAGAACAATTATATCTAGCCATAATAGTCGGAAACCCTGCAAGGTAGAACAATTTATCGAAAAATAACGTGAACGAAAACCAACGCTCTGATACCAATTGTTGGAAATCGATATCCCGGAATTAATAAATTAATTAAAATTAATTATCTAATTAATTCCGAACGAAATCCTTCGGAGAACGAGTATCCGGAATTGTCAATGCGGAACGACAATTCCAATCGACTCCCGGTTGCCGGAACATCCCGCCACAAACCACCACGAAGCCGAGCCCAACCAAACCCTAACCATGGGCGAACCCATGGCTGTTCGGTCGAGCCCCTTCATGGGGCACGCAGCTGATCACAGCAGCCTCCACGGACTGCTCGTAGCAGCCTGCTATTCACGCCCGAACCCTCGCGAAACAGCCCCCCCACGCAAACCCTAGCCGCGGACAAGCCGCCGCATGTTTGCTCGAGGCGTGCGCACGTCATGGACGTGCGTTAGGGTTCAGCTGCACAGCCCCCGTGCAACTCCGAGCATGGCCAGCGACGCCCCGCGGATCCGCTGCGCAAGAGCGCGCAGCCCGCTGCCCAGCCATACGAGGCGGGCGCCTGGTGGTCGCGCGACCGCGCGCGACATGGACCAGGCGAGCGCCTGGTCCCCAGGCGGGCGCTTCGCTCCCAGCGAAGCTCCGTCGCGTGATTCTCGCCGGCGAGTCGCTCCAGCCGCGGCGGTCCGGCGATCCTCGATCGCCACCGCTCGGCTCGACCCCGGTGAGGATCCCAAACCTTTGGATCTTACGTTCACGTTATTCTCACGATAATTAAACTTTAAAATCATCGAAGGGGGTTCAACGATTTTACCTTTGTTCTCGTTGTACGGAGAAACGAAGAACTCAATTGACGACCTTGAGATCTTCCCGCGTATTCCTTGCACTAGCCCGGACGTCGTGTGGGCGACGATCTACCGAACTCCATGGATCCTCCTCTCTACTTTCTCTCTCTAGAATTGTGATCTTCAAGTTATGAGAATAGAGAAGACCATGTAGTGCTTTTATAGGTTACGTAGGGGATCTAAAGGAGGTGGAATATTGGGCTTCCAATAATAGTGATTAAATTGAGCCCAACAAGCCCAAATCTATTAATCCTTACTATTATTAATTATATGATTAATTCCACTATATAAATATAATTGCACTCCCAATATTCACCATATTATATCAAATAATATTTCTCCGGTAGTATTATTTATTCCGTGTATTTAAGATAGAAATGTCCATGAATAAAATTAATTTATTGCTAATTAATTAATTATTCATCTCTTATATCCGAGACTAGTACCATTCAACCTTAATTATTATGTGGAACGAATCCACCTGCAGGGTTTACATAATAATTCCTTATGAACTCATCTCGGGGACATTATCAACCCTTCCGGGATACACTGTCCGGTCAATTATTCACGGCATGTCATATATGAAATATAGTGACCCAACTTAACCGGTAATCAACCCAATAATTAAATCGGTTAATTCCTTTGGTAAATCAAAGTCACTTATATTAAATATACACACCCGCAATAATATCGGGGATTAAGAATAAAATACACTGAGACTCGAATCGATTATCGCCGGCAATCCTAATCGATGAATCTCAACGATCCGCTCAATACACCAAGTGTACAAGTGTGATAAAATAATTAAGATAAATTATTTTCTCTCTCACACAACGACTATACCGATGGATTGGTCCGTGTCCATCTAGGTCGTGAGCAACTGTTCGATTAAATACGAGTAACCGATAGTATGATCTTCTGTGTGCCCATGCAACACCATACTAACTACAACGTATAAAATCCAGGACTATGATTTGCATATATTTAATTATAAATAATTAAACGCAAATAATTGTTTATTTAGTTAAATAGATTAATGGCAATGGATCGTAAGTTTGCGTTACTTAAATCTAGACATTAAGTACACAACTCCAACAACGGTCGACTCCGACGGCTTGCTGAGGTGGCAGGCTGTGGGACCGTATTTACTCTCCACATCAGCAAGCCGTCGGAGTCGACCGGTGGGCTACCCCGAAGCCCGCCCGAAAAAATGTAAGGTTGGGACCGAATATTTTCGACCCGAAAAAATCAAAACTAAATTAGTCCGAACCGAAGGGGCCCGAGACCGCCACCTTTATTATTGAATAAACATTTTATAATTTGGGCAATTTAAATATTAGAATTATAATAATAATTATTAAATATTAATATTTTATGAATATTAAATTTAATTTGATATTAAAAATTATTTTTTTACTATATAATATTATTTTTTCCAGCACGACGGGCTAGCCCTAGACCGAAGATTTTAAGGTTAGGTCTACTAATTTACAGCCCGAAAAAATTTCAGTCTGAACCGAAGTAACCCGATAGCCCGAGTGGGCTGACCCGATTGACATCCCTACCCACACGTGCAATTTTCGGTGGAAATCGACCGGAAATGATGAGATTTGATTTTTTAAACAAAAAAAAGGACCAAATGTGGGATCAGCCTAAGTTGCAGGACCAAATGTGATTTAATTTCAAACCACGTCAGCAAGCCCTGCCCGATGACCGCCATGTGTGCACTCACGTGACCAACACGTGAGCTTCCCGGTGGAAAATGACCGGGAAGGACTGGATTTGATGAAATTAAAAAATAAAGGACTAAATGTGGGATTGACAATATTTACAGGACCATTTGTGATTTAATCTCTTATTATTATTTTGATGCACTACTCACTCGATTGATTCATCGATTAATTCAGTCGTTCGGTTTTGACACAAATTATTTAGCTTAATTTAATAACTTATTTCAATTTTTTGTCAATTGTATTTTTCGGTTTTGACACAAATCATTTGAATAATTTATTTCAATAATTTTGCCAATCGCATTATGAGTATTGTTAAATTCCAAATGGGGGTGTTCAAGTGCGGTCCCACGCCTAGCGCACACACGAGAGCGGGAGCTTGAATATGCACTAGAGAGCCTCATTCTAACTCAAAACCATATGGTACTAAGTAGGAGAACTCCCTAGGCTTATATCATAGACTCCCCTCTCACAATTATTCGATGTGGGACAACTCACAAGTGGCCTTCAACACACCCCCTCCACTTGTGAGTCCTAGTCAAAGGGTGGTTATAACCACTCACAAACAGGATCGAAACCTGCTCTGATACCATGTTAGGATTTATATAATCCAACAAGGGTTAAAGGAAAAGAAAAGATAAACGTAGAGAACTTGTGGTATTAGAACAAAATAAGCGATTATATGCATTATCTAAAATATACAAGAGAGAGGCTTTATATAGCCAAAACAAAAGGTAAACCCTAATCCTATAAACAAAAGGTAAACCCTAATCCTATAAACAAAAGGTAAACCATAATCCTATAAATATAATAACTACTATATTCTAACACTCCCCTCAAACTCACGATGGTACAGCAAGAAGCATCGAGAGTTTGTCAACGAAAAATCTATGAGCGCAACCATATAATCTCAGTCGTAGTGGAAGCCTTAGCACGATACTCTGCCTCGGTGGATGGAAACAAAAGACTCTGAAGCCACATCCAAACGAACACCAATTGACTGCAACGAGTCCTCACTAAGAGCCATTGGAAAACAAGCGAAACCGAAAACGCCAATTGACCAAAGCAAACCAAAATTAACCAACAACCAAAACGAACCAATTATCCAAAACGAACCAAAATTAACCAATTAACCAAAAGGAACCAAAATTGACTGGCGAAACCGAAAACGCCAACAATCAAAACGAACCAAAATGGGGGTGAAATTAACCAAAATGGTTGCGGTCCCACGCCTAGCGCACACACGAGAGCGGGAGCTTGAATATGCACTAGAGAGCCTCATTCTAACTCAAAACCATATGGTACTAAGTAGGAGAACTCCCTAGGCTTATATCATAGACTCCCCTCTCACAATTATTCGATGTGGGACAACTCACAAGTGGCCTTCAACACACCCCCTCCACTTGTGAGTCCTAGTCAAATGGTGGTTATAACCACTCACAAACAGGATCGGTGGCCTTCAACACACCCCCTCCACTTGTGAGTCCTAGTCAAATGGTGGTTATAACCACTCACAAACAGGATCGAAACCTGCTCTGATACCATGTTAGGATTTATATAATCCAACAAGGGTTAAAGGAAAAGAAAAGATAAACGTAGAGAACTTGTGGTATTAGAACAAAATAAGCGATTATAAGCGTTATCTAAAATATACAAGAGAGAGGCTTTATATAGCCAAAACAAAAGGTAAACCCTAATCCTATAAACAAAAGGTAAACCATAATCCTATAAATATAATAACTACTATATTCTAACACTCCCCCTCAAACTCACGATGGTACAGCAAGAAGCATCGAGAGTTTGTCAACGAAAAATCTATGAGCGCAACCATATAATCTCAGTCGTAGTGGAAGCCTTAGCACGATACTCTGCCTCGGTGGATGGAAACAAAAGACTCTGAAGCCACATCCAAACGAACACCAATTGACTGCAACGAGTCCTCACTAAGAGCCATTGGAAAACAAGCGAAACCGAAAACGCCAATTGACCAAAGCAAACCAAAATTAACCAACAACCAAAACGAACCAATTATCCAAAACGAACCAAAATTAACCAATTAACCAAAAGGAACCAAAATTGACTGGCGAAACCGAAAACGCCAACAATCAAAACGAACCAAAATGGGGGTGTTCAAGTGCGGTCCCACGCCTAGCGCACACACGAGAGCGGGAGCTTGAATATGCACTAGAGAGCCTCATTCTAACTCAAAACCATATGGTACTAAGTAGGAGAACTCCCTAGGCTTATATCATAGACTTCCCTCTCACAATTATTCGATGTGGGACAACTCACAAGTGGCCTTCAACAAGTATAATTTCTTATGAGTCACTAATTGATTTTAAGATGAAATATGTTATATGTGTCACATTTTAAGATGAAAATTTCATAAATAAATCTGCATTATTTGTCATTGTCTCGTTTTTATGTGTTATAAGTGATATTGCACAAAATTAAAGCCTAAAATTTAAATTGAAGCAAGAAAACAAAAATTAGGTGACAAAAATCATTGTAAGTTTACACACTAAATTAGATAGAAAAATAATTAGGCAGTAATATAAATTGAGATAGTTTGTGGAGATTTTAAACGACTGAGCACCACAAATTCTCAGAGGTTTTTTCATTGTGTGTGGAACAGAGGGAACCCACGAAGCTCCACGTGGCAGTCCACAGGAGGACACCCGAGATCGCGCGCAAAAAACATTATCAAGAAAATATTCGCTCTCACTAACCTTTCCTTTTCTCCACTCTTTCTCTTCTCCCTCTCTCTGTACTGACCCGGGTCCGGTTTTTTTGACAGCTACTGCCCGACCCGAGATCCGCCATGTCCGCCATTGCTACCGCTGCTGCTCTGTCTCTCCCCCTCTCGTTGTCCCGTTCAAACAAGTTCAACACCAAAAGGGTATTTTTTTAATTTTTAATTTTTAATTTTTTTGGTGTTATTTTTATCTGTTTTTCATCAATTGGAAGTAAAGTTTTAATCTTTACTAAAAAATAATTGTTGGGTTTTCGTTTTTCTGTTAGATTAAAGGGGTTCTTGAAATCGAATTTTGGTTTGCTGAGAGAAAAACTTAGCTATAGATAAGTGGGGTCTATTTGTAATTAGTCTAATCTTGGTGGGCAGTTTTTGTAATTATTAAATCTCTCATCTCAGTGTGTGAGGGGAGGCTTTGGGGTGTTTGCTATCATCGGGGAAGAAGGCGGTGGATTGGTGGAGCGGAAGAACACATGGACGGCGCTGTTCGATGTCGAAGATCCTCGAACGAAGCTCCCACTGTATAATACTAACAATAGTAAAGGCAAATTCTTGGATGTGAATCAAGCTCTCGAGGTGGCCAGACACGACTTGCAATACTGCGATTGGAAGGCTCGACAAGATGTTCTCACTATCATGCTTCTCCACGAAAAGGTTTATTATCTGTTTTTCATTCGACTATCTAAAAGTTGAATTCTTTGTGTGATTAGAAATATGACTTCATATAGGTTGTGGAGGTATTAAACCCGCTCGCTCGTGAATTCAAATCAATCGGAACTCTGAGGAAGGAACTCGCGGAGTTGCAAGAGGAACTGTCGCAAGCACACAATCAAGTAATAATACTTTTTTGTTATGTTAGAAATTAAAGTAATAATTTTTCCTTATTATAAATCGAACTCTGCTGGTTCTTGAAATTTACACCAGGTTCATATATCGGAAGCGAGGGTGTCGACTGCTTTGGATAAGCTAGCTTACATGGAAACACTTGTTAACGATAAACTTGTACAAAACAGAAACACAACAGAATCTGACGTGTCAAACTCACACCCCACTCCAAGCACCTCCACAGGAAGTGTCGAGACTGTGAAAAGCAGAAAGTCGAGAAAAAACCTTAATGTGTCGGGCCCCGTCCAACCTTACAATGACAACCTGAAAAACTTTTGGTACCCTGTGGCATTTTCCTCAGACTTGAAAGATGACACCATGGTGAGCTCATTTCCAAGAAACTCGTTTGAAATTTCTAAGAATCATTTTTCTTCTTGTTCTCTGATTTTCTTGACTTCTTCAGGTTCCGATGGATTGCTTCGAAGAACCATGGGTTCTTTTCCGAGATAAGGATGGAAAGCCTGGGTGTGTTCAGAACACTTGTGCTCATCGGGCCTGTCCGCTTCATTTGGGCTCGGTTAACGAGGGCCGTATACAGTGCCCCTATCACGGTAAAAAGAATCTTTCATTTGTTCGTAGTTCATAGTCAAATCTTTGAAAGCAAGAATATGAATATTTTTTTCCACGCGAATGAATAATATCAGGATGGGAATACTCAATCGATGGAAAGTGCGAGAAAATGCCATCGACTAAATTTCTTAATGTAAAGATCAAGGCTTTGCCGTGTTTTGAGCAAGAGGGGATGATTTGGATTTGGCCGGGCAATGATCCTCCGACAGCTAAGCTTCCTTCGTTATTACCACCTTCGGGATTTCAAGTACATGCTGAGGTTTGTTTTACATGCAGTTATAGCCTTTTAAACTGTGTTCGCTATGTTTTGATCACTGTCCCAAAAAACGGACAAAGTTATTAATTCTTATATTTTGTCAAAAACAGATTGTAATGGAACTTCCTGTGGAACATGGATTACTACTGGATAACCTTTTGGACCTTGCACACGCTCCTTTTACCCATACTTCAACATTTGCTAAAGGATGGAGTGTTCCGAGGTTCGATTTTTTTTTTCTCACTGCAATTTGAAAATCACTTGTAGAGCTAATTTACAAAAAGTACCCTCGTGGTTTTAACTAATTACAATCGAAACAAGCTAACTTTCAAAATTACAGAAAAACGTCATGAAGGTTTTTGACTCAATGCTAAAATTAAGGGCCTAAATGTAATGTTCTTATATTTATGAAGTGAATTGAGGTTAAAAATGTGTATTGCATCTGAAGGGTCTTAGGTATATTTTCGTATGTTCGATTTTATGTCGATAGCACCGAAGAAAAGTAATTAAGCTAATGGTTCCTTTTGTTTTTTCTATTCTCAGTTTGGTGAATTTTCTGACACCGGCATCTGGTCTGCAAGGATACTGGGACCCTTACCCGATAGACATGGAATTCCGACCACCTTGCATGGTACTATCGACTATTGGAATCTCAAAGCCCGGGAAATTAGAAGGACAAAGCACAAGAGAGTGTGCGACACATCTTCACCAACTTCACGTTTGCTTGCCTTCTTCTAGACAGAAAACGAGGTTGTTGTACAGAATGTCCCTCGACTTTGCCCCCATACTCAAGCACGTCCCTTTCATGGAACACTTGTGGAGACATTTCGCCGAAAAGGTGAGGGCTTTCTGTCATTGTAACTATAAATGAGTAACAAACGTCGAGGGTATATTTGTCAAATTTCTTTAACTTTTGAATCTTGATCAAACAGGTTTTGAACGAGGATTTACGGCTGGTACTAGGCCAGCAGGAGCGCATGCTAAATGGCGCGAATGTTTGGAATTGGCCCGTGTCCTACGATAAGCTCGGAGTAAGGTATAGGCTATGGAGAGACTCGGTCGAACAAGGATCGAAACAATTACCCTTCACCAAACCACCACAAAAATCTCTTGACAGATGATAGTTATAGTTAAAAGTTAAAAGTTAAAAACCAGTTTTTCTCCTACTGCACTTTTTCTTTAACCATCTGCCCATACCAAGAAGACGACCATCTCAGCTTCATTCGATGCGAACATAATTTCAAGAAAATTCGACGAATGCCATCTGCACAGCCCTTTGCACTAATAAGAAATACTGTACACATCTGTATTTCAATTTTTTTTTTCTTCCTGTGTACAGTTTATTTTTGTGAAATAAATCTCTTCCATTTTTCATTTTTTCTTATTTTCTTTTTGCTGGTGAGAAGAAAAATATGTCTGATACTCTGATGTAATGTTTGAATTGTGTTTAATTAAAGTTGAAAACTTGAATCCCAAATGCTTTGGAATTTTGCATTTTTTTTCTTCTTACAAATTACAACATCAATACATTTCAGATTCTGCAAATTACAACTCACACATTACATAACAATCTCAGCAGCTATGTCGGTTTCCAAACCGCAAGCACCTCCTGGAACATCTCCACCACCAACTCCCGATCCGCCTGTCGAAAAAACTCGTTCATCTCCTCCCTTACATCATAAATCTTCCCGAAATCCAGCAAATACATCAAGCATCCTTTCTTCAGCTTGCCCAGCTGATAAAGCCAAGCCTCCTGCAACCTCTCGAGCACGTTCCCAGAATTAATATCCTCCAACAGACTCTCTTCACACGCATCCTTCAAACCCACGATATCGTACTTATTGGCTGCACCCAGCAGAGCCAAACGATGCTTCCAGAAGTCTTCTTGGTTTATGGCTCCATACAGATAGCTCAGAAGGGCCATGCAGGACTCGGCTGTCATGTCTTCGATCTCGACAGTCGAGGACTCCTTCTCTCTGAGGTTGTGCTGGAACATGCTATGGAAAACGGGTGAGCTGGCGGAGAGGATGGATTTGTGGGCGTTGAGAGAACCGTCGGATGTGATGATGGTGACATCAGCATGGATGCCCTCGTTGAGCATTCGGGAAAGGCATCTGAGAGTGCTCTGGGTGGATTGGTGTTGTAGTGTGCTGTCGGTGGGCCATATGGAGTTGCCTTCACCACCCTGATGTTTAAGAAGCACGAGATTTTTTTTTATTGTATTCCCTTTCGAAAACTTAAAAACAAAATTAGAGATTTTTTTATGTGATTTATGAAGTCTCACATTCAGAGGGCAAATCTTAAGGTCCAGAAACTCGACGTCGATGACAAGACGACCTTGAAAGCTGATATCAACAACGCAAGCAAAGTCGTCACTTGTCCGGAGTAGTCTCTCGTGAACTGCGGAATAAAGGCGAAAAAAATTAATAAAATTTAACTCAGAACTGACACAAGCCTTTGCTTATAATCGAGTAACAGGTTAATTGATCAGAGCAATTTCAGAAGTTAAATCACTTATCTGATACAAGCATATCACCAATTTGCCCCAAATCGAAAACAAAAATCTGTTCTTTTTTAGCAAAAGCAACAATTTAAGAAGTTAAATAACTTATCTGATACAAGCATCACCAATTTGCCCCAAATCGAAAACAAAAACCGGTTCTTTTTTAGCGAAAGCAATCCTTTTTCAGACGCTATTTTTCTCATCATTCTATCTACATTTTACCCTGTTAAGTCTAATTGAAAATTCCACGCTAACAACTATTCAATCCTAACAAATGCAATCAAGAATCAAGGGGGAAAAGACCGATGAATCTGTACTTGGAGAAATAAAGGGTCTGCGATTGGAGCCGGAGGTGGAGACCCGTATGACGAACCGGGCGATTGGGGGTTGCTCTTTTGATACCTGAGACGGTTCTGGGTAAAGCCGGATGTACATGGACCGGTTCCTCTCCACCGATATATGCCTATAAACCCAATCAAAACTCCAAGAATCCATCATCATCATCATCATTTGAAACAGAGTATATATTAGAGAGAGATATATATACAAATGAGAATCGAAAGATACCAGTTCCAAATGCCGATTTTAAACGGGTCGGATCTTTTGTAGGGGGAGGTCGGCCCGAAGCTCTCGATTTTCCATTGAGCAAGTCTTGCTAGAGTCTCCACCTTAGTATCCGCCATTTTCCCACCTCACAGAATCTGAGCTTCTGGGTAGTGAAAGTCCACTATAATAGTGATGATGGGTAAGGAAAGGACTTCGGAGTTACGGAAGATCAAGGGCTTTATGGTAATTTAACAATAATGTTATCGTCAACTATTTTTAATTCAGATATATTGTATATAAAAAACAAATCTTTTTACTGTATTTATTTTTATATTCCAAAGAAACAGAGGCAAGGAAAAAAGATGGCGGACGAGAAGAACAAAATTACTTGGAACGAAAAGCACAAGAGGTTCGAAACGGCGGACAAGGAAGCGTACCTCGAGTACGAGCTGGTCGGGGCTAACGGCGCCGGAGGCGCCGTTAAATCGATGGACATAACTCACACGTACGTGCCGCCGAGCAAGAGGGGGTTGGGCCTCGCCGCCCATCTCTGCGCCGCCGCCTTTTCTCATGCCCGGGATCGCGAACTGTCCGTCATCCCCACTTGCTCTTACGTCTCTGTGAGTTTTTTCTTTTTTTTTCACTGTGATCGATTTTGGTTGAATTAGGGGTTTTAGGGTTTGTGAATTTTGATGATGATTTGGTACACGTGGCAGGATACGTTTCTTCCTCGGAACCCGAATTGGAATTCCGTAGTTTACAGAGGAGATGCAAAATCCAGCATGTGAGGGTGTGTGGATTTTTTTGGTTTCCTCTGTTTCTTTGTGTTTTATTTGGAAAATAAAGATTGTAATAATGGCTATGAAGAAATAAAACACTTATATTCGACATTATTGATAACTCATTCTGTACATATCATGAAAATCTTAAATATGGTTCTGGAAACAATACACAAACCGAGCAAAAGGTCAGCTATAGCTCGTTTCGTTGCAGTTACATATTCTTTCTATGTTGCGAACAAAATGTAATAAAATAAACCGCGAAGAAATTACAACAAACAACAATATATCATTTTATCTATGTACAAATACATTCGGGGCTGTGCTCGAAACAGAGAAGCAGCAAGCGATCAACCTGTCACGTAGTAATCCATCTTGTCCACTGGCAGATTCAGTACAGATGTTTCGACCTGTTACGTATAAATTTTCCAAGACATAATGAAATTAGTGTGAAAGATCGTTTATTTATGAGGGAAACAAATAACACACACGTACTTCTTCGAATGGGATAAAGACAAATGGGGCAAGACCCCTTTTGTGTGAAACTGCCGGGACATCAGGGTTGTGTGTTTCATCTTCTTGCCACCCTTCAACTACTCCGAGGATGTCCTCGTCTGGACCACTAGCCTCGTGATCATTCACACCGCTCGTGACGAGTGAAAGGAGATCCATCCTATTGTTAGCACCTTGTGTCGTCCCTCTTAGCCTAATTGGAATAGCAAAATTATATAAAGCATCATATTTATTTTGTCTTGCGTTCATCTCTTCAGAAGCAGAAAAATCACAATAAAAAAAAGCACACGAGTATTTTATGTAAGTTTGAGAGTTTCTCCGTTTTTTTTTTTCTTATTATATAATTAGGTATAACCTCGTAAAATCTCAAGCTTAAACTAAAAAAGGATGGCTTTAACGATACCTCAAGCGGATTCTTAACACAGTTGGACGCAAGCCGGGATACAAAATTGCAGCTTCGACCTGCACGTGGAACAACAAATCACTTTTTTTTTTGTCATGAAAATTGTAGTAACAAAAACTTGATGAAATATTGAAAAACATCAATAGTTCGTTATGAGCAAAAGATGAATCGTGAAATAATGAACTGTTTATAATGAGCCGAAATATCTGACCTTGTCTTCAGAAAGCGTGTACTGTCCGCTGAACACACTCTCGGCTTTTGAGACGCGGAAATTCATGTATTTCGCCACGTCTTTGACTTTCTGCGAAGAATTCTATCGACATTGACCAGAAAAGGGAAAAACACAAACTGTCGCGATCAGAGATGCATTCTAAAATTATAATTCCCAAATGTTGAAACAGAAAACCGAAGTATGACCTTGTACAGAAACCTTCCAGAAGGATAAAATCGCAAGTACCGGTAATAGCAAACCTGTGGTGCAAAATATAAATACTTCCTTGCTTAATGACTGTCACATTAAAAAATCATATTAGGAACTATCACACTAAAACAAGAGAAGACATACAATATGAACGGGATTAGTGATCTTCCACTCTGCAATCCCAGCACGAATATAGGTATTCCTGCTGACATAAAGGCCTAGAAATTCGAAGCACGAGTTTAGCACTGTGTACATGACTAGAATCGAGTTACAGTTATGGAATGAACATGGCGCAGATGGTTTATACGACGCAAATGAACAAGAAATGAATACGGGTTACAAAGCAAAATATTTTTATCTTACCATCGGTTCTTAGTCTTGGTCTTAAAAGCCACATGTTCCTCCATGAACCATGATACTCCGATTGTAGGATATTATAATTTTCCACCACTCCAGTGAACTACAGAGAAGTACTCTAAAATCAGAATCGAAAAAAAGAAAGAAGCAATCAATAGTAGACATTTGAGTTCGAACCTGCCAAGCCCTTAAGCACGCATGTCGCCAAAAGACAGGGTTACGAATAGTATATCTCCATTTTCGACACACACAGGCTGCCCTCCCGAGGGTATATGGAGTCGTTTTTAAAAAAATCTGAATGGAGATAACATCATTAGAATGACCAATCATTATTTCTCATATTCATAGTAACCTATTTTGAAAACATGAACACATCCTAAGAAATGACAAATTCCTTAGGATTGCCGTACCTCCAGAAGCAACTCATCAGGTAGGCTGCGGTTTATAAGTGCCGAATCGACAAATGGGTTGCTACTCAAACTAGCATAAGGCGTAACAGGTCTTACATTAACACCGTAAAGATCTGTCAGACGATGAAAGAATCACAAACCGATCGATCATCAGAATATAGCAAACGAACAGCGTTTAGCAAACGAGAGCAAATAAAATACGGAGTAACAATTACCAAGCCATGGCCTTTTTGTTACCAGGTACTGAGCAGCTCTCATCCGCGTCGACGCTTCGAGCTCCGCCGCAAGCTTCGTCGCGTAATCTGGCGAAAATCGATAGAAACCACGAGTGAGAATTGCACAATAAAAATGCAAACTTTACCCAAAAATATACATCTACTGCGAAATGAAAGCAATGACTATCAACACCGAGCTACGAATACGAAATCCCCCAAATTAAAATCATCAAACCCTAGAACGAAACCCAGAAAACAAGAATCAAGATCGAATTTTTACCCCCTGTAAATAGTAATAATACATCGGAAACGGCGGTTAATTTCGCTCACCTGACGCCATCGGATACGGGTTGCAGCGTCGCCGAAGAAATCTTCGTTCCGTGGATGGAAAAACGAGAACGCGATAATTCAATTATTTTTTTAATTTTTATTGTATTTCCTTTTTTTCATTTTCTGTGAGGACCAAAACGATTTGCATCGTCACTCTGACTCTGATGCCCGGGACAGACACATTGAGCTCGTCGGTCCGGGTCAACCCGTTTTGCTTCTAAAGATGAGGCAATTGAGTCCGAATTCGCCAAAAAACAAATTTTATTCACATTTTACTTTTTTGACAAAAACTAAAAAATAAAAATGTACTAGTCCATAATTATATTTTAAATTAACAAAATAAATTAATTAGTAAAGTTATGAAAATTATTATGAAATCTTACAAAAATACGATTTTTATTTGAAACAAATGAAGTACTCCGTACTAATTATTTTAGTATTTGATCAAACTTGGAACTTAAAATATTCAACTCTGATTTTTTGCAATTGAAAAAATAATTCAATTTTCGTCACATAAAAATTTTTATTTAATACTCTATATAAGAATAAATTCTTTATAGTAATAAAAAAATCAAGTCCCAACTCGAGACATAAACTCTACATCTTCATAAGTCATACAATTTTGAAGTACCGTCTTAAGACTTATACCTAAATGATTAATATATAATAAAAATATATATTAACTAAATGATTAATATATAATAAACATATATATTAATAATGTTTTTATTTATTAAAATCAATAACATGTTTAAGATTACTTGAAATATTTATCAAAATCAATAACATATAGTATATGATCAAAGTTTATAGTCATAAGATTTATTAATATTTTATTTAATTGGTATGTTAAACACAATTTTTACACATATATGATCAAATTTTATTATTTAAAACTATTAAATTAATTTTGTGAATTTAAAGATAAATAATATTGTATGTATGATGTTTTTATATTTATATTATTTTTTATGGGAAATATTATTTTTATTTTGTAAATAATATTATTGGAGTATGTTTTTTTTGGAATAAAAAGAGTAATGTTTTTATTATTAAAAAAACTAGTTATTTGTTAATATTTAGCAAATCAATTCTAAATAAATAAAATATGTATATAACTAAAAATGTATAAATTTGTTATTTTATTTTTCATTTTACAAAAACTTATGATCTTTTAATGCAAACATCAAAGTATGGGGTGAGAATACCACTTTTCATACACAAATATAACTCATCTACTCTTTTTGAACCCAAATATAAAACTACACCCATTCTATACAAAATGAAATGGAAAAGTCTTATATACTCTTACTTTTTTATTCTCACTTTTAATAACAAAAAATCAATTAAAATACATTTTAAAAAAAACAAAAAGAATTTATAAGTGGGGCCCACTCCTAACAAAATTCAGATTTTTTGAGGTTGGTGGAGTGTAAATGCATGCATGAATGCTCTCCTCTACCACCTCTAACCTCATAACTCAAAACTCAAACCCATTTCAAAAAAAAAAAAATGCTCTCATTTCTCTCTAAATAAAAGAAAGCTTGGTCGGAATCTACGTGAAAAGAGCTGCTTTCGACGGGAAAAAGGTACGTTGCACGCAAGGATTCCCCGTTTTTTTTTTTTTTTTTTTTTCCGGAATGATTTTTCTGCCCTCGGTCGAAGCCCTCGGTCGAAAATGTGACCGAGGGGACGACCGAGGGCTACTGGGTTCTTGAGCCCTCGGTCGAGAATTTTGACCGAGGGCCCTCGGTCAACCGGACAAGTGACCGGGATTTCTCGGCCCTCGGTGACCGGATAGCTCGGCCAAGGGACCGGATAGCCCTCGGCCCTCGGTCACCGAGCGGCCAAGTGCACTTGGTCAAAAGTTGACCAAGTGCAGAAATTTTTTTTTTTTTTTTTTTTAAATTGAATTCTATATTAATTAATGGCTTGTTTTATACGTTTGGATGTGTATTTGGGATTTTCTAATTGAATTCAATTGTTATTTGTAATTGCAATGGATATTTTGAATTTTCTAATTGAATTCAATTGTTATTTGTAATTGTAGATGTCGAATCAACGAATCACGGTACGTTACGGTGGTCGTTGGGATCGAGAGGGCTACGTTGACGGAGTAGATATGTGCCTCTTCTTTCGTAGGGAAGAAATTACACTCGACACTCTCGTGAGCCGGATTCGTGCGGTTTTGCGCCCTCCGCCCAACGTCGAGTATATGTTGTATTGTTATACCCGAGGCTATGACATGAGGAGCGTGCGAGCTCCTATGCTGTGCGACGAGGATGTGTCCCGCATGTTAGACGAGCAAAGGGCTGAGTGTTTTGTGTTCGTCGTCGAAGTAGAGGGACAACAAGCTGCGCCGGAGGTGAATATCGGAGAAGAAAATCGCCATCGGGGCGTACCGTCGGAGAACGAGAACGAGGCGGTACACACTTCCGAGGACGAGGAAGAAGCCCGTCAGTCCGATCTCCTGGCTTCGTTGACCACGGAGTGGACCGAGTGGATTAGGCAGCCGAGCGTGGTTAAAAAGATTATGTCGCGCCGTAATATGTCCTCGAGTTCTACTGCGGGAGGCGGCGAGCAAGCCGAAGCTTTTCAGAATGCACAGAACAATCCACTGCGCAATTGGATCATTCCACTGCCGACGTTTGACCCCGCTGTTCCGTTGCGTTCTGTCGAAACCCAACCTATTTATGGTCAGATGGCAGTCGGAGCCACATTCCGAAAGAAACAGGATCTGAAGGTGATGGTGGGGATGTATCACATGGAGAACAACGTAGAGTGCAAAACTCGTCGCTCGTGCACTGATCGGGTGACGTACGTTTGCAAGCTTGGGAGTGAGAAATGCCCGTTCAAATTGTGTTCCACGGGTTCCGATGACACCTTTTGGAGGATTACGAGGCTGAACTTGAATCACGAGTGCCGTAACAATTTGGGGCGGACTGCGGATCGACAGGTGTCGAGCAGGGTTGCGGCTACTTTCTTTGCACGCCAGTTAGTCGGCAATCGGGAACTGAAGCCGAAAGATATGGTTGATGATTTGAGGAGATTGTACGGAGTTCACATCAACTACAATTTCGCCCTGCGGACGAGGAATATGGCGCTTGAAATAGCGTACGGCGACTATCATGGATCGTATCAGAGGCTCCCGTCATATTTGTACATGCTCAGAGAACTTAATCCCGGGACTATGTATGATATTCAGACGACAGACCAGGGCGTGTTTTGCCACATGTTTGTTGCGCTCGGGCAGTGCATTCGTGCATTTCAGCACAATATGCGTCCTGTGATAGTAGTCGACGCCACCCATTTGAAAGGGAGAAACACTGGTGTGTTGTTTGTCGCCTGCACAAAAGACGGGAATGAGAATATTTTCCCGCTTGCGTTTGGTATCGGTCCGATAGAGAATGACGAGGAGTGGACGTGGTTTCTCCAGCACCTCAGAGATTGCTACGATACAGACGACGATGATCTGCTCATTGTGTCCGACCAGCATAAGAGCATCGCGAATGCTATTCGCAGTGTCTATCCCCACGCTACCCGAGCGTTGTGCTATCACCACCTCTCGAAGAATCTAGCACGGTACGGCCATCAGCTGGTCGGAGCTGTATACAGTGCTGCTTATTGTTATCGGGTGGATGAGTTTGAAAAACATCTAGCGGATGTGGAGAGACTCAGTGGCAGCGCTTATAGTCGCCTTATTGAAATCGGGGTTGAGACCTGGGCAAGGTCGAAGTGTGCTGCACGACGATACGGTTTCATGACATCGAATGCGGCCGAAGTCTTCAACAATGCTATCAAATGGCCACGGAGATTACCAGTCTGTGCGATGCTCGAGGCGATTCGTGCGATGATTGAGAGATGGTTTGACGAGAAACGAAGGATAGCTAACGAGAGACAGAATGAGCAGCATGAGCTGACCGAGGAGGCATTGGCCAAGTTGTCTAATCAGGATATGTTGAGCCGTTATTTCATTGTTCGGGAGGTCAGTGCGAATACCAAGTACAGAGTTCAGGAGGATGACAGGTCTTATCTTGTGGATCTCGCGAATCGCACGTGTGAATGTCGGGAGTTCGACTTAGACCTAATACCGTGTTGTCATGCTATTGCCGCTATTAGGTATGATATCATTTTACCTTTAAATTTAATTTTAAACTGTTGATTTCACTAACTTGTTTGTTGTTTTTATGTAGACGAGCCGGATTTTCATCGTACGATTTCGTGAGCCCCTATTTCAAGATGAGCAGCCATGTCGAGATGTACGCGACGCCTATTGTGCCGTTGCCACATTATGATGATTGGGTGGTCCCACCGGATGTGGCATCGTACGTAGTTCTTCCTCCAGTAGTGGTTAGCCAGGCTGGACGTCCGAAGACGACTCGTGCCCGTTCCGCTGTTGAGAGCTCTGCACGACGTGTTCCGGTTTGTTCCCCAAAAGTAACATTGTACCTATGTCGTGGCTTAGACCTAATATCGTGTCGTCGTGTGCAGGTGTGTTCGAGATGCAAGGGCGTAGGTCACAGCAGACGCGTGTGCACTGTTTTTATTCCACCTGAGAGTGTTGATTTGAATGGTCCTCCACAAGAAACGGGAACGGAAGAGTCGAGCCGAAGAAGACAAAAGAAGAAGTGCAGCATCTGCAAAAGCGAGGGTCACACGAGAAGAAAATGTCCAGTGAGTACAGAGTGAGAGGTTGATGGTTTGAGTTTTTTATTGACTGATTTGCTTTTATTTGAGACTTTCATTGTTTTGAGGTTGATGGTGTTATTTGGATTGATTCAGTGTTATTTAGGTTGATTTGGGTTTATTTGGTGTTGTTTGAGATTGATTTGCAGGTTTAGCTTTGATATTAACTAAATAAATCCCGTCAAAATTTTTTAAAATTATTTATAATATATTAACTTATTTAATTTAATAAAATTTGTAAAAAAAAAAGATAAAAAAATTAAATTAAGTATATAAAAAATTAAACAAATTTTTAAAAATATTTAAATTAAGTATATAAAAAAGATAAAAAAAATTAAGTATATAAAAAAATATAATTAAATTAAGTATATAAAAAATTAAACAAATTATAAAAAATATTTAAATTAAGTATATAAACAAGATAAAAAAAATTAAGTATATAAAAAAATATAATTAAATTAAGTATATAAAAAAGATAAAAAAATTAAGTATATAAAAAAATATAATTAAATTAAGTATATAAAAAAATATAATTAAGTTAAGTATATAAAAAATATATAATTAAGTTAAGTATATAATTAAGTTAAGTATATAAAAAAATATAATTAAATTAAGTATATAAAAAAATATAATTAAGTTAAGTATATAAAAAAATATAATTAAGTTAAGTATATAATTAAATTAAGTATATAAAAAAATATAATTAAATTAAGTATATAAAAAAATATAATTAATTTTTTTTTTTTTTTTTTGCACTTGGTGGCTGCCCTTGGTGGCGCCACCAAGTGCACTTGGTGGTTGGGAAAAATAAAAGTATTTTTAAATTCGGCACTTGGTCGTTGCACTTGGTCAAAGTGACCAAGTGCACTTGGTGGTGACCAAGTGCAGAGGCCACCAAGTGCACCACCAAGTGCCCCACCAAGTGCTTTAGAACATAAATTCATTTTAATTGATTTTAAATCTTTTTTTCAATTGTAAGGTTGTTGTGTTCAATTAAACATCAATTTCATAGTCAAAACAATTCAAAAAACATGATCAAACGTTGAATTGGGTGAATTAATTGATTACGCATTCGGATCGTGAACAAATTGGAAAGCATGTTGTTAACATTGTAACAATATTACTAGAAAGTTCAAAAAATTGTAAAACTTCTACGTTTCAACTTAATAGTACTAATTTGGCTTTGTTTTCATGTTGATTCGATGTTTATAGGCTTCAAATGATCTTTAATGTTAACGTAACAACTTAGTTATCGCTCGTTAGCCTCAAATTAATATTAAAAAAAAAAAAATCTTAGGCACTTGGTCGTGCACTTGGTGGGGCACTTGGTGGTGCACTTGGTGGCCTCTGCCCTCAGTCACCACCAAGTGCACTTGGTCAAAGTGACCAAGTGCATCGACCAAGTGCCAAATTTAAAAATACTTTTATTTTTCCCAGCCACCAAGTGCACTTGGTGGCGCCACCAAGGGCAGCCACCAAGTGCAAAAAAAAAAAAATTAATTAAATTATATTTTTTTATATACTTAATTTAATTATATTTTTTTATATACTTAATTTAATTATATACTTAATTTAATTATATTTTTTTATATACTTAACTTAATTATATTTTTTTATATACTTAATTTAATTATATACTTAACTTAATTATATTTTTTTATTTACTTAATTTAATTATATTTTTTTATATACTTAATTTAATTATATACTTAACTTAATTATATTTTTTTATATACTTAATTTAATTATATTTTTTTATATACTTAATTTTTTTTTTTATAAAATCATATATTTGTTTGATTTGATTTATAAAATATTTTTTTTTAAAAAAATTATATTAAATTAAATAGGTTAATAAAACATAAAATAATTTTAAAAAATTTTGACGGAATTTATTTAGTTAATATCAAAGCCATAACCTGCAAATCAATCAATCCAAACAAACAAACACACCTACAAATCAATCCAAATCAACACACATACAAATCAATCCAAACAAACACACTACGACTCAAACCTACGACTAGAAAGTACGACTCAAACCAAAGATCTTCCGAGCAATATATCTACGATACTTGAGCAAATAATCATCGTCGACCGGTACTTTCAAGTGAGTGAAAGACTTGTTGATGAGACGATCGAGATACATGCACACGTACGGGCCACAATTGGAGCTGTCGTACTGGGTAAATTGTGTATTCGGGACGACGATCCTAAGAGCAGTTCTCTTGTGGGCTTTTCTGAAAAAGTTCGTGTCTGCATCCCAATATCCCGCTGCGACCAACAGCCGAGGCAACAAGTGGTGCAACGGTCGCAACATCGGTTCCCGAATATCGAGTGGCACACGGAAAGTGAAAGAGTCGTACAGAGATACACTCCAGTTGGCCAGATCAATACGCACCACGACCCAATGAGCGCCAGTATTGACAACCGTTATTACCTAAAAAAATACAAAAAACAAAACAAAACGTTATTGATAAATAAAGGAACGTTATTAAATTGGATAATTAAACAATATTAACCCGATAAATAATATTACCTCAGTAGCATGAAACCAACTCGTGTATTCCTCGTCTCCCCTGACCATCCTCAACAAATGGTCCGGTACTTTCCAGTGCTTATATCTCTCTTCGAAGTTTGTTGAAGTCGAAAATTTCTTGTCCGACTTCACTGTCCGCCACTCAAATGCCAATTTGTTCTGTTAAAAATATTAAACGTTAGAAAAATGAGAAAAGTGAGATAAATAGTGCATTTGGTATGATAATTGAAACTTACGAAGAACTCGGTATTCAAGAGTATAGTCGTTTTTGGAGATACTCCTTGTCGTACACCCTTCATCAATTTCACCTTCTCCTGCAAGTATCGAATGTACAGATCGATCTCCTGAAAAATAAACATACCACAGCTGAGCACCAATAAATAAATACTATGAATTTGAAAGTAAAATTAAAAATTAACTTACCACGTCTGTGTACCAATAACTCATATCCTCAATAGCATCGAAATATGCCCGATTCAGATTGCCTTCATTCAACTGGACGCACTTGTGTTGCCCTTCTTGTCGGAACAGCGAAAACCAGCCTCTAATCTTCCGTTCACCGGCTGGGGTGAAATGCGTGACGTACGGGCTCCGAAGAGCTGCCGAGGGCTGTCTCACACGGGGTCCGAGGCTACTCTCGGCGACCTCCTCGGGCTCCGCTGCGGCATCATCGGTGCCGAGTTCTTTATCTTCATCGCTAAACGTCTCCTCAAAACAGTGTGCATCTTCCCCGGGAGATGTCTGCGTGAACAAATCTGGTTCCGGAATGAAATAACTCTCCGCATCGATGATAACTCGCGACATATCACGGCCAGGAACATCCGGGGGGATATAAGGCTGTGTATCACGGGCTGGAATCGGCGGGAAGGAAGTCCCGAAATCAGTAGGAGCCTCCATCGGCTTGAAGAGACTCCCGAAGTCTAGCAAGCCCATCTTCTGAGGAGAACCATAAGTCGGGTCAACTATGGGCTGCATCGGAGTGCGGTAAGTGTCGATATCTCCACACGATGCTCTAGCAGGAAAGGTCTCCTCCTCCTCCCGGTGCGACACAGAAGGCTCTGCATGCGAATGACGGCCCGGTACAGACCCGGAGCGATGAGACGCAGCACGTCCGGACCCGGAGCGGTGAGACGGAACACGTCCTGAACCCGAATGATGAGACGCAGCACGTCCGGATCCAGAGTGATGAGATGCAGAAGGCTCCACGGGATCGGAAGGACAAGGGCGCATCTTCGAGAATCGTCTGTGACCGAAAAACCCCCGAATCTGCTCCATCAGACTGTCGTGGCCCTCTTTCTGTGCCTTCCTGACACTCTCCAGGAGTCTATCGTTGCTCTCCTGATGTGTCCTCGTGATCCGGGCAGTCAGTCGAGCCATAAATCCCGTGTCGGACTCGTCGTTCAGGATTTTCTTGAACCGTCGATCAATCCGTCGATCGGTACTGTCATCAGACCCCTCAGGAGCAGGAGAGCCCTCTCGTCGGGCTCGCTGAGAGGGACGACGCTCTGCCGATGAATTGGGCGTGATGGCATCACGACCCCGTCTACTAGGCCCAGAGTCGCCGGTGATCTTGTCGACCGCCTTGGACACGCGTCCGACCATGCGTTCCATCAAGTTCTTCTTCTTCTTCTGTGCCGGTGCCTGTGCATGTGCCTCGTCTGCAGGCAATCCAAGTCTAGGAGGAGGATGGTACGTGACCTCTTCTGCTCTGTCACGCACGAAAATAAAATGCGGAGCAACCGCCTCCTCCTCCGTCGGCTCTAGATACCGATGAACCTCGAGCTGAAAAGAAATCAAAATTATATAGAGTTAATTAATTTAATTATTTGATATAACCATTAATTGGACATTAAAACAAGTTTACCTCTGGGTCCTCGTAGAAATGAGAAAAATCGACGTGAGTAGTAATCGAGTTCCACCCCAGTAGCCGAGGAATCGTCGGACGGTCGGCTCTATGCGCGCACACTCTCCCGAGACTAGGTATAGCCTCGTACGACCATAGCTGATAGACCCAAATGGGACCGTAGAGGTGGTAGGCCGGCTTCAGTACTTGACCGGGATGCATCGCAGCTATGGAGAGGTAGTAGGACATGATCTGAAATGTGTGGGAGCCCCAGGGAAACGTCTCCCATCCCTCCTCCTCCTCTACCAAAGTCCAAACCCAATCCTCGATAACGATATCGCCTCGGCATAGGAGCATCAAGTAATACATCAGCACCTTCGCAGCCTTCAGGTAGTCGGCCGGGTCTGACCCCAAGTCCATAGCATTGAATCTCTTGTTAAGGTCGTTCACTTTTACTTTTTGACCAAATCCGAAGTGCCTATGATAGAAAGAGCCGGGAGAAATAATGTGCTGGGCCGAAGTATCAAAGCCGTGATTCCCAAAACGAAGCCCGGTCACCAAAGCATACTCCTGTGCTCTAAAGCAAATGATCTTGCCCCCGAGCGAAAACCAATGCTCGAACGGAAGTATCGTCGGACCCACGATCTCCCGAGCTAACAAGTGGTGCATGGCCGCGTTCGATCGACCTTCTCTTTGAAGGTGCACCAACCTTCCAAAACACGAACGACGGAATCTCCGGTGAGCCTCGTGCGTATCGTCAACGGATCTTAACACCTTCTTTATGTGCTTCAACACGGGGAACCGGTCGTACAAATTCAATTCTTTACTCGTGTAAATGAATTGTGGCCTTCTCCATTGGAACCCATCCTGCAAAAACACAATTAAATTAATAAATATTATACTGTAAATATAAAAAAAAAAAAAAAATTAAGTTAAATAAATAAATACTAACATGTTATAGAATAATTAAACAATTATCTACACACTCTAGAATAAATTGTCAAACAATATAAATAATATATTTTTTAATTTACACATCAAACAAAGTACTACTAATATCCTTTTTAATTTACTTGTCAAAGTACTAATTTTGTTTAAATTTATTTGTCAAAAAATGTACTAATATCTTAAGTAAGAGCATATATATTAGTATATAGAAATTGCAAGCTTTGTAAATAATGTAAATATAATAAAGAAAAAATCAAAAAAAAAAAAAAAATTCTGCCCTCGGTCGAGCACTCAGTCGATCGACTGAGTGCCCTCGGTGACCGAGGGCCAGAATGACCGGATAGCGGCCCTCGCTCGGTCACTTGCTCGGTGACCAAGGGCCCTCGGCCGATATCTTCTTCCCCACGGCCGAGGGGTCGACCGAGGGGGTCGACCGAGGGCAGTAGATCCGGAAATTTTTCCGGCGATTTCGGGCACATTCAACTACGAATTTCTACTCTAAACACATCAAAGAACTCATATACACTCAAAAGGAAACCAATTCATGCATTAAATCGAACACATTATTGAAACAAAAAAAAAAATTAAAATCGAAAACCTAACTTACCGGAGGTTGGAGCGGCCATTGTTGGTCTTCTTCGTGCTCGTCGGCTTCGTGCTCGTCTTGTTGCTCGTTTTCCGACATCGGGGCGGCCGGAATTCACGAAATTGGGCGGCGGTGGCTTGGTGTTGGTGGGGACCGACGGGAGAGAGAGTATTCAAGGGGGGACCGATTTTTTTTTAATGTTTTTTTGTCATTTTCTGTATTTTTTTAATTGTTTTGTTGTGTTTTGAAAAAGGGGAGAGTATGAGACATTTCTTTTACAAAATGTATAGATTGGGTGTAGTTTTATATATGGGTTCAAAATGTGTATGTTTTTTATATTTCTAACCATAAAAATTTTTCTCTCAAGTATGGGCCTTAATTGAACCAATAAATTTTATTTCATTGAAAGTGAAGTGGCGAAAGATGCTAATTCAACGGAGTTCCAGGTGCTATCTGTAATTTACCAAAATTGAGGACAAAACCTCCACTTCCACTTCCCTCCGGTTGAGTTCCCTGCAGTTACATCCTTTTCACTTTATAACCGCTGATCCGAAAGCACGACTTCCCTTGCTTATTTTTCTCCGTCAAAAATAACTTACAGAGTCCACTACGGATCATTGAGTCTCTCCCCCGGTTAAAACGCCCCGTAACTCTGTAACTGTCATCGGATCCCTTATTGGTCCCCACCGACGTCGTTTCGACCATCGCCCTTTTTCCTCATAATCTAGCGCCGTCACCTTCAGCTCCCCGAAGATCCATGGAGACCTCGAATGCGTACTCGTCGAATTGCCGGTACTCGTCTTCTTTCGCAGCTTCGTCCCGGCGAGACGTCACTTACAGGTGAGTGGGCGATGCGTTTATTCGAATTTTCCGATCGTGATTTTGTTTGGGTGCGGTGATTAATTCGTTCACTGATTCAGTAATTGAGAAATCCGAAAAAAATAATTCTGATTTTCAATCGATTGGCACTGCAGTTGTAGTCGTGATTCGTAATCTAAGCTTGGTTGATTCTGAGAAATTATGCGAAAGTGAAATTGATGTTGCTGACAATGGCCTCAGTTTTAGGTTGAAATATTTTAGTTGAAGTGTGATCATGTACTTAAGCTAGCATTTGGAATATGTTTATTGATTGGTGATTCGAAAGTTACTATTTTTGATGCTAAAACCGTGTTATCTTAGCGGTGAAATTTAATTTTCCGGGAGATTTGTCGATTTGATAGTCATATATGTTTAATTTGATTGTTATAACTCGATGCAAAGGGAAGTATTTTTGGAAGCATAGTTTGAAATGGTTAGATTTTTCATAGGAAACTCGGTTTCAGGACGATTTCGATAAAACCTAAAGACAAAAGTACAGGGTCACGTACTAGAATGTCCTTATCTCGATTTCGATACTGGTGAAGGATCTTCCCGTGAGCTTGAAATTTTAAATTTTTGGGTTGCTCTGAAACCTAGTTGTTGGCTTTTTTATAACTGGAATTGCTATTTTTCGCACGTTTTATATTCATGACCAATGATTATTAATTGATGTATGGAAAGAAAAAAGATCCCATCATTAGTCAATTGAGAATTGTCTCCTGCATCAACATGTTTCTTTATTGACTACAAGAATTTTTATTATTTGCTACTAAACTTAGCTACAAAAGAATAAACAACGAATCCTTGTTTTAAATTACCTATGCATTAGTTATGAATTTTTAGTAGTTAATTTGGTACTTATGTTTTGGTATGACTATTTCTTAGCTAATGTATGGTCAAAATCGGTGGCCAAGTATGATTGCAGTTCATATCATAATTTCAGGAATTTTTGTAATAATTGTTTGTTGATTTATTATCCTATTATGCAGCTGTGGTTCTTGTGGATATGACTTAAACCTGAATTCATCCAGTCGGAACACGTCAACCATAGGATCCAAATATGGTAAATCCATTAAGAAAGGGATAATCTCTTTTTTCTCCATCGACGAGAGCAGATTCAATCAGGTCGAAGAGTTCACTTGTGGGCCCTTTTTTTTCTCCAAGTGCTCTTGGGGGCTTTTCCGCCGGAAGACGAAGCTTCTCTGCCGGAATTGTGGGAACCGTATCGGTATTGCTCATGACTTGAAAGAAACGTCTTCTTACCATCTCATAACAAATGGATTAACTTCACCTTCACCCAACGAAGTGTCCAGTAAGAGAAAATACGATATCAAGATCCGCTCTTTACAGCCCTCTTCAACAGGTTCCGGTACTCCACTTGTCTTGTGATCGTCTCACAGAAAACGCTGGCTGTTTGTATTTGTGTGTTGACTGCAAAGTGACAGTTGAAATCATTGCTTTATATTGTGAAGAAGCCATGCTGGCAGAGCCCCTCCTTGATTATCCTCGAGGATTGACCTGATTACAAAAAATAAACAAATTAACGGTTATTGTCAAAATTACGAGCACCCCCTTTGAGATTTTCAGTTGGGTGCATATTTGTAATTTTGACATATAGCTGGTGTTTTTCGTAATTAGACTAAACCTCAAGGGTATTTTTGCAATCGAGTTACAACCGGTGGGTATTTGATTCGCCTGGATGGTTGTGAAATAATCAATCTTCCGTCTGATGATTATTGGGATATGACCACTGTATAGGTGAACTTTAGTATTACTGAATGAAGTCATTTGTATTTGATGGAAGTTTTTGAATGAATGAATGAATTGCCAGACATGTTTGCTCTGAGAACTGTGAATTGATCAATTGAATAGTGAAGTTTTATTTGCAAATTTACCCTGAAGTTCAGGTTATTTACCTCCCCCCCAGATATACAGGGGTCAGGGGGTGTTTGTAACATTTTAATTTTTATGGGGTGTTGGTAATATTGACAGGTAGTTGGGAGTTTTTCATAAATAAGATAAATTTCAGGGCAGTTTTTGTAATATCTGTAATTTTAATTAGGAATGAGTTCTAATTAAAGGTAGTTGTATTTGTGTTCCACTAAATAATTAACACATGAAGAGTTGGTATGAAAAGGAGAAGCAAGCTAATGTCTTTTTTCAAACATGTTTCAACTATATATTTGACAATGGTCAACATAAAATCATAACTCATTTATTAATTAACTGATTTAGGTGAAAAATAAGTCAAAGCTAAATTATTTCCTCCATGTGTAGCTATTGATTGCACTAATAAAACCAACATGAAATCTCACTAGTATTTTTTTTTTACTTGGACAAAATTTACGTATTTCATGTTTGTCATAGTTACTACTACTTACTACTTATATTTAAGAATTCAAAAGGGTACTAAATATAATTTAAAAAACAAAAAAACATGTGGGGTGTTTATAATGGAAGAGCCATGCATAACCTTGGCCTAAAAGTCTTGCAAGATATTATTTTCTAATCCATTACATAACATAGGTTTTGGACATGTACAATGCATGAAGTGTGACAAAACAATGTGCCTAACAATGTCTTTTTTGACTTCACCATGCAAAAAGTGTCGCTTTAAAAACACTAATAAAAATGAAATGAAAGCAAAATAAAGGTCATACCCTTTATCATGCTACCCCATATTTTTCTTGATTCTTTGGCTCATGAGATGGAGAAAGGGCCCCTCTTCCACTCAACTCTTTTCTATCTCATCATCCTCTTGTTTTTATTATGATTCAATTTCTCAAACTAATGTTGCCCTACGATATCAACGACCGAATAAACGAAAATCTTGAATTTTCTCAAACACACGCCTTAGATCTTCGACTGAGTTTGGTTATAGTTTGATACACGTTTCTTGAATGGGCGAAGCAACATATGATTGTGGTCCTAAATTAATGAGTTGTGTCCAATGGTAGCTTCACCCAACAGATGGGACACTATGCATTTGTCCTACAAAACTTCTTTGTCACAACTACTATATTTGACTGATGAAAAATGTAAAAATTGAAGACCATGATTCACTTGCACATGCAATTGCCATTTTGAAACTTGTGGCCAAATTCTTTGAAGATCTCCATGATTTTTATTGTAAGAAATAGGACATGTTGTGTGTGTATATATATATTATACATATGAAAATATAGTTTCTTTTTCTTGAAGATAAGAGAGGAGAACATGATCTAGTGTTAACACATGTGACCCTCTCTTCCTTCTTATGTATTCCTTCATCATTGGAGTTACCTAAAATTGGACCCCAACCCCCACCCCCTCTTTCTTTCTCAATTTGTGTGATTTACCATGTTTCTATATATTGCAAAATGACCCCTCTTGGTAATTTATTTATATTTTCTGAATTAATGGGGGTGTATTTGTATTTTTAAAAGTTTTTTTTAGGCTATATCCCAATCAATCACATTTTTTCCTTTTTAATTTCCACTCACACTGATTCTCAAATTAACCCCTGCACAAAAGTTGCTTGTCCTTTTCTATGCAAAAAAAGAAAAAAATGGAAAAAAAGAACTTTTTTTTATTTATTCTCTAGTCCTCCTCTTTGTGAGAATTCTTATCCACCCCTGTTTAACTTTTGAGCCTTCTAGCTTTGTGCCCCCTTGGCTAATACTACTACTACTCCCCTTGCTTGATGACAGCCTCTTCCATCTGCTGAGCTGGAGGAGGTGTCCAACCCGCTTCCGCCACCTCACCGCACTGCCACGTGGCTTCGCGTGCTCCACCACGCTTTTAATCTTGTTGGCATTTTCCGGAACAGTCGTATTGTGATCATTCGGGATCTTGGAAATCATGCCTCTGTCCCATGAGGCAACTCCGTTGTCTTCGAATTTGATCGATATGAAAGAATCTGCACGCATTAATCGATTAATTAATTTGTTAAGTACACGAAAATGATTCACAACCACAAATCAAAATACTATTTCTCACTACAGTCCACATTACAGAGATCTCATTAATTAATTGCTTGATTAATTAATTAATTAGATTTGATGACATATATATACACACATCTGATCTTCTTGATTAGATCAAACACATGCAAGTGAGCAACCACATGTGAACAGTTGTAAGGGATCGATAAACTTAACTCTGCATGAAGTGAATAAGTTAGCCTAAATTACAAACAACCCCCTGAAATATTCCCTTTTTGCAGCTAAAAAGGGGTGTGTTGTGAGTTCAAAGCACCCGAGTGGGGCTTTTCTGTAATTTAACTAAACTTCATGGGTCATTCTGTAATTATCCCAAAGTGCAACCGTAATTCACCAGAACCCTTTTCAGATAGAGAAATGATATTCACACAAGAAAAAATCTGCATGAAGTTAACTTAGTCTAAATTACAACCCCCCCTGAAATATTCCCTTTTGTGCCTGAGTGGGACTTTTTTGTAATTAAACAAAACTCGTGGGCCATTCTGTAATTATCCCAAAGTGTAACCGGTCCGTAATTCACCAGAACCCTTTTCAGGTAGAGATGAATGGTAATCACACACACAAAGAAAATCTGCATGAAGTTAACCCAACCTAAATTACAAACCACCCCCGTACCTGAGTGGGGCTTTTCTGTAATTAAACAAAGTATCATGGGTCATTCTGTAATTAATGAAAACTAACCTTCTTGAGTGGCTGATGAATCGGAGTGATCGTCGTAATAAAGATCGGTTTTTTTGTGCGTGTTAATATCCAAAGGATTGATCAAGCTTGTGAAGGCGAAGATCTTCGGCAGCAACACCTTACGATGATTTTTCAATCTGTTTTTCTTCTTCTGCTTCGAGGCTGCTAAAACCAAGAGCCTCTCTTTCAAGCAAAGGGCACAAACTCCTATGACCAGCTCCCTTGGATGGAAATAGCACCATGTTTGATCCTCCACATTCATTCTCTTTTTTGCCCTTTGTCTCTCTTGAAATCAAGAAACCAGCAAGTGCAGAAAAAAACTGAATTTGATAGGCAAAAGGGTAAATTTATATATAGCGTGTGTGTGAAAAGAATTGTTAGGCTTTTGACACTAGTGTTTGTCTATGTGCAGAGTGTTTAACGAGGGTGCATGTCGTGGAATCGAGTCCACAATGTGCATGATGGGCTCGATTACTCGACATAAATGTATAGGTCACAATGTATGACTAAAATTTCATTTTGGTATACAGTTATATGTTTCATTAGATTCACAATGTTTTTATATGATTGAATATTAGATTTATGTTTTTTTTGGTATATTATTATTATTGGAAGAGAAAATTGAAGGGGGTGTGGGAAATTGGTCCTACAAATTTATATTGGGGTGTGATATGTAGTTGGAGTTTAGGTAGCCATCTATTTCACCATTTGAAACTTTTAAATTCTATTTTATATTTTCTATTCTGAGTTATCACTATTCCTCTATAGATTGATAATGAAGTGAAATTATTAAAATACTAATGAAAAAATGAAAAATATCATCTAAACAAAAACCATTTGTTGAGAAACAAATGTTGATCAGCTTCAAGAATTATACTTTGATTTGATTTCACCATTATTTGAATCGAGCTCGAATGAGCTTCGATCGAACCAGACATTATTTTGATTCAAGTCGAATTTTACTGATGATTTAGTGATAAAATTTGTGTGGAACCAAACTCAAATGATTAAAGAACCAAAGACAATGAGAATTAAATTGTAAGCAGCAAAATTAGATAGTTCTGTCATGATTTTTGCACTGTGAAGTTAAAAGAAAAGAAAAAAGAATCAAGATGATGAATATAGCTTGGCAATATCATCAGAGAATGTCTTCCTAATGACTTCTCTCTTGAGCTTAAGAGCTGCAGTTACGAGACCAGATTCCGGAGTCCATGGTTCGGACAGAAGTTTGATCTTCGCCGGGATCTCGAATTTCTCCAATCGAGCAGCCTTTCCTGCCTGAACCACACAATATTTCAGTAGATGAAGCTCGAAAATGAAAAGAAATCTAGCAAAGGTGTGTTAGTTGCAAAATCATCCCTCAATTTCAGATTATAATTACAAAAAACAATCGAGTTATCTTTCAAAATTACAAATACCTCCCCTTCGGTTATATTCTGTATTAGGCTAAACATCAGGGGTGATTTTGTAATTAAACAGAAATTTTTATCAGCATTAGTACCTTAACTAATGATGCAGAGACTTCTTTCAGGGTCTCTTCCTTTAGGCACAAGTCCGAAAAATCGGCATATTTAATCCCCTGCTGTGAAGCCCATGCTTCTAACGATGGTTGTGAGGCAACCACCAAAGCCACACAGTAACTATGGTAAGAATCAGCATCTAACATGATGTTGTCGGCATATGGGGACACGATTAGAGCTGACTCGACCTGCATAGAAAATTATCAGTACCCGGAAAAAAAGATCGAATCTTTTTTCGAATTTCAAGAACTTTGGATTTTTACCTTTCCAAGCGAAACGTATTCCCCGTGCTGAAGTTTAACAATGTCCTTTTTACGATCGATAATCTCGAGACAGCCATCGGCATGGAATTGCCCTATGTCTCCGGTGTAGAACCACCTCATTCCTCTCTCGTCCACCTTTAAAACATCATACAGTAACATTTGAGTTTCAGGAATTACATCACTGTTTAAATCGGTGATGCAAGATAATCGACACCAACATATATACCTTGTAAACCTCAGCTGTTTTCTCATCATTCTTGAAGTATCCAACAGTCACGTTTGGTCCACCGACTACTATTTCTCCACGCGGCTTCGGAGAATCACTTATTAAATATCCGCCTTCAGGCCAATCAACCAACTGAATTTTTTTTAATGTTAATGAAAATTACAATACAAAGCCAAATATTCATTTTTACCCAAGAACAAACTAAAAAAATTATTATCGATTGAAGGCCAAGGAATATAATAGTATGCGGTAGTTTATGTTTTAAAATTTGAATGCAGTTACCTTGATGACTGAGCAACCCAATGGAGGACCGACACGGCCAACAGTTGTATCATCGTATTCACTAAAAGTACCGCCGGCACAAGTCTCGGTGAGACCATACCCTTGACCGATAGGAGCCCTGAAAATAGTGGTCAAGTTGAATGAAACTGATCCAAGTAAAATTAATTTAAACGAGAAAAAGGAAGAAAAATAAAAAATCAACCTGATAATGAAGAACTATTTTACATGTTCCACTAATTTAAATTGGGATAATTACAAGAACTACTCTTGCGTCTTGAGGTTAAGCCTAATTATAAAAAAAATGTGATCTTTCAAAACTAAGAATACCCGACAGCACATGTATTCGTACTTTTAAAAGTGAACCTTTTATTTTGTAATTAGGCTAAACCTCGAGGGTGATATTTCTTATCCTCCCTAAAATTAAAACGCAAACAACACTCGTGGAAAAGAGTATACTAACCCAAGACATATGTTGATAAATCTTTGAGTGTCGCTAGACAGGGGAGCGCCTCCAGATAGTATGAAACGGATACGACCGCCCAAAATCGCCCGGACTTTTCTGAACACCAAAAGGTCCCACAAAAGCCTCTCTAATCCCCATGCACCAAACCAACTCCCATTTATAGCAGAAAATCGACGAGAATACGCCAATTCAAATAGTTTCTTTGAGAGTCCACCAGTAGAATCTATCTGAAGTTTTGTTTTTAAACACCAAATGCAATTTAAATACATTAGAGTTTATCACAAACTATACCAAAATAAAAGAATAAGGAATTGAGTTGGTGTGTATTTTAGACCTTTTTGCGCACACCATCTCGGACACGATCGAGAATAGCAGGGACAGCTGCCATTAGCGTTGGCCTTAATACTGTGGCATCACCTTTTGTTCCTTTCTTTACTTTATTCGAAGTATCAGTCAGAGTTAAAGGAGTTCCATATCCTATACAGCCCCCAATGGCCACCACAATATTCTACAGTAAAACAAGCATGTCATAAATTTAATAAATTACAAAATTACAATTAGTCTTGAGGATTGATTCTGTCTTACTGTTTGCACCAAACATTAGTTGTTCTCCAGATGTCGACAAATAATTTACAAATTTACCCTTTTATAATATTTCAATTAGCCCCAAGTTTTCATTCTGCATTCTAATTGTAAGGATATAAGGTTTTGTAATTTTCAAAGATACAATTTTTTGTTCTTTCTTCTGCAATTAGATCAAACCTCAAGGGTCATTTTTGCAATTATCCCTAAAACAAAAAAACTTGCATCCGGAAAATGTCACACGAGCAATTTCGGGCAATATGAATTAGTGTCGTACTCCAGAGTAAGATTATACCTCAGCTGCTAGTTCAAGAACATGAGCAAGTGGCAGGTAAGCTAAATAGACATCGTTGTTTCCTAGTTTGGGAACGTTTTTCATCACTGCCGATGCGGTGGCCAAAATGTTTCCGTGTGTCATCATCACACCCTACATGAGTAAAAACAATGCAAAAACAAGTCGATCGTTTAAAATATAATTCACCCAAAAGTTCTGAACGTAGCTCATATAGATAAACCCGATACTGACCTTAGGCATACCGGTACTTCCGCTTGTGTACATTATCACGGCAACATCAGCTGAAAGGGGCAAATCCGGGTCAACTGGATTCTCACCGCCCATCTTTTCCACATCTGAGAAGGACGTAATCGTCCAATTGCTGCTTCCAGAAACCAAAGAGGCATCTGACTGGAATTCATTGTCCATGCATATCACTCGTTTGACTGTGTCCAGCTGTCCACCAACATTAACTATCTTCTTCAACTCCTTGTATCCGCAAATCACAGTTGTGACCTCCGTCTGAAGAATAATAATCAAATACAGAATTTTATTCACCCATATTGTAACAAAGACACATTATATTAAGACCAGAGAGAGAGAGACCTCGTTACATGAGTGACACAGAGCCTCTTCGCCTAGAGATGCATAAATGGTCACAACAGTCACATTGCGCCTGAAGCAAGCCTAATAAACGAAAAAAAATATCAGATGAAATTCATAAAGATAAGATTTTTATTAATGGAACTAGGCCAACCGAACAACCTTCAAATATAACTTTTCGTAATCGACTATTTTCTAATCATCCTATCGAATTCCTTTCAATCGAAAATCACGACAAGATTCACCTGCAAAGCGATGAACCACTCTTCGCGAGTATCCGCAAATATCACCACTCGTTCGCCCCTCCCATGCCCGAGCTTCGTCAGACCAGAGGCGAAGTTGCAGACGGACTCGAACACCTGCCCGTAGCTCAACCACTCGTAATCCCCCAAATGCAGCTTCTCGAAAGACCTCCCTTCGGCCGTCACGATTTCCCGGGCAATCAATTTCCGAGTTCCGAGCAGCTTCAGGCCAGAGTTCTTCTCGCACGACTGTTCGAAGAGATGGGCCAGGGTCTCGATTCCTTCCCAGGGGGACTCCACCGGCGAAGAGAAACGAGCGTTTCTGACCGCGAAGCCCGGCTCCCCGCCGGCGTCCGCCGGCAGGCCCCTTTTCTTCGCCTTCTTCGTGTTGCGGATGAGGAGCGTGAGCACGACCGGGATGATTGCGCCGATGTAGTACGGATCCATTTCTTTACGCTCTGTTTAAACCCCACACTAAAACCCTTAATCACACACACACACAAATCACGATTTCAAGAAGAATAAAAAAAGGGAAACAGGGGATCATACCTTAAACAGATACAAGCAGAAATAACCCTTTGGATTGCGAAAGGAAATGAAATCCGCACGAAAATGAAAAATGTGATGAGTACTGAGAGAAATAAAAAGGTGCGATTTTTATTGAGGTGAAGAAATATTGAAGTTCGTTTCTGCAATATTTTTTGCTGTGGCGGATTAAACGATGAGTGAATAGTGGTTTGGAGTTTTCGGTGAAGGGTTTTTTGGGTTTTTTCAGTTCATTTTGATTTTGGCAGTGGCTGTTGTGTTTCCACCACATAAACAAAATATTTTTTGCCCTTTTTGTGTTCTTTCTTTAATTGGTTTTATAGAATCAACATTTAAACATTATAATTGCAAATAGATATCTAATTTAGGTTTCATTTTCTTAAAATTTTCATATATTTTGAGCAACTTAGCAAAAATGAAACCAGACAATGATGTTGGAGACCGGTTGACAATTTCATTAAAAGTATTCGGTTTTTTTTTTACTTTAGTTGTGCGATACGAAATATACGAGTGATATACGAGTGAGGACGTATCGAGAACTTAGTAATTTTGAAAACATATAGTAAAATTTATGCTTACAAAGCAAAACATCAATCTTACTACTACTTTGCTTGGTCTATATTATTTGTAACCTTTAAATTCTAGTAATTATTAGACAATGTCACAAATCATGGTATGGATCAACCTATTAAAAAATCCTTGAGTGATATACGAGTGAGAGTGAGGACACGTATTGAAAACTTAGTAATTTTGAAAACATATAAAATTTATGCTTACAAAGCAAAACATCAATCTTACTACTACCTTGCTTGGTCTATATAATTTTTAACCTTTAAATTCTAGTAATTAGTACACAATGTCACAAATCATGGTATTATCAACCTATTAAAAATCCTTCATGAAATAACATGTTGCCCAAATTACAAATACAGATTGATGAGCACAAAATGAAATTTTGGCAGTACCAAATTCATAGTCAAGAAGGATATTTAAAATTAAAAAACAAGAAGAATGAGAGAGAATAAAAAAAATTGTTTACAACCGGTTGCAAATCATGGTATGAATCAACCTATAAAAAAACCTTAATGAAATAACAAGTTGCCCAAAATACAAATAAAGATTCATGAGCACAAAATGAAATTTTGGCAGTACCAAATTCATAGTCGAGAAGAATATTTTCTTTAAAAACATTAAGAATGAGAGAATAAAAAGATTGAATTTAATTGTTATTTTATAAATTTAAAAATATTATTATAAAAATTTATTAATTTTTTATTTTAAAATTTTTGGGTACAATTACTTGTGTTGATTAAAGTTTCCACCTTTTGTCAATATATACAGCAATTAATCGTTGATATTTAAGTATACATAAGCTTGTGATAATCTATTTGTTCAAATTTAGTTAAATTTTTTATATATTTAGTAATCAGGTTTATTTATAATTTATGTTTACTATTTATTTGTATTTGTATAGAAATTTACTCCACACTAAAGCGTAGAAATTTACTCCGCACTATACTTACTTTTGTTAAATTTTTTTATAGACAAATATTATTTAATTGTTATTTTATAAATTTACAAATATTATCATAAAAATTCTTTTTATGGGAACAATTACTTGTGTTGATTAAAGTTTCCACCTTTTGTCAATATATACAGCAATTAATCGTTGATATTTAGTATACATAAGCTTGTGATAATCAATTTGTTCAAATTTAGTTAAATTTTTTATATATTTAGTAATAAGGTTTATTTATAATTTATTTTTACTATTTATTTGTATTTGTATAGAAATTTACTCCACACCAAAGCGTAGAAATTTACTCTGCACTATACTTACTTTTGTTAAATTTTTTTATAGGCAAATATTATTTAATTGTTATTTTATAAATTTACAAATATTATCATAAAAATTCTTTTTATGGGTACAATTACTTGTATTGATTAATGTTTTCACTATTAATAAACTTTTTATGGTACAATTACTTGTATTGATTAATGTTTCCACTTTTGTTAATTTATACCCACGATTAATAAACTACTGCATAATATATATTAATAAACTACTGCATAAATATATTAGGGTTAAAAAAATTCAAAACTGAATTTTCATCATGAAGAATGATAATTTATTAATGGGTATTTAATCTCATCAAATGCCTTTCATGTGTTATTCATGTACTTACTCCACCAATTTACTATATAAAATTATATAAAATTGTTAATAAACATGCTCCACAAATTTACTATAAAATTTAGATGGCCGAGCACAAATTTACTATAAAATTTAGATGACACCTATTATTATTACTTAAAATTTATTTGAAAAAATATTTGTAGTTAGAAATAAGAGATTTGATATTAAAAAGTCTATTATTATTACTTAAAATTTATTTAAAAGAATATTTGTAGTTAGAAATAAGAGATTTGATATTAAAAATTCTACTATAAAATTTAGATGACACTTTTTAATAGACAAGTTAACAATTTTTTTTTTAATTTTCATTTTTCTTAATTTTATAATATATAATGGTAAGTTATTTAATTTAACATTTGTTCCATAATTAAATATTGTGTTAGTTGAAAAATAATAAATAAAATTATAAAATTTAATTTTTTTCAATTAAACTAAAATTATTACTACTATAAAGAGTGTCTTTTAATGATAATAATATATAAAAATATTTTGTTAAAAATATTTATATTGAAATACATTAATATTTATTTTATAATCAAATAATTATACTATAATATTAAAAAATAACTAATTATAACATGTGATTTAATCCGTAGATCAACAAGGGTTAAACATGTGTTATTTATTGATTGGAAAAAATAATTATTATAAATATTAATTTTATGTGGAGCAATAAATATATGAAGTATTTAAAGATAAGGTAACGTTAATTTTTTAATTTACAATCTAAACTCAATAAAATTCACTTCTTATTTAAAGGAAAAGAATTTTTATGTTTTATATTTATAAATGTATTATAATTTAGATAATTATAATAAAAGGTACATTTTTAAAAATTGAATTACTATATTATCCTTATAAAAATATAATAGTTAAAATATAATAGTTTGAACGTGATCGACAAGAAGTTATTGAATTTTAAGAATTGCGTGTTATTTTTATATAATTTAGAATTTAATATTCAGTTTTTTTAACGGAATGTTGATAATTGTGTGTAATTTTGTTTTTTAATTTTTGTTATTTTGTTTCTAAATTTGAGAATTTAATATTTAATTATTTTAGAGGATTGCATTTAATTTTATTTTGTAATGTTAAGTGGTTTCTATGGTGGTATCGTAGTTTTGTAGTTAGGGCAGAGATTGATCGCGCTCGGGCGAACCATCGGTGGGGGAGAGGGCTTTCCGTGCACAGATACCTTTATACCGAGAATGGTAAAGTGCTGGTTAAAGGTACAATCAAGCATGTGGATTGGAAAAAGTCAGTAAAATGGGCAAGAAGCCCTTGGATGATGTTACATATTGATTGGCATGCGAAACCAAAAGATATGGACGACAAGGTTAACCCTTGGGATATAAACTTGGATGATGAGATGCCTATGTTTGGCCCTATTATTGAGCCCCTAGGTGGTGATAATGCTGGAGCAGGGGATGAGGATGCTGGAGGAGTCAGTGGCGATAATAGAGGAAGCCGTGGAAAGAAGCAACTCTCTCGTGATGATGATGCTTGAGGAGGCGGTGGGAAGAAGCAACTTACTGGTGATGCTACTTACTCCCCCATTGACTTTCCCTTGTTTGATTTTGACTTATATCATAAATCTCATACTCCCCTTTGACAAGATTCTCCCTGTGACGACTTTCCCTTGTTTGGTATTGACTTGTATCACAAATCTTATACTCCATTTGATGAGTAAATTCCCGTTGAGTGCATAGTAGCTAGGTGCAATTTCTTACTTAGAGATGACAATGAGTCGAGTAAGCCCCAACTCATTTGGATCCTAAATCCAAGGAGCACTCCTAGTTGCATTTGACTCCATGATATTTTTGAGTTACCATTCCCAAGTCCACCCAGAACGTTCCGAGCCAATGAGTTGACTCAGAAAATATTGGATTAGTTATTTGCAAGCCTAACTTGCCTTGTGATTTTGTCTAATAAATGATACTGTAGCCTATAAACTATACGGATACAAATATTAAATATAACTTGTTATTACATCCTCAAAAACTACATTTATCGACAAAATTACAGAGAACAAATCGATAGAGATGCATTTTTTTTTGGCAATTAGGGCTTGACTGACCTCTTTCATTGATGGTCTTAATCGTTGTCACCAGCTTGAGCAACACCACTCTGTACGCAAACCCGATCCATTTCAGGGCGCATGGCATTTTGATAATTGTCAGACTTTTTTTCTGTCCAATTTTTCAACTTTTTTACTTGAAATTACAAAATTGAAATTAAAGAAACATCATTGGAAGGTATCACAATGAACAAAAAAATCAACTAGTCAATGCAATACTATGTCCATTGATTAAAATGAAATTACATCAAAAGTTTCCAGCACAAATGACAACTTCTGGACTTCTAGTAGTATACTTCATCCGCATCATTTGGTTAGGTGATAGCCAACTCTGCTTCCTGTTTTTGCTAGACTGCAACAACAAAAAAGAAAATAATTGAAACCACCGATAAAGTATAAGAACGGAACACGTAAATTTAACAGTCGTGAACCATGATGTAAAAAGATTGTTTTCGATTGCCAAAGGATATGAGATGGAATATAGTCTGTATTATTAACCTACGAACCTCGATGAAAACAAACTGTTGACTACGTCCCAAAAATATAACGAGGAAAATAGGCGTGACAACGTAATACTACTCCGTATGGATTAATTTCCCAAATCAAACTGCAAACCCAAAATTGTCAAACATCATTTTAATTTTGACAAACTCCCTCAGAACAGAGAAAACAATTTTTTTACCAACCTATAAAATAATGAAAACAAGTTTTCTGTGAGAATGAGTAGAATATCACCGATGATTGGTGATTGAAAAATCACTCTATATATAATTGTTACAGTAGAGGTTTACAAGGAATGAATCGTAAAAAATATACACAATATATTTACTAATAATGAAAAGAATATTATTCCTGATATTATGGAGATTTATTCTTATTACCCCCCTTCAAGCTGGACGTAGGGTGAAATCCGACACAAAGCTTGGAACGAAGAATCTCAAATTGTGGCCGAGGCAAACTTTTTGTGAAGATATCTGCGAGTTGAAGATCAGAAGGGACGAAAGTTGTAGTGAGGCGCCCAGAGGAAACAAACTCGCGAATGAAATGATAATCGATATCTATGTGTTTCGTTCGTTTGTTGGCCACGGGATTTTGACTTAAAAAAATTGCACTTCTGTTATCACAAAGAAGTGTTGGGCTAGTGGATGGTAAGACTTTTAGTTCTCGGAGAAGATGAGTAATCCAAACAACTTCTTGGGCAGTATGTGCAAGGGCACGATATTCAGATTCACAACTAGAGCGAGCAACAGTGGGTTGCTTCTTTGCACTCCAAGATATGAGGTTGCCACCTAGGAAAATGGCGTACCCATAAGTAGAGCGTCGAGTTTCAACGCAACGAGCCCAATCGGCATCCGAGTAAGCAACAATTGACGTGTCAGAAGGACGAGTGAAGGAGAGGCCAAAGCTTAACGTTCCTTTCACGTATCGTAAGATACGCTTCACAGCCAAGAAGTGGTCGAGAGTGGGAGCATGAAGGAATTGACTGACATGATTGACCGCGTACGAGAGATCGGGACGCGTAATTGTGAGATATTGCAAGGCACCAACGAGCGAGCGATATAATGTTGGATCATCAAATGGGGTCCCATCACTGAGTAAGGAAGAACCTGGGACTAGTGGAGTAGCAATTGGTTTGGAGTCAAGCATGGAAGCGCGAGTGAGAATATCATAAGCATATTTGGTTTGACTCAGAAAGAGACCATCCGGAGTGTGAGTAATTTCGAGCCCCAAGAAATAATTTAAAGGTCCCAAATCTTTTATGGAAAATTCTGTATTAGCACGAGAGATAAATCGACTAATCATAGACGAGTCATTTCCTGTGAGAATAATATCGTCAACGTAGAGCAATAGGAATATAATTGTAGATCCACGGACATAGTAAAACAAAGAGGGGTCAGCACGACTGTTGTGAAAACCCAAGTTAAGCAAAAAGTCACTAAACCGTTTAAACCAAGCGAGAGGAGCTTGACGAAGGCCATACAAGGCTTTACGAAGACGACAAACATGGTTCGGAAATTTAGGATTAATGAAGCCAGGCGGTTGAGACATGAGAATAGGTTGAGTGAGAAATCCATTTAAGAAAGCATTTTTTACGTCAAGTTGGCGTAAGGACCAACCACGGTGAACAGCCAATGTTAAGATGATACGAACGGTAGCCGATTTAACGACAGGGCTGAAGGTGTGAGAGAAGTCTATACCCGGAACTTGGGTAAATCCTTGAGCGACAAGACGCGCTTTATAGCGTTCAATGGAACCATCTGAACGGTACTTCGTTCGAAATATCCATTTTGAACCAACAATATTAGCGTCAGGTGGTCGTGGGACAAGATCCCAAGTGGCATTAGTATGTAGAGCTGTGATTTCTTCCTGCATGGCAGCAAGCCAATGAGGATGCTTAGCGGCAGACTTGAAGCCTTTTGGTTCGGAAGAAGCGAGTAATGCTGAAATGAGTCCACTAGAGGCGAGATCTGCAATATAACGAGGCTTGTGGATTCCTGATTTTGCACGAGTACACATAGAGTGAGAGGGCGCAACCACCTTTGGAAGTGCTGCTGATGAGCCATATTTTTTGGCTCATTTTTAGGTTTTTAGAGTCAAGTATATCGAGTCTTTAGTTTGTTTTTACTTTGTTTGTGTCTGGGAGGGCACGTTTGGGTACTTGGGCAAGTTTTGCAGGTGGGCAGGTAAAGGAGGGAAAAGAGGAGCGCACTGTGTGAAAGAGGCAAGGAAATCACCCTCCATGGTCAAGAGCACTCGTTGAGCAAGCCAGACTGACGAAAAGGATCCAGCAGAGTTGAGCAAGCAACCAGGATGTCAGCAGGTGGAGCAAGACTTGAGTCCGACCAAGTACCGCACATGGTCCGCTACCTCAATCAGTCAGAGAAGGAAGCACATGGGCAAGCACTAACATTGACGGAGACGGAACGTTGGGCAGTCGGTGTACCAGGAGTCCTGGAATTTGCGGAGTCTTCAAAGGCGGCCAGATTCAAACTCCAACCCAAGTAGGACTCTCGTCCGCGCTTGGAGGTACTTTCCCCCACACGTCTCTCATCAACTGAAGCCCGTCTATATAAGGAGAGCGACTGACGAAGAAACCCTACAACACATGAGCGAGAAAGAAGGATCGGAACCCTACCTGACCAGCAGCGAAGAAGGCAGCCGCGTGAGCACATCGACTCGCCGGCGTTTATTTCTTGTTAAGCCCTCGGGCCAAAAACAATCTTTATGTTTTATGTTTTCAATTCCCGTACTTAGTTTATTTCCTTTGTTGAACAATTTCCCGTTTTCAATGCATAATTCAGTTCGTCCAATTTCTTTCGTTTTATTTTCTGTTTTAATTATGTCAAGTAGCTAATCTGTTTGTATCTGGGCAAAGACAGAACCTGACCAACCCTAAGACGTGACCATGCCGGGAGGCTTAATGATGACAGCAACTAGCTGAGTTTTGTTCCCGATTCAACAGGGTAGTAACTTAAGCATGTTAGGGACTTGGGCAATCCTACAGTGACCAGTGGGAACCCCGACTTGCCTAACACAGGAGTACGTGGATCAACGCGACCGGGAGACTGGGCGTCCGCGAAGTACAACATGTTGCTGGAGATGTGGTCGTATGACTTGGGTCTGTCCAGGCATGCTATTGGCCATTCCGGGTTTGCTTGGAGGATAAAGGCGACTTGATCAACTTAGACTCATGCGGTCACATAGTGTCGAATTGGTCAACGTCAGGAGACCTGTCGAGAGAGATCTGGCAGGACTTAAACATAAGAGCGAATAAGGGTTCGGGGTATTAATATGCGTGACATCATAGGGATGTTAATACTTGGGATCTATAACTGGAAGACAAAACTGTTAGCAAAATGATATACGTACCGATGATCGGCATCACATAGGTCAAGGGGGAAGTCAGGGGAGTCAATGCCTGGATACTTTATTCTTTATTTGGTTCAACTTATTTGCTTAGTCGAGTCTGTTGATTGCTCAGTCTATTAATTAGGTTGCATGCTAGTTTTATTTCTGTTTAAGTTATTTGTTATTTTCAGTCAAGTAAACACGGTGACCACGGTTCGGCAGTGCCCAACTGCTCTCCAAAACAAAACCTTTTCAAACGTGACAACCCAATTGAGCATTCAAAGCCGGGAAAACTATAAGCTAAATCGCCTCCTCGTGGGATCGACCCTATACTTGCTACTAGTACTTGTGCTAGTGAATAGTTTAGGAACATTAAATATTATTTTGCGCTACTCCACGACGGTAGCGTCAAAATTGGCGCCGTTGCCGGGGAGGCAATATTCCAAGCCAATAGTTTTCCGTGCTAACGCTTGACCTATTTTTGTATGCAGGATTCTGACTCATCGGGAAGCAAGGATACAGGGCTACTATTTGATCCTGAAATCGAGCGAACCGCAAGGAAGAATCGAAAAGCAGCAAGACAAAAGCAAGCATTAGCACGTGCCGCTCAAGTAACTCAGTTGACCATAACTGAGACAGGAGAGTCGATCTCGGACACAGCGAGAGAAGATTCACCGAACACATCCAGGTCACCTACGCGATCAAGGATGGGAGAAGAGAGAGCCAAGACGTTGAGGGACACAATGTTCCCAGAGAACTTGAATCTGAAACCACTGGGCATCACCTTGCCCACGGTTGAAAACAATTCTTGGGAGATGAAGCACGGCTTCATCCAGATCTTACCCAAGTTCAGTGACATGCCCCTGGAGGATCCCCAGAGACACCTCCAAGATTTTGAATTGGCATGTGGCACCATCCGAGCAAGCGAAAGGCTAGGAGAATACATCAGGCTCCTAGCCTTCCCTTTCTCACTAGCCGAAGGTGCCCGAGAATGGCTTTACACTCTACCTGCTGGAGAAGTGACCACCTGGAGTCAGCTTCAGCAGAAGTTCCTTGAGAAGTACTTCCCAGCTGCACGCATCCAGCAGATGAGGAAGAAGATCAACAGCATCAAAATGGGAGGAGGAGAGAATTTCCATGACTACTGGGTCAGGTTCAAGCAGATGTTGGCCAAGTGCCCACAGCATCAGATCCTTGACCATGACTTGGTCCAGTACTTCATCTCTGGACTAAGAGAAACGGAGAGGACATGGATCAATGCAGCTTGTGGAGGATCTATTCTAAACAAAAGGGCCGACGAAGCATTCAAAATCTTCAAGGAAATGGCCGAAGAAACAAGGGAGGATGGCAGTGACCTACCCAGGAACAACTTGCCCGTACCATCTGCAACTGAAGTCAAATTGGACAAGCTGTGCAACATAGTTGAGCAACTGGTGCTCAACCAAAACCCAGGGCTAAAGAGAGGAGTCAAGGCATGCCAAATCTGCAAGGAAAGTAACCATGCTACTGACGAATGCCCTGAGCTTTTTGACGAAGAGGTCAAGGTAATAATGCAGAACAATGGGAACGGACAAAGGCCCAATGGAAACACGTACAACTCGAACAACTGGAAAAATCATGACAACAACCGGTATGGAAACAACAACTACCAGGGCGGAGGGAACCAAGGAAATCAAGGCCAGCAATACCACGGCCAGAACAATCATCAGAGGAACAACTACCAAAATCAGGGCAACCAGCAGAACCAGAGCAATGGCCCGACTTTGGCAGATATGATGCAGACCTTGGTCAATGAAAATATCAAAGCCCAACAGGAGAATGACCGGTACAAACATGACAATGAGAAGTACAAGGTCGAGACTAGAGGTCAACTTCAGAATATCAATGCTCAAATGCTTGAGTCACGTGGACAATTTCAGAACATCAATGCCCAACTGGCACACTTGACCCAGGCTATGACCGAAATGAAGAAGAAGACCAACGGTCTACCTCCCCAAATTGAACTCAATAACGCCCAACTGAATGCAATCCACCTCAAGAGTGGAAAGGTCCTGGCCGAAGCACCTAAGAAGCCCACTCCACCATCTCGAGTGGAAGGAATTGTTGAAGAGGTCAACGAGGAAGAAGAGTCAGAGGAAGAGCTTGAGCTGACACCACCCAAACAGAAGGAAACATCAGTACCCACTCAAGCAGTAACACCACCAAAAATCTACCCTCCTTTCCCAGGCAGATTGAGCAAGAAGAAAGAGAAGGAGGACACTAATGAGATGTTCCAGATGTTCAAAAAGGTGGAAATCAACATGCCTCTGTTGACCATCCTGAAATCCATGCCCAGGTGCGCCAAATTCCTCAAGGAGCTGTGCACAAAAAAAGTGAAATACCAAGATGATGCCAAGTTCGAAGTAGGAGAGAATGTTTCAGCGGTACTCCAGAGGAATGTGCCAAGGAAGTGTGCAGACCCTGGAATGTTCTATATTCCCTGCATAATCGGCAACATGAACATAGAAAAAGCCATGCTCGACTTGGGAGCATCTATCAATGTTATGCCTAAGTCAATGTACGAAGACTTGGGTATAGGGCCGATGAAACCAACAAGGGTAGTTATCCAGTTGGCAGACAGATCAAACGTGTATCCCGAGGGAATCCTGGAAGATGTATTGGTCAAGGTGGAGGAGCTCATTTTCCCTGCCGATTTCTATGTCCTGGATATGGGGAGATCAAGTAAGCAGCCAGTGATGATCTTGGGCAGACCATTCTTGAAGACAGCAAGGACACACATTGACTGTGAGACTGGAAAGCTAACCTGCAAGTTTGAAGGAGAAACGGTCACATTCGACTTGTTCAAGTCAATGAAGCACCCAGAAGACACTGAGCAAGTGCATTATGTTGACCAGATTGACGAATTGATCGAGGAGCAGGCTCTGGGATATGGAGTCTCTGACAAAGTAGATCTGGTGATACAAAGGGGATTGACCATAGAAGATGCAGTTGATGAGCAACTTGAAGTCCAACAGATAGTTGAGCAACTGGGAGCTTTGGAAAATCATCCTATGGGCATGAGCAAGCTGCCACCCCAGGAAATCACGATCATGGTGCCATCCCTGGAAAAACCACCAGAATTGGAACTGAAGAAACTCCCTGCACATCTCAAGTACATGTTTCTTGGGCAAAATGATACGTTGCCCGTGATCATTAGTTCAAAATTGAAGAAGGAAGAGGAGAGCAGGCTGAGATACATCCTTGACCAGTACAAGCAAGCCATTGGATGGACTCTAGCCGACATCAAGGGAATCAGCCCCACAATATGCCAACATCACATATTGCTCGAGGAAGAGTCAAGTCCAGTACGCGATCCACAGAGAAAACTGAACCCTGCCATGAAGGAGGTGGTGCTCAAGGAGATACTCAAGCTACTTAACTTGGGCATTATCTACCCTGTTTCAGATAGCAAATGGGTCAGTCCAGTCCATGTGGTGCCCAAGAAGTCAGGGATTCAAGTGATCGAGAACGAGAAAAAGGAGCAGATAGCCACTCGACTGCAAACTGGATGGAGGGTGTGCATAGACTACAGGAAGTTGAACAAGGTAACAAAGAAAGACCACTTTCCCCTACCCTTCATTGACGAGATGCTCGAAAGGCTGGCTGGGAAAACCCACTTCTGTTTCCTTGACGGATACTCGGGCTACATGCAAATTTGGGTGGCCCCGGAAGACCAGGACAAGACTACTTTCACTTGCCCATACGGTACCTTTGCATATCGACGCATGCCATTTGGTCTATGCAACGCCCCAGGGACCTTCCAGAGATGCATGATGAGCATCTTTGCCGATCTGCTCGAGCAAGGAATAGAAGTCTTCATGGATGACTTTACTGTATATGGCAGCTCGTTCGAGACATGCTTGAACAACCTGGAGTTGGCCCTCAGTAGATGTGTGGAGAAAAGCTTGGTACTTAACTACGAGAAATGTCACTTTATGGTAGAGGAAGGGATAGTCCTTGGGCACGTAGTCTCTGCCAAGGGAATCGAAGTTGACCGAGCCAAAATAGAGACCATATCGAAGCTGCCTTATCCAAGGAATGTCAAGCAAGTTAGAGGTTTCCTTGGGCACGCTGGGTTCTACAGGAGGTTCGTGAGAGACTTTGCAAAGATTGCCCAACCTCTGACCAGGCTGTTGCAAAATGAGGTTGACTGGAATTTTGATGATGACTGTCAAGCTGCCTTCAACCACCTCAAGGAAAGGTTAGTCACTGCCCCCATCATCCAACCACCAGAATGGGGAATGCCATTTGAGCTTATGTGCGACGCGAGCGGGTATGCTGTTGGAGCTGTACTTGGGCAGATGAAGGGCAAGGAACGACATGTAATCTACTATGCATCCAAGACCTTGAACCCTGCCCAATGCAACTACGCGACCACAGAGAAAGAGCTACTGGCTGTGGTGTTTGCATTCGAGAAGTTCAGATCTTACTTGCTCGGGAGTAAAACCATAGTTTACACTGACCATGCCGCGCTGAAGTATTTGATGGCCAAAAAGGAGACCAAGCCACGGCTGATAAGATGGATCTTGTTGCTACAAGAGTTCGACATCGAAATCAGAGACAAGTCAGGCAACCAAAACTTAGTGGCTGACCACTTGAGCAGGATAATCCAGCGAGAAGAAGGCATGCCCATCACAGAGACTTTTCCAGATGAGTACTTATATCAAATTTCAACCCACTCGGGGGAGCCATGGTATGCAGACTTGGCCAACTACATAGTCACAGGGGATATAAGGGAAGACATGACCCTTTACGGTAAAAACAAACTCAAGCGGGAAAGCAAGAAGTACATTTGGGACGACCCCTACATGTGGAAGAGGGGAGAAGACCAAGTACTTAGGCGTTGCATCCCTGAAGTTGAGCAAGCAGATATTCTAAGGCACTGCCATGAGCAAGCCTGCGGAGGACATTTCGGCCACCGACGTACAGCAAGAAAGGTACTTGACTGTGGTTTTTATTGGACAACTCTCTTGAGAGATTGTTTTGAGTGGTGCAGGAGCTGTGACAAGTGCCAGAGAGAGGGGAACGTGACCAAGAGAGATGAGATGCCCATGATGCCCATCATGCCCGTGGAGGTCTTCGACGTATGGGGTATTGACTTCATGGGACCACTGCCCAACTCCAGAGGAAAGGAGTATATACTCTTGGCAGTTGACTATGTATCCAAATGGGTCGAGGCGAAGGCTACAACAACTAATGATTCTAGAGTGGTAGCCACCTTCCTCAAAGGCGACATATTCAGCAGATTTGGGGTACCCCGCGCACTGATCAGTGATCAAGGTACACATTTTTGCAACTATATAATTGAAAGGTTGCTCAGGAAATATGGAGTGCACCACAGAATCTCCACAGCTTATCACCCCCAGGCCAATGGGCAAGCCGAGCTATCCAATCGTATCATTAAAACCATCTTGAGGAAGACGGTCAAGCCAGAAGGTAAGGATTGGAGTGACAAGCTCGATGATGCACTTTGGGCCTACAGAACCGCCTACAAAACACCTTCAGGGATCTCTCCCTACCGTATGGTGTTTGGCAAGTCATGCCACTTGCCCGTGGAAATTGAACACAAGGCGCATTGGGCAGTTAACAAGGTCAATTTCGACTGGGATGCAGCCAGCGAAGGACGTAAGCTTGACCTAACTGAGCTGGAGGAGATAAGAATTGAAGCGTATGATAACGCGGTCAATTACAAGGAGCGAACAAAGAGAGCCCACGACAAAATCATCAAGAAAAAGAAGATCGAGCCTGGTCAACTGGTTCTGGTTTACCAAACCAAGTTTAAGTTCAAGGCTAAAAAGCTATCCACCAAATGGGCAGGACCATTCATAGTCCATACTGTTTGCCCAAATGGTTCGGTAGAGCTATTTAAACCAGGTGACGATCAGATCTTTAAAGTGAATGGGCAGAGAGTCAAGGCTTACTATGGGAATGAGGATCTCAAGGGGATGATACCCCCTGAGCCAGCCACTTGACCAAGTAAAGCAAGAAAAATAAGTCAGGCCCATGACAATAAATAGAGGCAAATACCGAAGGCAAACTCGGTATGTATACTATGCTTTTCCATTATTTCTTTTTATTTATAAATTTACCACGCCAAGGAGTAGCCTTGGGCAGGAAAGGGTTTTGGTCTGTCTTTGTTTTCAGGAAACATAAAATTGGAGCGAGCAAGTGCGGAGATTGAGCAATGAATAGAGGAGGGCAGTTGTGATGATTGCGGAATTATCGGGAATCCACAAAAGAGTCCCATCGACTCTGAATTTGCAGAGTCCTAAATAAATTCAAAATCCTAATTCACCTCTACCACTACCCCTCTACTTCAAAAACCGCACACAACTCCTCAACTTCCCCACTACCTCTACCACCCCCATAACCCTAACTCCGAAAATCATGGTATCCACCCGCCCCAAAAACACCAAGTTAAACAAAATCCCCCACGGTACCAAAATTGATCTCACAAGTCCTCAATCACAACCGTCAAAGAAGATGGCCGGAGCCAAGTCGTCAAAAACCGCCGCCGCCGCCTCTGTACCCGCGAAGGAGAAGACACCACCACCACCGGAAAAAGGAAACACCCCTTCGCCGGTCAAACAGAGCCCGGTGCGCGAAGAAAGCCCACCACCCCTCAACACCGACTTGGTGGACCAACTGACGGCTGAAATCGAAGCCCCAAAACTTTCTGACCTTGATGTGACCCCTAAACCGTCAACCGAATCGGCGCCGGCGAGCCAGAGTGGCGAGCCAAGTGAAGACGCCGGGAAAAAGAGGAAGTTCACGGCTGAAGAGAAAGGCAAAACAGTTAAGAAGCCCCGCGAAGCCACGCCACCCGCCACCATGGAGTCGTCATCTGACGAGAAGTGCGACGACATGTCTACCGCCGGCGGCGAGGAGATGGAAGAGGATGAGACGGAAGAGAAAGAGGATGAAACGGAGAAGTCGATTCCGGCAACTCCAGTTGAAAAATTCAAGACCCCATCGTCGACCCGAATTACTCGCGGCAAGGGCAAGCAATCAGTACCCCCACCATCCAACATTCAGAAAAGGGCAGTTGTGGTGCCCAAGACGGTATGTTTTGAAACCCTTAAAGATTTGGATATCCTTGATCAAGTTAAGGGTTATTTTGCAGCTATAGGATGGGAGGACTTCTTGACCTGGCCAGGGCAAGTCTCTGAGAAATTGGTCAAGGAGTTCTATGAGGAGTTAGAGGTGAGAACGAGCAAGGATGGCGGGCCGTTGGGCATTTCTTTCAAATTGATGGGATCGTATAATGAGGCGAGCATTTTCGAGATCAACATGGCCATGGGAGCGGCCAGTTTCAAGGACAAGTTTTCAAAGGAGTACCAGGACAGGTTGACCACGCCACCAGAGCGCACACAGAAGGAGAGAAACGAGATCTGGAGGGCCTTGAGCAAGGAGAAAGTGTTCAAGTCACAGGAGGCCAAAAATCACCAGCTCAAGGACAATGCGTTGCGTATCTGCCACCGTATACTGGCGTATAATTTTTATGGAAAAAAGGACAACAGCAATACTATCTCCCTGACCGAGCTTGATCTACTGTGGTGCATGACCAAGAAGATCAAGGTCAACTTTGGAGCTTTCATGTGCGCACAACTGAAGAACATCTTGAGCAAGCCAGCACAGAGGTTGTCCCTTGCCCACTTTTCAGGAATTTATGCCCAGAGGATGGAGTTGAAGCTTGATTTTGAGTTGATGGAGATGATGCCCGAGGAAAAGTTTGACCATGCGTGTTTGAATAGGATGGCTGATATCAGAGTTGTAGGAGAGGATTGGGTGTTCACAAACCCAGAGGAAGTGAAGGCCTTGGCGACGGCAGCCAAGGCGAAAGTGAAGACCGAGCCTGTGAGTCGACCAAGTGAAAGGGTCGAGTTGCAGAAGGAGGAGATCCTTGAGCAATTGGATGTCCTCGAGGAGAAGCAAGACCGGATTGGAGAGAGGCAGGACGAGCTGCACGCTGCCCTCATGGCATACTTCGTCCATGTTGGATTCAGGTACCCACCTGAACCCAAAACTTAAATGTACCCTCCCTTTGTTTTAGTAGTTTAGGTTTTTATTTTAATTTTTTTTATTTTTTTTATTTGGTCTTGAGTCTGCCCGACTCATGTCTGATGGGGTCGACCTCTTTATTTGCACACTTTGCCCAAGGCAAAGTGTGTATGTGGGAAGGTGCGCCAACATCGTTGGAGTCGGAGTCAGGGGGGATGCTTGCCCAACTTATTACTGTTTGCACACTTTGCCAGAGGCAAAGTGTGTGAGTGGGGGAAGGTCAAGAGCAACCCCATAGTTTGATCGAGTCGCATGCTTGATAAATACCTTGATCAACTTGAACAGTTTTCAAAATTAATAGTCTATGCATGAAAAATATTAGGGACGATGGAATTGCAACTAGGTAAGCTGTGAGGATTTGAGCCTACATCTGTGTGATATATTTCTTTCTTGAGAGTAGCTGTTTAAAATGTTTGTGATGCTGAAGCTTGCCCAAGTTCTGACCATTGTGATTATTTGAAAATTGAGTTGAGTAGTAAATGACTTAGGCATTTTCTTTCTGCACTAAAAATAAAAGAAGACCCTTGTTAGCCCCTTGAGCCGAGCCAAAATTTCTTGATCACCTGGGGGAAAACTCCCACTGCCCTGACCAACCTGCAAATATGCTCAATTACATAAAAAGAGCAAGTCAGGGCAAAGTCTTCTCAAAAAAAAAAAGCAAACAAAAAAAAAAAAAAAAAAAAAAGATCCATGAATAAAAGGGTGTGCTAAGGCCCGTAATAAAAAGAGAAGAGATTAGGAGGAAAAAGTTGCTAAGTAAAATGCAGCCCTACCTAAAATCAATTCTAGGCATTGCCCAAGATAGCCTATACAGTCAACCCCGGAAAGCCCTAAGGATATTGCCCAACTCAACTGAAAATATTCACAGGATAGAACTTGGTCAAGCCCAAAGCAGAACTTCTTTTAAAACAGCATTGAGCGAAACACTACCCATCCACTACATAGAGAGAAACACTTAGTGAGAATCCCAAAATCCTGTTGCAAACTCTTGACCGTTTTTTTATGCATCCCCTTGACTATGATTTTGACTATCTGTTCACTTGATCAACTCTCTGTATTTTGATAAGCATGCTGTCCTTGAGTCTTCTATTTTCTTTCTATCTCTACCCCCTGTTTGTTTTCTGCTTGAGCAGGCAAGTCACCGTGCACGCTTGAGGACAAGCGAAGTAAAGTGTGTGCGTGTGATGAGCCATATTTTTTGGCTCATTTTTAGGTTTTTAGAGTCAAGTATATCGAGTCTTTAGTTTGTTTTTACTTTGTTTGTGTCTGGGAGGGCACGTTTGGGTACTTGGGCAAGTTTTGCAGGTGGACAGGTAAAGGAGGGAAAAGAGGAGCGCACTGTGTGAAAGAGGCAAGGAAATCACCCTCCATGGTCAAGAGCACTCGTTGAGCAAGCCAGACTGACGAAAAGGATCCAGCAGAGTTGAGCAAGCAACCAGGATGTCAGCAGGTGGAGCAAGACTTGAGTCCGACCAAGTACCGCACATGGTCCGCTACCTCAATCAGTCAGAGAAGGAAGCACATGGGCAAGCACTAACATTGACGGAGACGGAACGTTGGGCAGTCGGTGTACCAGGAGTCCTGGAATTTGCGGAGTCTTCAAAGGCGGCCAGATTCAAACTCCAACCCAAGTAGGACTCTCGTCCGCGCTTGGAGGTACTTTCCCCCACACGTCTCTCATCAACTGAAGCCCGTCTATATAAGGAGAGCGACTGACGAAGAAACCCTACAACACATGAGCGAGAAAGAAGGATCGGAACCCTACCTGACCAGCAGCGAAGAAGGCAGCCGCGTGAGCACATCGACTCGCCGGCGTTTATTTCTTGTTAAGCCCTCGGGCCAAAAACAATCTTTATGTTTTATGTTTTCAATTCCCGTACTTAGTTTATTTCCTTTGTTGAACAATTTCCCGTTTTCAATGCATAATTCAGTTCGTCCAATTTCTTTCGTTTTATTTTCTGTTTTAATTATGTCAAGTAGCTAATCTGTTTGTATCTGGGCAAAGACAGAACCTGACCAACCCTAAGACGTGACCATGCCGGGAGGCTTAATGATGACAGCAACTAGCTGAGTTTTGTTCCCGATTCAACAGGGTAGTAACTTAAGCATGTTAGGGACTTGGGCAATCCTACAGTGACCAGTGGGAACCCCGACTTGCCTAACACAGGAGTACGTGGATCAACGCGACCGGGAGACTGGGCGTCCGCGAAGTACAACATGTTGCTGGAGATGTGGTCGTATGACTTGGGTCTGTCCAGGCATGCTATTGGCCATTCCGGGTTTGCTTGGAGGATAAAGGCGACTTGATCAACTTAGACTTATGCGGTCACATAGTGTCGAATTGGTCAACGTCAGGAGACCTGTCGAGAGAGATCTGGCAGGACTTAAACATAAGAGCGAATAAGGGTTCGGGGTATTAATATGCGTGACATCATAGGGATGTTAATACTTGGGATCTATAACTGGAAGACAAAACTGTTAGCAAAATGATATACGTACCGATGATCGGCATCACATAGGTCAAGGGGGAAGTCAGGGGAGTCAATGCCTGGATACTTTATTCTTTATTTGGTTCAACTTATTTGCTTAGTCGAGTCTGTTGATTGCTCAGTCTATTAATTAGGTTGCATGCTAGTTTTATTTCTGTTTAAGTTATTTGTTATTTTCAGTCAAGTAAACACGGTGACCACGGTTCGGCAGTGCCCAACTGCTCTCCAAAACAAAACATTTTCAAACGTGACAACCCAATTGAGCATTCAAAGCCGGGAAAACTATAAGCTAAATCGCCTCCTCGTGGGATCGACCCTATACTTGCTACTAGTACTTGTGCTAGTGAATAGTTTAGGAACATTAAATATTATTTTGCGCTACTCCACGACGGTAGCGTCAGCTGCTGTTGCAGAAGATGAAGGTGCAGCCTGCTCAATAACAGCGAGAGATGGAGGTGAAGAGTGTGAGGATGTAGTCGGGTGTGTAGACGCAGGCATAGAAATGGGAGTCTGATCATCGGTAGAGCATAAAATACAAGATGTAGGAGCACTTTTAGATGTTGAGGGTTGAGTAAGTGGAGATTTCATACTTGAAGGAGCTACTGGTGGTAAAATATTTGAAGCCTGCACACTTGAAGAAGGTAATGACGGTAATATATTTTGAGCCAGCACATTTGAAGAATCTGGAGGAATAAAAATGTCAGGTTCAAGAAAAGATGATACTATTAAATCATCAAGAGATGAAACTAAATATTTTCCCGAAAAAGGAAAACAAGATTCGTCAAATTGAGCATGGCGAGTCATATACATGCGAGAAGAGGTAGGATCGTAACACCGATAACCCTTATAAAGACTGTTGTACCCCAAAAAAATGCATGGATGACTTCGAGGAGCTAACTTGTGGTTAGAATAAGCACGAAGGCATGGAAAGACGCGACAACCAAAAGCTTTAAAATTTGCATAGTTCGGAACTGTACCAAACAGCAGCTCAAAAGGAGATTTGTTGTCGAGCATGGGAGAAGGCAAGCGGTTTACAATATATGCAGCAGAGGTAAAAGCATCGACCCAAAATTTTGCTGGAGCATGGGCATGAAAAAGCATCGAAAGACCAGTTTCGGTAATATGACGATGCTTTCGTTCGGCACGACCATTTTGTTCTGGAGTGTACGGACAAGAGAGACGATAATGAACTCCATGCTGCTCAAAGAAATCACGAACTCGAGAGTTTGTAATTTCTGTTCCTCCATCACTCTGAAATATTTTGATCGAAGCGTTGAACTGGTTGCAAACGAACTTATGAAATTTCACCAAGGTGCTAAAAAATTCCGATTTCGCACGTAGAGGATATATCCAAACAAAACGTGAGAAGTCATCGATAAACACGACATAATAACGAAATCCTTCATGAGAGCACACGGGTGCTGGTCCCCATAAGTCGCAGTGAATAAGATTCAAAACGGCTGATGCACGCTTATCATTAACAGTGAATGATAATTTTTTACTCTTTGCTAGTTGACAAGAATCACAACTGGTAGGTTTTGGCAGCAAAGATGTAACACAAAGTTGACCCAATTTATTTAATAAAGCAATAGTAGAAAAATTTGCATGCCCTAAACGCGAGTGCCATAATTCAAATGATGCCTTCGAAACCTTCGTACGCAAAGCTGCAATCAAGGCCTTATTCCCATGTTCCAGACTATATAAACCATTATTGCATGTCCCTCGAGCTAGAGTTTTTCGTGTGTCCCGAGTCTGAATAGCAAAAGACTTGTTAGAAAATAAAACATCCACAGGATAATCAGAGGTAAGCTTGCTTATGGATAAAAGATTTTTGGTAATATGAGGTACCACCAAGACATTATTTAAGCGAAGCTTTGGAGAGATGTCACAGTGGCCAAGATGAGAGATAGAGATAGAGTTTCCATTACCAACAATAACATTTTCATTACCGTGATAGGGCTCATAAGAATCAAGACCAGAGACATTCGTAGTCATGTGAGCAGAGGCACCCGAGTCCATATACCAGTCTGATGGAGGGGGACGAGTAACAGAGCATTGTGCATCAAATGCTTGAGCCAAGTGAGCAGTGGGCTGGACAGGTGTTTTGGGACGAGGAGGTCCATTGTAATCACGAGAGAAACGTTCTGGACAGCGAGTAGCATAATGTCCATCCACACGACATATTTGACAACGAGGTGTGAAGGATTTTTTGCCCCCGCGAGTGTCGGCAGAACGAGCACCGCTGCTCCCAGATTGGTTCTGCGGAGCAGAACGAGAGCCACCACGACCATGGGATTTAGATGAACCATGATGTGCAGTAAAGGCGACAGGCGCTGATGTTTCAGTACTCTCACTAATAAGGGTGTCGTGATTTTTGGCTTGATGTATAAGTTCACGCAAAGGGGGTGTTGGTTGCAAGAGTAATCGGACATCAGCAAAGTTGGAGAATTTGGGACCGAGGCCACGTAAAAACCAGTGACTTTTGTCAGATTCGGCAACTGGACGACCGATAGCTGCAAGTTGATCACAAAGAAGTTTAAACTTCTTGCTATAATCATCAACAGACAAAGAGCCACGTTTGAGAAGATGCAATTCATTTTGAAGTTGGTGAATGCGTGATGGAGAAGAGTGACCAAACGCAGATTCAAGAGTGGTCCAGACGGATCGAGCTGTGAGACAGCCTAAAACTTCCGCCATGGATTCTTCAGTTAACGTTGAGAGAATGAAGCTTTTCACTTTTTGATCTGTAGTAGACCAAGAGACGAAATCGGAGTTGGAAGAGGAAGAACTATCAGTAGATGTGATGGTGGAAGGAGGTGGTAAAAGCGAGCCATCAACAAAGGATGCAAGATCATGACTTTGAAGGATCGGCAACATTTGATTACACCAGAGTAGATAATTGGATGAAGTCAACTTAATGGTAACCATATGAGTGAGGGTATGAAGAGGAACAGTGAGCGTGGGAATCGTGGCCATTGCTAAGAAAGAAGAATGCTGAGAAAGAAGAAGATTGATGGGTTTTCGGTGTATTAGGCTGATACCATGTGAGAATGAGTAGAATATCACCGATGATTGGTGATTAAAAAATCACTCTATATATAATTGTTACAGTAGAGGTTTACAAGGAATGAATCGTAAAAAATATACACAATATATTTACTAATAATGAAAAGAATATTATTCCTGATATTATGGAGATTTATTCTTATTATTTTCTATGTCAATTTTGTTCAACTAAAAAGACACTGACCCACACACTCACACTCACATTGATATCTACCGCAACAGGAAATCATTTTCCAACACTCCTTAACAAGTAGCTAGCTAAAACAAATTCAAATTACATATAAAATATCAATGAATTATTGCATTGGCTGAGCAACTGTAAAGAAAGAAACTTATCAAGTCGTGAATCAAATATTCACCCTCCAAACTAAGAGCGAATGTAATTTGAATTTGTTTTATCACTGGTTATATCACAACTGAAATAATGAGGGCATATCCCCACTGGTTATAAAAAAATCAAAAGCTAACTCAGTTTACCTTTACTTCCTTGTACAACTTTTAATTTCTCCCAAGTGTAAAACCTGTCCAGAGTAGAAGAAAGATTACAAGCCTTTGATTTTTCATCCTTCCCAACACCTTCAAAGTACTTTTTTGCCAACTTCATTGTGCTGGAAGCTAGTTTAGCAGATTGCATTGATGGAGGGTCCCGCAAAACCATGAAAACTACATCTCTTTCATTGTATATAAAAACCCTTGTTGTGCTTGGAGATAATTCATTTCCCACATGCTGCTGTCCAAGCTTAGAATGTCGACATCTCCAGTATTGTAGGTGATCTAGAAACTGTGTTGGCATCAAAATTAATGAGGACCTAAACCTTAGATAGACTTATATAAAAACATGCAATGCGGTATCTAGATTGGATATTCTTACTTGAGTACCACGATAAAAGTTTGGCTTTGCATGTGGAGTTGATGGCTTCTGAGAAGAAACAGGTGGCACTTTCAATGATCTGACAAATCGCTGAGTTGTACTACAAAGGACGAAGTTCGTTAAGAAGTCATTTTGCATCTCCATCCAAATCTTGAATGCTAAAAATTATACAAGAAAATCCGTTAGAAAATGGAAACTCTTATGGAGGGATTTCTGGTAAACTTATTTTGTTTTTTGTTTTATATATTTATTTGACATTATAACTGCTCCCCATATTGACTTAAAAGGAATTTATATATGTATATATATAAAACTCTAAAATATTTTCATACCTGGGAAGCAAGTCTATTAGAATATAAAACTAGATATACATTCTCTTGCATGATTGCATCTCACTAAACATGAGAACAAATGGATCAAGAGTCAGATCCTTGGAGAGTAATTCACGATCAAGTTGTAATGCTTCGAGGAACTTTTCCAATTCCTGGAATATAATGTTCAAATATAAGAAAGAAAATCCGGAAAAGATGGACATAAATTTCTGCAACGTCACTCACCACTATGGCACATAGATCCTGAGACTAAAATCTATCCAACAAAAACTAAATGTTCTCCCGACACTTGGTTTATTCTCTCAGTGATCAAACTTCGCAAGTTGATTGTCCTACTCCTTCCAGCAACTATACATGAAGCACAAAACATTTTATTAATTGTAAGAAGAAAACTTTTCATCAATGTCTAAGGCAAAGAAGAATGATGGATCAAGCAGCACTCTGGTTATTATAAGTGAGAAGTTTTAGGGCACATACCTTGCTGCCCAACTCTTATAGTAGTAAAAAAAACATAAAAAGCTTGCATATATTTAAAAGGAGAATTCACCCGTAATATCATTTCTGAAGTTCTATTTTGAAAATTTAGTTCTAAAACAATGCCAAATAACTACAATAAATAGAATAAAAAACTCAAACTCTTGGCAATAATGATTTCAATAATTTAGATAAGGTTACCTCAGCCTCAACCTCATCATAAAATAGAAACTCTTTATTGGTATATTAAATACAATACTTCAATAAATCAGACAAGAAAAAAAAAACGGAAAAATGGTAAAAAAAAAAAAAAATACCTTTTGTACCAAGAGAAATCATTTATTAAAATGAATTTTGATTGATTTGAAATGTTTAAACTTTAAAGATCTTAAAATGTGATTCACTAATTCAAAACGCGACTCTTCCTGAACTGTGATTTGTACTCCCCGCTGCATTGACTGTACGTCAAAGTTCACACCATTTTCCGCAGATTTCCCGACAAGCCCCCAGCACCCCGTCGAGAACTCGTCAAATTTGGAGTTTATTTCTTTCCGCTCAGGCCCTAAACGGTGTCGTTTTGGTTTGAGGATCTCCCGTGGCGATTTCAGTAGAGGAAGCCATTGCCGCGCTATCTACATTTCTCACTCGAGGTTTTTGATCTAAGAAATATGTTTGTTTTTTTTAAATTGAGTAGTAAAATTTTATTAATTTATTCTGATTTAGGATTATCAACCAGAAATTCAGGGACCCGGATTTAAGGTGTCAGCTGAAAAGGTGCAACTGTTAATCCTATCTGTAAGTTGTTTTAGGGGGTGGGGGAGAGGGATTTTAAGTTAATTCATGAAAATGTACTTCAAATTAAATCCATGCATCTTTCAATTGCAGAGTACAGGGATGTTTCTGCGTATTGATTATCTTTAACCGAGGACACAAAAGCCATAAACCAGCTGGTTAGATTGTAACTTCATTTTAAATTCCATCGATTTCAAGTGGCTATCAACTGTTTTCTAAATTTTTTTAGATGTAAAATGCTCGAAATCGGTGCAGAATTTGCTTGTACGAGAGGGTAAGAAAATAGGTTCTGTGCTCTACACATATTGTAGTTGTGTGAAAGCACTTCCTTAGGTAGATTGAGTTTTCTCCGAGCCTCTATACTTGTTTTGTGAACATTGTAGTGATGCATCTTAAAAAATGATAATATAGATCAACATATGCTCTTCGATCTTTCGAAATTTCACCTATGTGACATAAGAAGGTATGTATGTTTATTGCAGCTTCCAGATTCTATAAAGCAAAGTCAGTCTGAGATCTAGAAACTTACCATGTTTAGATCTAGAGATGAGTCGTTTGCGTGAAATCCAGCGTTGGCAAGCTTCAGCTGCTTCAAAGGTATGAAAAATTGCCACCCCACTTTTACAACGTTGTATTTTTGTTTCTGAAAATGAAAAGGATTATCTCGATACAGTTGACAGCTAATATGCAACGGTTTTCTAGGCCCGAGCGACGCATCAATGTTCCTTCTATAACACTTCTCTGGTCTGTTGAGTTTCCTTTTTGTAATATATAAATGTCCCATCATATTTATTCCCAGAAGTTGGTGACCATGGGATTATCATAAGTACTAAGAGATGGATTGTGGGAAATTAATTGTTCATGTGGAGGTTCAAGACTTTGTGCAAAATATACTAGCCACTATGCTCCGAACTGCATGTTGTGTGGTTTCTGTTTCCTCGTAGTTGGCTATTGGATTTACAATTCTGTATACACTCTTAAAGTGTACAAAAGTTACGACTACATTATTTAATCTGTTCTACATGCAGTTTTCTATCGAGTGCTCATATTGTCTTTTCTACTTGCAGTTTCCTATCGAGTGCTCCCTTCCTTGGATGCTGGTGGATCGTGTGTTGGGGTCTCCAAATGCAGGCCTTTTCGAAAGTGTCTTGATGCCGTTTGACATCTACAACGATGCCGCACAACAGGCACTGGTGGTCCTCAAACAACGATTTATTTATGACGAAGTTGAAGCTGAGGTAACCTTATCTAAATTATCAAAACCGTTATTTTCAAGAGTTCGGGTTTTTTGGCATTGGTTTGAATGATCAATTGACCATTTTTTGGTGAACTTTCCTTTTAAATATATCCAAGCTTTTGAAGAGTTTTTTTTTTGTCAGGTCGACAATTGCTGTGACATATTTATATCGAAATTGCGTGGCGCTGTTTATACATACGATAAGAGTTGGGCAGCAAGGTATGTGCCCTAAATGTGATGGTATGATGAATTTTGTCTTATCTTTTAATTGCAGCTTGTGTATTGAGATCGATGGATGGTGCAGATATGGAGTAGGCAAAGGAATAGTCTATGATATGGTTGTGGAAGGTTTTCAATTCCTAAGTAGATGGACTGCACGTATATTGGAACAGTGTGCATGGAATTCTCACGACTATGCAAAGATCCTATTTCTGCAGAGTCATTATCTGAATACGAGAACTCGAGAAGGTCCTAACTTATTACTATACTTTTTAAGGATCTATATTCTTTCATTTTTCTTATGGGAAGGTTTGAAAATAGTGTGGGAGTTTTATAAATAACCTATATAAAAAATTATAAGTAAATATATAATTTATTCCTCAGTTCGGTTTGGCTGACCAAACCAAAAAACTAAATATAGTTTAATTTTCTTTTTTGTCGTCTAATATTCTGCTAATAAGAAATGCTTGTTTCTGCTATAGGTAGTCCGGTATAATTATAGTTCCGAGGAAAGAAAAGCCATGGTAGAACTTGTGAGTTACATCAAGGGGATTGGTTCGTTGATGCAAAAGTCTGATACATTGGTGGCAGATGCATTGTGAGAAACTGTTCATGCGATGGTTCAAGACTTTGTGCGAAATATACTAACCACTATGCTCCGAACTACCTTCCGGAAGAAGAAAGATCTTTCTAGGTAGAAATATGATTATTTGTTTGTATATTTCGACTTTTTCTAATTTTAGTAACTGTGTTGATTGAAAAGTAACTTATGATTTCATTCATTTGCTTTTTTTTCAGGATTCTTTCTGATATCCGAACACTTTCAGCCGATTGGATGGCAAATACGAGCAAGCCTGAGTCCGTAATGCAACATGGAAGTGAAGAAAGTCGAGGGAAGTTTTTTTATCCAAGATCTGTAGCACCCACAGCTGCACAGGTTTGTGTTCTTTATAATATTAGTTTCGAAATTTATTTTGCATATTTTTTAAGTGCTCATAGTATTTAAATGATTAGTTTCTGAGACTGTAAGCACAGCTATCTAGTCTGAACTAGTTTTGACACACTCATTCATTATTCTTACTTGATACATAAATAAAAAGGAAGATTTCTATGATTGCCTAATTTTATCCTTATGAGTAAGTTCCACTTGAAACTCATACTAAACTGCCCATTCAGGTCTATTGCCTACAATTTTTCACATACGAGTTGATATCGAGTGGGAACATCCTGGTGGCCTTTTTGGAAATACCGGTTCTGAAATTCCTGTCAATGATTTAAAACAGCTTGAAACCTTTTTCTACAAGCTTGGTTTTTTCTTGCATATATTAGACTATTCAGGTTCGTTTAAGATGTCCTTTGTTTTTTGGTTCTTCCACAAGTACAAATATCCAATTAATTAGAGTCTGAATTAATCAATCTAATATCCCTAGTAATGGCCTGAAATATCTTTGTGGTTGTTGAACTCACGTTCCTGTTATGCCATCTGCAGCGACTGTTGCAAATTTGTCGGACCTTGGTTTCCTATAGTTCAGAGAATCTTATTTGGAATCTTCTCGTGTCCAGGTAAAGTGTCCTAACAGATGTATGTGAACGTTAGTTCTGGGTATGATTTGGAGTTTGGTAATTAATGTCTCCATTTACATCACGTAAATAGCCATTAGCATCAGGTAATGACTAACAATCCAGATTCTCCCAATCTAATAATATTTCTCTTTAAGAGGGAAATAGATCAAAACTCCAGTCCTCTATCATTTTTTTCTTCTAAATTTAAAAGGCACATATTGTCTTTTCTACTTGCAGTTTCCTATCGAGTGCTCCCTTCTATGGATGCTGGTTGGATCATTTGTTGGTGTCTCAAAATGCAGGCCTTCTTGAAAGTGTCTTGATGCCCTTTGACATCTACAACAATGCCGCACAATAAGCACTTGTCCTCAAGCAACGATTTCTTTATGATGAAGTTGAAGCTGAAGTAATCTTATCTAAATTATTGAAACCGTTACTGTCAAGAGTTTTTTTTTTTCTAAATATATAATTATTCAAGCATCCATCTAATAATAGTTATTTGGCATAGTTCGGAATGCAAAATTTCAAAATAGAACTTCAGAAATGATATTCAATTGACTTTTTTTTGGTGGACTTTACTTTTAAATATATCCAAGCTTTTGAAGAGTTTTTTTTTTCATGTTGATAATTGCTTTGACATATTTATATCGAAATTGTGTGACACTATATATAAATACTATAAGAGTTGGGCAGCGAGGTATGTGCCCTTAAACTTCTCGATTATAATATAACCAGAGATCTATCTGATTCATAACTATTTCAACAAAATCTAAAATCGCACTTTCAACTTCCATCTTCACAGCGAGCTCCTTGATCCTTCGTTCCTCTTCGCCTTAGATATTGGCGAAAAGTTTTCAATCCACCCGATAAGATTAACTTCACTATTAAAGATGACAAGAGTGAAGGTGAGAAACTTTTCTTCTTATTTTTTTTCCTTCTGAAAAAAGATGGTTTGTGCCTTTAGTTTATTAAATGTTCCACTTGAAGGACGTTGTATTGTTGTGTGAAGAAAACATGAAATGCTAACTCCATTAAAGATGAAATGCTAACTCCATTAAAGATTCGTGATTGTTATAATATCAGTGTCGTTTTGTTTTGCAGGTATGGCATTTTTGTCGTTGTAAGGCTGCGACTCGCACGATCAGAGTTGTTTCGACGGCCTGAGATTTTGAAAGTCATAGAGGGAGGGAAATATTTCTGCTGCCCAAATATTTTATATTTTCATGTAGTGAAAGTGTTGTGAATGTAGAGTAGATTTGGATTCTCAAATTGGATAGTGGATACAATTTCATTTTATGTATACATGTCTGTAGAATAAAGTAGACTCCTAGTAAAATACTACATAAAATGTAAAGTATGTTTTGGATCCTTTGTTACTACAATATTTTGTTTTATTAATGATTAATTCTAAATTAATGACTAGTGAAAATGATGTACCTAGTAGATGATTGAGTATACATAAAACATATATAGTCGCAGAATGATTCACTTTGTACGTTTTGAACCGTATGTGGTTTTACTTGATATTAAGCAAATAAGGCAATGACTCAAAATGCATCTGCCAAAAGATATCTCGGGTTCAACCAGCACAAATCACAACACACATGAATCTAAACCAATCAAAATATAGCACTTGAACCAATTTATAAATGAAGTAAAAGAGGAAAAGTAGAAAAATGAACCAATATATAAATGAAGTAAAAGAAAAAGTAAAAAAATGTAAGACAAAAGTGATAAGGTATTTTTCAAAAGGTATTTCCTTCACTGCCTATTGATGGTTGCTTCCCTTTTCAGTCCCATCAACAGCAAGCGTGGAACCACAAAAGAGACAATCAAAGAGAACGTGGAAACAAGGTAATTGAATATAATAAATTATAAGATAAAGCACTCAATTATCTTTATTATAAAAAAAATTTAAAAATAACTACAGTTCATTTCAAATTATAAACACATATTTAATTATTTTAAATTATTAAAATTACTCTTCTTTATAATATTAAAAGTACAAATACTTTTATTTATAAATAAAATAAAATATTTACATTTATTTGTAAAGTAAAAAATACGAAGAGTTTGAGTTTGTTATAATTAGATAAACCAATTTAATTTTTCTCTCAAATATACCATTAATTAATACATTTATTTTATTTTAATAACATACCATTATATATTATCAAATTAAAAAAAATTATTGTTAACTTGTTTATTAAAACTCTAATCGAATTTTTAATACCAAATCACTTATTTCTAATTACAAATACTCTTTCAAATAAATTTTAAATAATAATAATAATAAATTATGCTATCTAAATTTTATAATAAATTTGTGGAGCATTTTATTAAAATTGACCTAAATTATTATTACTTAAAGTCAATATTAGTTCATTTTAAGTTAATATTAAATAAAAATGCTCAACAAATTTACTATAAAATTTAGATGGCTAGTTAGAAATAAGAGATTTGATATTAAAATTAGATTTGAATTTTAATAAACAAGTTAACAATAGTTTTTTTTTTAATTTGATAATATATAATGGTAAGTTACTAAATTTAACATTTGTTCTATAATTAAATATTTTTTTAGATGAAAAAAAATAATTAAAATAATAAAATTTAATTTTTTTCAATTAAACTAAGACTATTTTAAATATCTTTTAATGTTAAATATAATTAATTTTTATTTAATGATAATAATATATAAAAATATTTTGTTAAGAATATTTATATTAAAATATATTAATATTTATTTTATAACCAAATAATTATACTATAATATTAAAAAAATAACTAATTATAACATGTCACAAATGGAATTAATCCCATGGAATTAAACATTTGTTTATTATTTCTTGATTGGAAAAAATAAGTACCATAAATATTAATTTTATGTGGAGCAAATATATATATATATACATACGTAAAGAGTTGTAAGTGTATTCATTGTATGACAAATATATATATATATACATACGTAAAGAGTTGTAAGTGTATTCATTGTATGAGGAGATGGATAACACTTTCACATTTTTCACAACTAAACACTTTCACATTTTTCACAACTACCCACTTTGCATCTTTCAACAGCAGAAGATCTGTGAGGTTGTCTTGATATAACCCAACATGTTTATGATTCTGAATAATTCTGATGTCCCGCGTTCAATCAGCCCAGATCTGCTTCAGATCCATAGATGTCAAATGTTTTTCCAGGCATTGTTTGCCCCATAAATAAATATGCAAACATTATATACATCTATGGCTGATTGCACCAAATACAGTAAAATCTCTATAAATTAATAGCCTCGGAATCGTAAAATTTTATTAATTTAGAGAGGTTATTAATTTATCGAGGTATTTTTATCATTTAAAAGACCAAGTCGGAACCGAAAGATTCTTTTAATTTAGAGAGGTTATTAATGAATCGAGTATTAATTTATAAAAGTTTTACTGTACTTTGTATCCTAAAAAACATCCTCTTGAGAGGATTGACCATCAAAAACATGATGCACATGTATTGTTTCACCTTTTAAGGAAGTAATACTTTTGAATTTTTCATCTCTCCATATGTGCTCTATCGTGTGAACTCATAACGTCAACTTAATAATAAATATATTAAATTTAAAAAAATCAACAAATTAATACATTAATGTCATTTAATGAAATAATATTTTAATTACAAGGAAGTAATACTTTTGAATTTTTGACCAAAAAATCAAAAATAAATTTATTTTTAATTAAAAATCAAGTATTTATAACTAAAATCAAAAGTTTAGTTTAAAGTGAAGATGTAAATAATTATTTTATTTTGAAGGTGTTGTTGCATATTTAATTAGAAAATAAAAATTAGTGTGCATATTTTTTTAAGATATAAATTAAAATATCTTAAAAGATGGAAATAAAGACTATAGGTGAAAGTAAATAAGTTGTTGATATCTCTTCCATGTGTAGCGATTTCAAGCGATAATTGGAGCGATAATTAACTTTCGAACCTTTGAATAAGAAAAGCGATAATTGTGTGTTTCTGTGCTCGTACTAATTTACCGTACTAATTTATTGTTATTTTGAGACTTTATAATATTAAAGAAATTTATTTAAATATAAAAAATAATGCGGATTTGTTTAGAAAATGAAAATGAATGGATACTAATTTAATTAAATATTAGAAATAAACGTGAAAATGTAAATAATTATTTTATTTTAAAGCTGTTGTTGCATATTAAATTAGAAAATAATTTTTTATATTTTTTAGATATAAGTTATTCTATTAATTATTTATGATTATAGTAGATTGAGAAAAAAATGGAATAAATAAATTTATAATTATTTTATTTTAAAACTGTTGTTGCATATTAAATTAGAAAATAATTTTTTATTTTTTTTACATATAAGTTATTCTATTAATTATTTATGATTATAGTAGATTGAGAGAAAAATGGAATAAATAAATTTATTTATAAATTGATTAATTATTTATAATTTTTAAGTAGTAACTATTTATTTCCAAATTTTCAATCGTATATTAATGAATTATTTTTTCAATAATTGTTTTTTAAAATTATTTATAAAATTTATATTTCATGATACCAACATAATATTAGGCTTTGGGTATGAAAAAATAAATTGTACTGTAATATGAAGAAATGGACTTTTGTAATTAAACGTATATATTTGGGGTTCATGGGGTTCATCCGAACACGAAGTTACTTTAAGTCAGGGGGGATATTTATTTTATTTTTTTATTGAATTTTTTTATCATAGTTTTTTTTATTGCCATTAATTTTTTTAATATGTTTAATTTAATCATTTCACAATACACCAATAAATTGTAACCAATATTGCTTCACAATACTTCACATAAATAAATGTAACAAATGCAATCAAGCCAACTCCAATACAATATTGTTTTCTATTGGCTTCATAAGCAGTTGCATATTCCTCAATTGCTGCTACAAATAAAAAGCATGGTATTTGGTCGAATAGTGGGACGTCCTTGGAACGAGAGACTTAAATTAATTTTCCAGGTTGCCGAGAATTAGTTAAAAATAATGCACATCAAACCTTCCGGCTCCGTGTTTTTCGCGAGTTCTGCTGCAAGAGACGAAGAAGCGAAAAAAGTTGTTGCAAATTAGTACAGCAGTGTGAATGAAACTGATACACGTTCAGAATACCCGAAGCAACATCGAAGAGCACTAAAAAATATTATGAATCATATATAGTAGCATTCGAAAAGATAAAGACTGAAACAAGAAGCACATAACTGCGAAAAACAGCTCAATCATCATCCGAATTACAAATACCCCCAATGACATTTGTATCTAATTTTACGAAGTGCATCCTCAATTGGGTTGTTAGTGTATGTAATGCATAATGGAGGGGTCTTTGCAACTTCGAGAGATTAATTTGAATTTTTTTATAAGTAGGCTAAAATCTAAGGGAAGAGTTAGTGTAGCTATCCAAATATAAATGTGACTCACATCGTTTCCACTCGCCGTGCCAAAAGCCTCTTTATTCCTCTTGGATCTTCTCACTGCAAGGACAGAGCAAGAACTTAAAGGGATCAATTATAAGATTGATACATCCTATTGTTAGAATACACTAACTGATCTCAAAAAACATGCATTATAATTTTTATTGATGGCAGAAACAAAATTAATACAAGTCACAATTCGAAAAAATCTCATTTATTAACATGCTTAAAACATAAAATAGAACAATGATGGTACACAAATGTAACATTACCTGGCTGAGAAGTCTTTTGGGTGAAATTATCTCTTTTCTTTAGCAAGTTCTTTTCTTGTTTGGTGGATTCAAGAAGCTCTGCTTGAGCATTAGCAGAAGTGTTGCCACTGTCATTACTGCAAAAGGCAGTGTCAAATATCCCGCTACGAAAACTAACAGGAAAACAGGACTTGGACAGTTTCTTTATTAGTGTGCAAATGAAATCAAAGAAAATGGGAAGGTGCTCGATTCAGGGAAAGGAAGAGTTTTCGATTTTATAATAGTGATGTTGAGAAAACTGCAAGTCATGAGCCAAATCAACAATGAAAGAACTTGGAAACATGAGTTCTGAGACGTTACCTATATTGTGCTTGGAGATCATCTATTTCCTGTAGAATTAAGGCGATGTGAGCACTATCAAAAAATCAAGACACTGAAAAATTCACGGTTGCATAGAGAAGATGCACATTTTAAGGGGAAACATATGTTAAAATACAATTAAAAGGACATTCAATCAGACAAAAGGAGAAAATTCAGCATACATACAAAAGGATATGTAAGTCATCTAATTTCACTTCATTTTAGGATGTAATTCATCATACAAAAGGAGATAATTAAGTATACTTACAATTTCCCAAGTCTCGCTATCTAAGCTTAGAATGTCGACATCCCCAGTCTTGTAGGTGACCTAGAAACAGTTTAGGCATCAAATTAGAGGACCTAAAATTTAGATAGACTTGTCCAAAAACATGATATGCGGTATACACATAATTATCTAGAGTCCAAAGACTCCAAACTAACCATTGTGTAGCAGTTGAAAGTATTCAGAAAATGTTGGAATATATAGTTGAAAAATAAGAAAACAAAATGACAAGGCAGTCAGAATTACCTGGTGAGTGCTCTGGGTGGAATCAAAACTATCAACAATACCTGAATAAAAGCTGAGAATATCCAAATCAGAATCTGATGCAGAGAATAAATTGTGCTCCAAAACTCGGTATTCGGATATAGAGCTACTCTTACCACTTTTCAATTGGGGACCATAGTTTAATACGCTTGCCGACTAAGGTTTCACCATTGCTATTGATAATTTGTGTACTCTGACAAATAACAAACATTAGAGAAAAAACTAAAAAGAAACAAAATTAAATAGAAGTTTCAAGATGAGCTTAATCACCTTTTCGCCATCTCTCGACAACTTGGCTGGTCCAACACAACTGCTGTCACATTTATTCACTATGTCCTCTTCCATTGAACAACTTTCAATGACTTCATTTTGAGACGAGGTAGATTCGCCATGGGCATCTCTTCCATGTTTGTTTTCAACAGCAAAAGACTTGTTTACAACTGACCCAACAGGCGTGGGTATGGCTGAGTTTTCTTGTCCTCCATTGTCAAACTGCTCATTTTGTCCTGTACGCTGCTCGACAGTCTTCTCTTCAGTTCTAACTATCGGCAAATTAACTTTATCAACAGATTTAAGATTTGACGTCTTGGGTCTGCTGCTACTTGGTAGTAAAGAGTTCTCAAATTGTTGGCTGTGCTTAGTGTCTGCCCGGACAATCTGAAGATGGAAAGTCGTTATAATAATAATATTCAAGAGAACAATGAAAAATGGTAAACTAAAAACTAGTTAGAGCACACGCACCCCAGAAACCTTAAATTTGAGGCGAGATATAAGTTTTTTAGTAAAGCTTGCATCAGTTTTGCAACCAATCAACGGGTAAGCAGTAGCCTGTTAAATAATAAGAGATCATCATGGGAGAAGAATGGGAAAAAAAAGGTTTTCTATATGAAGAACATATATCAGCAAGGGAACTTACCTCTCTCATCTCAGATGATCCACTTTTATAGAGTGATGAAGGAAGCAGAACTAATCCAGGGGCGTTTTGGATAGGCGTGATATTGATATTCAGAGAATCTAAAATAGAAATTCCTACTGAAGCTAAAAAGTGTAGCTTCTACAGGAGAAAACAATAATGAGTGATGAAAATAAAAATATATAAGGATTCCATACACACAAAACTCATGAGTAATATATTCAATAAAAAGCACCACATTACTTACTGGGGTCATTTGGGCATCAACAGCATCATCTGCTCTCTTGATTGCAATAAAAATACTCCGCAAGTACAATGAAGCATTATATTTATGACGCAAGTTGCCATCGATTAACATTTCATTCACTAAGGCCTGTACAGTGACGAAGAGTGGACTGCCCAAAGAATGATTGTAAGAAATAAAAGAAGGAAACATAAGAATTTGCATTTATGGCACTTTCTATTCATCAACACAACAAAGAATCCAACATTACCTCAGAAACTCAGCATATATGTTTTCATCTCGACAGTCTGGAGAAGGGATATTAGGGTCATGTGCAAGAACATGGATCAAAAACACAACTAGGTATGCAGGGTGGTTAGCAGATTCTTGCATGGTTGTAGTTTCATGAAGTTGAGCTCTTTTACCATACTCCCTAATAAATTCTTCCAAGTATTTCAATCCCTGAAGAAGGGTAGCTAGAAGTGGTTCTATTACATGACTATTGTGTCACAAAGTGACAAAAATAGAATAGAAGGTAAGAAAAATTTACAATGTGCAGATAACATAAACTTACATCTTTACGCAATTCTTCAAGGGAATCCAAAGCAACAAATGAAAAAGCACATGCATATCTACTGGGCACAGAGTGACTATTCAACAACTTGTGTATTTTGCTGGCAAATGATCTGCGTACCCCAGAAGAATTATCCTGGCAAAAGTCAAGGATTTCAAAATTAGTCATCCAAAACCGCACTGGTTATAATATGACCAGATGAGTCCAAATACTAAAATATACTTGTGATTCAGTCATTCAGTGAAAGTCACAATTTCAAAATAAAGTACGTAATAATTTATTATTAATATCTGCTGGTGAAGGTCAAAAAGACAATAAGGTCATCACTACAATGATGTCTTGTGTTGACATCGAGGTCTACGAACCTTGGCGATTAATATCGTTAAGCGGAATATCTGTGGTGAAATATGCAAATCCCATTTCCTTGAAAGCCGAAGGACAGACTTTGCTGCAGCTAAGCAAATGAATGTCTGATCATGTTCACTGAAAAAACAAAAAACAGATATGCCACGTTGGAAAGCCAATAATATCTGAAAAGAGAACGGACAAAAGATAATTCACTGAACAAGTACTGTGCACTTTCTAGGGAAATATGTAGAAAAACAAAATAACCGGGGATGTTGCATTATTTGAGATGGTCACTTAAAATAAAGTTGATTCAGGATTGATGCTAGTATTCTTATAATTGTAAATACAGAAGTGCTCCAAACTAAAGAGAGAAAATTTTGAATATCCTTACCATGGGATGCTATCAGCAGGAAATCCACGCTTTTGTAGCATTTGCTGGATAGCGTCAAGTAGGAAACTTATGGGACGAGAAAGACGAACATTTTTATGCGGTAAGAAGCTTCTGACAAGTGTTTTAAGCCCAAAAATCTGTAGTTGAACATTAATTGAATCCTTAGAGGTCTGATTTGACAATACAATAACAAAATTCCCTCAAATATTCTGGCAATAAGTTAAATAGTTTAGACACAATAGGACATGTTTGGTAACAAGAAAAATAATATGATCATAAAATTCTCACTATTTGAATCCAAGGCACCATGAACATCATCTATCATTTGTGCAAGACTGTAATCTTGGAAAGTGGCAAGATTAACTTCATAGTTCTCATGGATCTCTTTGAAATTATCACTATTAAAAGTCATCCAATAACTTTTGTACTTTGCTATGCAATTTGAACAACAGGCCTACCTTCAATTTACAAGAACTGCAACATGTTGAAATCTCATCAATATCAAGATCCTTCGAAGTGAGAGCCTAGTCACAGAAAGTTCCGGAAAGGCATGGCATGAGTAAAGCAAAACAACCAATAGGATTACTGTATACAAAGTCAGAGAAAAGCGTGAAAAATATTGAGTATAGTAGAAAAGTACATCATTTGGCTGAAATATTTCTTCAATAATGTAATGAGTAATCACTTTTTCTTGGTCTTCAAATGAGGAAACTGAGTACTGTGCCAAGCAGCCTAAGGACTGCAACACGGTTGGAGCATTCTGTCCATTGCATAGAGAATCCACTAGCGTCTAGTTGCAAAAACAAGTATCATTTCAATGATAGGAAACTCGGGCTTAGAAAAACATTTTACTCGCGAACTTGAAATGGTAATTGCATATAAGAGTCCATTGCAAGTGAAGCAAATCATACATACACCACATAACCAAGACAATATGATGTTAATGAACAAGTGCTAAGGTGAGAGGAAAACATAGAGATTATAAATAGACTATTCTATTACATTAGCAAAAAATGGACAAATATACAACCAATCCAAAACAATTATATATGAATATAAAGTGCAATTCCTGCTTTTGATTCTTTGAAACACGTTTAACCCTGGTGAAAATAACTGGTGCCCAACATATGACAGAGGTAATAACACAAGGCAATTGTATAGGTAGCGAATAATGAATAGATAGTGACCTTGCAAAGGTTTGAGAAAACGAGCTGCTGTGATGTACCAGCTAATGCAGCAATTGCAGACACGGCAAGTTTAGACTGGGAACGAGTTCCTTCTAAGCATACTTTTTCCAAGGAAGAGTATACATCGCTACATACACAGAGATCATATTATTGCATTAGCTTATACTGATTAAAATTAGCTATATGCACGATTAAAAATTAATACATGTACTGTATATTGCTTTTAATTGTATGATAAAACTTGCGCTATCTGTTGGAGTGATGATTTATATAAGAGCTTTTCCTATTATTTATGCTTCGTATTTACAAATTCATGAACATTACGGAAGAGTAACTGAAGATACATGCTATCATTAATTTTGCAATTCTGGTGGTGGTGACCACAAACTGGCTTGAACTACTTACCTGAGTTCAACAGACATGCGAGATCCTTCTCGAGCTAAAATTTCAATCAGTTGTTCGTTAAAAGAAATTTCTCTTCCAAGTAACAAAATCTGGAACTGCTTCTCTGAACCTTTAAGTAGTGAGGGGAAGGCACTGATAATGGTCTAGGTAAGAAAATCAAGGGAGAGTGTTATGAAATGAATATTATGAAAAGATAAAAGCTGAACGATTGTTAAAGTAAATATATCTAAGCTACATGAAATGCAAATCCAGAAAGAAGAATGCTTATATCGGGTAAGCTGTAGAGGATCATCTCTTACCAAAAGAAGCTGGACCTGATAAATCCTCAAGTGTTTCATTTCAACGTCACCACTACAAAGAGAATCTAAAATAAAGCGGACATGCTCAAAGCTAAATATATTACAAGAGCACTTTTTGGACAGAATGTCAATGAACTCAGACAGTGCTTTCTGATCACCAACTTCTCTCAAAAATGCATCCTGAAAAATAATTTTATAAAAAATGATAATCTTCGAAATCCAAAAGGAGAGAAAAAAATGAAATCAAAGAAATTATTGTAATTTGTCAGTTTAAGAAATCAAACAGTTGGGTCACTGCTCAATAAAGAGTAAGATGATTTACATAATTAAGAAGGGTGGCAAAATCTTGAACTCACCTTTATAGTTTCAGTGTTAAGTGTGATTTCATTTCTTAAAAATTGCTGCAGCACAATAAATATATCATTATCTTTGACTTCTTTAAGCTTCTGAAAGCAATCCTTTGCTTTAGCAGGATCAGGAAAGCATGAAGACATCTTGGCAACCAAAGCCTTTACTTTCTTTTCTGCTTCTTCAGACACATTATCCTGCAAGACTACAACCATGTCAGCAAATATGTATTGATGACAAAGTTGCAAATGGCAAGCACCTGTTAGTAATCCATTCTCTGCAAACATTTTTTAAAATGTAATTAATCTATTTTATACCTCCGCTCCGTTCCAGATATCCAAGTAATCTTGGAGCCAATCTCGCAGCCTAAAAGAAAACTAAACACCTTAAAGAGCATGTACCGTTAAAAAATGGAAGGAAAACCAGTCAACAGATCAGGAAGGAGAGAATGACCTTCGTTTATGAGATAGAATAGCTTTCAGGGACTTAAGATGAAGTGGCTTAAAGAGTGAAAATATAAATATCCAATGCCGTGTTCTTTCCTCAATTGAAAGAGAAGCAGGGAATAAATCAACCAGCACAAGCTCCATATTTTGTGGTCTGGGATTCAAGCAACACCATAATATTGCATCTTACTGGAAAACACTAAATTGATGGCTTGTTTTTGAATGAATTAGCATACCTAAACTCCAGGCAGTCTTTCTCATAACAAAGCATCAGAAGTTTGCATGGAATTTTTTCAATATGCTCGTTGACCAATGTGATGTCTGTTGGATACCGTGTGCAATATTCCTGGTATAGTTCTACCAGCTTTTTCAAAGCTTTACTTCTGACAAAGGCCTAGAAAATTCAAAGAAGGATCAGATACCATAAAAGACCATACAAACTTAGAGTTGTATACCCTTGAAAAGAACAAAACCTTCTTATCACGAAGTCTTTCAGCTGCTTGAGTAATCAAGTCTGGGGAGATTTTTAGGTTATTCTTAGCTAGGTCACACACCACGTTTACTGCTTCCACTCTCACTTTATCGTCATGATCTAATAATCGACCCTGAATGGCAGCTGTCATCTCACGTGTCATTTTAATAAATAGAAAATCACTTATGGAAAGTGATACAGATATATGCTGCAAGAGAGATATAGTATTAACCCTGTGAGAGCTTACAGAGAATTTCACAAGCTTCTTTTCGTGATTGATTAGTCATGTAAAGCGCTTTAGCACATGAAAGAGCAGTAAGTCTCACTTCCGCAGATTTATCAGAGAATCTATTTAGCAATTCGTTGAAGATGTGAGGATAATCCTGTGCAACCTGCCGCCCATGCAACGCCAGTAGATCTCTAAATAAATTGAGAGCTTTAATACGAACATCAACCTGATCAGTCTGCAAGTTGAATTAACTTTTTCACTAATCCGAAAGAGACAAAATGGAAATTACAAGAAGATGTAAACTAGATATGGAAACTGGTCGGAAGGAATGACAACAAAGATGAAATGTGCAAGTCAAAATGTAAGATCAATAAATGTTTTCCCGCTTGGAGGCGTGTAAGTATGGGATGAAAAAAGCAAAATTCATTCAGTGGACAATAATTCAGTATATTTGGGAGATAAACAGTAATGAAGGACTACAAACCATTAATTCATGAATTAACTCGGGTATGACGGAGAGGAGAGATTGAGGAGCAATTTGGTATATTTCAAGAATAATCTCATGGTAAGATTCCTTAACCACACTCTGAACAGCATCTCTTTTCAATATGCATGATTTCAGGAACTGACATATAGTGCGCTCCAGCTTTTCCCCACAGTTTTGTATGACAGAAACAGCTAGCCGATAAGAAGCAGATGCTACACACTGAAGCAGATAAGAGAAGAGGAAAAAGTCAGTAGTGTAGACTGTTTTCTTCACGTAAAACAATGCACAATGAAATAGCAGAGTCAATGTGCATACTATCCATTTACGATATCATTTGTAATGCAGAAAATATTGGTGAGAACACTTGTGCTCTTAGAAGACACAATCGAAATCATGAAGTAAATCTACCTTCTTCTCCTTGATGATATTCTGCAAAATCGCATCTAAGAGTGAATGAGATGGATTCTTATCAAGAGGATCATGATCTGCATCCACTATCTCTTCCAAAATGCTTTTTATTATTGATGACATTGAATTAGTCAAGCTTTGAGGATGATCTTCCCTACAAAAAATACCTTAAAATCTATAACACTGCTGAAACACCTTTTCACAGATGTACACAAACTTACACTGAAGTATGGGTCATAATTTCATAAGTTTTTTATTTGTAGTCAAAACTCAAATGCAGAAAATAAGAGATACGGAGATTAAAATCAGAAAAGATAGAGAACGAGAGAAATGCCAAGTACAAAAGGCAAACCTCACAACACTGAAGAAGATTTTGAACATTTTGAGAACCAAATCCTCACATCCAGTATCTAGCATTGTCATACAAAACCCCAGTTTAGAAACTGTCTCCAATATTTTGGCCCTCTTTAAAAAGTACGGACTAGCAATGTCACCAAGCTCCCCAAACATGCTTAAAAGAAATCTAAAAATGTCCTGTAAAAAGAATAGAAACAACTGTATAAATATCATGGTTAAACACAAATAAAACCCATTATTTCGTAACTTCAGTAATCACGGACGGAAAACTGTATTGCATAAGGCACATTTTACCCTGGAAACTGCAAGGCTGAAACCAGGATTTGGTGCCAGGACCCGTATAATCTCGCAGAGACAGATGCCCACTAGGAGTCTGATGTCTCTATCTTTATGGTCAAGTAGGCTGTGCTTGATTATAGAATCACTAATTGGCTTGACTGAAGATTTTAGCGATTCCGACTGTTTCAGTTCTGGAAAAGCACTTGCAGCTTGCTGCGCGAACGATATCACCAAAGGAAACGGAAAAGCATATTTACCCCGTTAGCATTAATTCACTGAAGTTGCAACATAAATAGCACAAACGACTACTCGCAGACACCAAAAACTCGTAAACATTGGTCTAACCATGAAATTCAGTACTGAATAGTCCTTTACAAACAATCAGTAACCTATCTTAATTTAACATTCCCATTTACTTCACTCTTCCTTAAAGATCTGTTGCTACAAAATCATCATTACGCAGAACAGTTAAAAGGGGTGCAAAAACAGTTCTAAACAAACAAATCGAAGCAACAAACATTAACCCGACCACCTGGGCAAACGTAAGAAGCAGCGAAAGAACAATAAATCACTTGACAAACACAAAATTGATAAGAAATCAGTGACCCAGTACGTGCAGAGTGCAGCTCGCCTGAACTCACGGCTCGGATTATTATCGGAACTTACCTTGAGTAATTTAACGATGGTGCTTTTGTTCGGGCAGATTTTATAGGCGGCGAATTGTTTTCCGGTTTGCGCTATCACTTTCTCGGCCGCCGCCTCCTTATCGGCCTCCGCCATCAGTGCGTGTTTTGTGTGTACTTCGTTTGGAACGTGCTGCGTGATAAATTATATAATTAGAATAAAATTTTAAGCTTCTTATACAAAATTAATTATGTCATTTTATATGTTTATGAATATTTTTATTACGAGATAAAAATATCTATTTCCTTCTTCAAACAAATTATACCTTATGAAGTTATGCACATCTTATTCTTGTACACTACCTTTTAATTCTTAAGAAAAAATATTGAGTAAATTTTAAAAATTAAATTTATATTTATATTTCAAATTAAAAAATAAAATACAAATTATGCTTATGAAGTTATGCACATCTTATTCCCACAAATGTTGTACACTACCTTTTTAATTCTTTTTAAAGAAAAAATATTGAGTAAAATTTAAAAAATAAATTTATATTTATATTTTAAATTAAAAAAAAAAAAAAATTAATTGGTTAATTAACTTCATCCCCAATATATGATAGTCGCGAAGGTTCTATTCTGTTTGGAATAGGAAACCTTTCAGTTCAATTCCCAAATTTCAACTAAATCCAGTTTCCGATATCTGTAACCGTCTCATCATCCGAAACCGCCGTCCGTAACTATATTCAGTTCCGATTCCGATCCGCAACCGCCTCATCATCCTCCACCGCCGCATCATCCGCAAACGCCGTCCGCAACTAAATCCAGTTTCAATTTCGATTCCGATGTCGGAAACCACTCCTGCAACCGTCTCGTCATCCGCAGACGCCTCGTCATCCGCAATCGCCGCTGACGACGAATCCATTTGGCGCGCAGTGGCCGGTATGGGTGTTCTGATTCCCCAACCCCTTTCCTACGCGTATTACTTTCCGGAAGGTCACTCGGAACAGTTGAAGGAAGATCACCATCTAAGGGGCGAGAAACCCTTTTACCTCTGCAAGGTAATTTCTGCTGATTTTCGTTACCAAGCTGTTACTGAAAGTCCTTTCGTGGAATTCCGTCTCGAGCCAGTTTCAAACTGGTATAAAACTGCTGGTGGTGCGGAACCAGATTCAGATCTCGTTTCATGCACAAAAGTCTTGCTGGATTCTGACGTGAGAGGTCAATTGGAACTGCCTATTCACATGTCTGAGATTTTGCCTTCCATTATTATAGAGAATTGTCAAGAAGCCCATAATAGAACCCAGAATAGGTATGGCAATGTCGAGATTCTTCATCATATGAAAGGGATTGACGGGAATGTATGGTCCTTCCGTCGGAGATCAGACGCAAACAACCAGCGTCGACAATTTCTTTCATGTGGTTGGACAAACTTTGTCAATACCAAAAATCTCTTGCCGGGCGACTCGATAGTCTTCATGAAGAAAAAAAGTTCCGGTGATATGTTCATCGCCGTTAGAAAACCTCATCCTATCGAAAGGAAAATACCTACCAAAGAAGATCTTCCTGCTATCCGAAAAGCCCTAAGAGGAGAAGGTACTTTCTTCGTGCGCGAAGATCTTTCTGCTATTGAGGAAGCTATGAAGGGGGGTATTTTGTACGTGCGGTATTTTCCCTTACTCTCTCCCCCCTTCGTGATCCCGGCTGAACTTGTGGTGAAGTTTGCTGATTACCCTTGGAGGCGAGGCCTTCAAGTCTCTGTAGATGTGGAGATTAACAATGAGGTTCAGAAAGCTTATGGGTTCGTAAAATACGTCCACTGGCAGACTACGGGCTGGACTAAGTGGCCTTGTTCTCCCTGGAAAATGATTTGGGTCTATTGGTATCAGCAACCGAAAGAGGTTCGCGACAAATTCTCTCCATGGGAACTAGAAGTTGATAACCCAACCATCACATATGGTCCAATTGATGGTCCGATTCTGGGCAGAAAGCGTGATGGTGCGGATGAAGCTGATGGCTGTCCGGATTCCGAAAGCAGCAAGCGTTGCAAAATTGATGCCAGCATGTGAGCGTTTCTTTCTTTAACAGGGCTGAGATTCATATGTTCTTATTTTGCGTATCTTTCTTCAACAGGGCTGAGATTCATATGTTCTTATTTCCAATCATCAACTGTTCATAACAGGGCTGAGATTCATATGTTCTTACATTCAGTCATCAACTATTCATGATTTCTGTACAAGAATCTGTGTTCATTCCTTTTTGAGATTCTGTCTATATTTCTTTAGGATGACATTTTGAAGTGTTTTGCTGGAATTAGAATTTGATATGTTACTGGAAATAATTCAGGTTCATTTCTTGATGTTATCTGTTCATTTTTTAGGATGAGATTACAAAGTGTTTTGGTGGGATTGAGATTTATTTTCACCAATTGATTGTTATTCATAGTCTTCTTAAAGTGCTTCATCGCAGAAATCTCGCTGTACTCCCTTACATCCAACCAGTAACAGAGGATCCTCCTATCCCTCCGAACACCCTTCGACTTATTTGTATTTTGTTTCTGATCACCCTCTTTCTCCTTGTCAAAGTGCTTCACTGGACTATTCTCAAAACATATCTATTTATGTCGAGATTCTCCCATACAATTAATGTCTCGATGCCCAGCTCTAGGACTTCTAAGTTTTAAAGTTTCTTCGACCCCGATGACCTTATCTCCTCAAAGCACTTTCCTATAAGTTTCTTCTCCGGTATGAACTAGTGTATTGACTAATCTCCTCAAATTACTTTCCTATTTGTTTGGTTGAACCCCTTTTCCCCACCATATAAGAGATGTCAACAACGTTTAGAATCTTCGCCTGGAAACGAGCATCAAACATATTCGACTGGCTCAGCTCAGTCTTGAAATTAGCCGAGCCAGCTAGGAAGATCCCTGACATGTTGGGTTGACTCGTCTGGGGATTTATATAAAGTAGGGTCTCCATCTCATCAGTCTTTCCCACATAGTTTTGCCGTTTTTTCCATTCTTAGACAGGTGAATCGCATAGGCATAGCAGATTGACCAGCTTTCCCATGCTTCTTTCCGGAGGTCAACCGAAAATTTGTGGCAAATTCCTCCTGTGTTGGTCCCAAAGAGAGTCCCATTGCCGTCCATAATGATAAACCCAAACTGTGAGGATGGTGCACACACATGTAGAGCACGAGCCCATTAGGTGGGACCCTGTTGTAGAGTTTGAGTCTCTACTAAAAGAGGACTAAAAAACATTTGTTAATTTTATCGGAAGTACTCCAAAAATTATACTACTAATACTAGTAATGTAACTACTTACTAAGGAGGAGTACTTCTTATCAATATATACATTTTAAGGATAATTAATTATTATTAATTCAAATGTAAAGTGATTTTATAAATAATTTATTAAAATTAAATTATGTGATTAAATAAAAATAATTAATATTTAAATAAATACTTTTATAATTTGAAAGCAAATTAAAATCAAGAGTTTTGATTAGTTAACCAACAAATTTAAATGAAAAGTTATTATATTATAGATTATAGATTTTATATATAGAAATTTAATCATTTATCAAACATAATTTTCTTCTATCGCCCGCTCTGACTTGACTCCACGCCCAAACACATACTCAAATAACAGAGCATAAAATCACACACACCCAAAAGCAGAGAGAAACAGAGCATAAAATCTTCATACCCTGAAAGATCTGATTTTTATCGAATCCATGTCTATGTATATATACTACATATACGGAGTATATATGTATTGGTATGTATAAAGATCTGATTTTTTTCGTGGCAATTCACAAACCCTAACTCTTTGTTCAGTTTAAATTATGATGATTTTCTCCTTTGCTAGTTGCCAATAATGTCGTCTTGCAACTTGGAAATTCAGGTAATATAAATTCCTCCTCTCCTTTTTTTTTTTTTTCGGTATATTTCTTTTTATCATATAAAGGTTTGTTGTATTTTTATAGCATCAGAAGAAAATTAAGGTTGAAAATGATGATAATGATGATGCCAATCATAATAATTATGAACCAGGTATGTATTAATTCATTAATTGACAAATTTATATTGTGTAATTTAATTCTACGATGATATATAATTGCTGGGATTATTTCAGTAGTTTGTAGTCATAATTTTTGGAATAAAGCTCCAGAAGACCTATTGATGGAGATATTTATCCGTCATCCCGATTGGCGATCGGCCGCACGGACTAGCACGGTGTGCCGTCCGTGGCATTCTTTGATTTTTCGCAACCCTCAATTTATCGAGCGATTCAAGTCGCACCATCGCCTGCATCATCGAGTCCCCTTCCCCTGGACCATCATTTTCCGTAAAGAAGACTTTTACGCTCAACCTACACCCGAGCCTCAACACTTTCGAAACACTTGTCAAATCTACTCCGACGACTGGATGTTTCTCCACGGGAAGTTGAGTTTCGACTTCTTGCCTTTTCCCGTGCTGATAAGAGCTTCGTACAACGACTTGCTTCTCGTATCCCCGGGAAAAAATTACACCGACGATCTCTACATCTGCAATCCGGTAACAAAAGAGTTCTCCCTGCTCCCCTCGATCCCAAGGCCAGAGGATCCAAAAATTTACGAGTGTGGAGGGCTCGGGTATGCAATAATACCTAACGACAATACCCGATTCAAAGTGGTAGAAGTCATTCCGCCTCGCGATTACGACAATTTTTGCAGGGTAAAAGCGTCAATATACTGCTCCGAATCAAGAAAGTGGGAGGTGAGACATTTTCCCGGCCCTCTACCGAAGACGTGGTGGAGTGAGACCTACTTCTTGAATATTATTAGGCTCGACGAGGTTTTGTTTTGGGCGGGAACTTCCGGGGAGATGGAGAGAGTTGTTTATCTGGATTTGTCGAGAGAAGAGTGTAGGGCCATAGACGTCCCGTCCGGTGATGATTTAAATTTACTGGCGTACCAAATCGGAATTTCGCATGTAAGTGGTGGAGTAAACGAGCTCAGATTGATAGAAATTCTCGCTTTAGATTCGACGGAGGTCGTCGGTTTGAAAGTTTGGAGGTTGAATAAGAACCGCGAGAGTTATAATTGGGTTTCGATTCACGATAAGAAGTTGAAGAGGCCGGAGGGTTTGAGCGGAGGGTTTCGAGGGACGTTTGTTCATCCTAGCGATGGTGATTCGGTGTTTGTTGTTTGGGGTAGAACTTTTGTCGAGTATGATCTCGTCGAGGGAACACACAAGGAGGTCGACGAGCTTCTAGAGGTTGCTTATTGGTTAAATTTAACGCCTTTTCTTGTCGTTCGTCGTTCGTCTGATTCTTCGAGCTTGGCCAACACTTGTTTCTGAATTCTTGATATTTGGTTGTCCATTTGAATGTTGGAGTTTGAATAATAATTAGTAAGAAGATGATATACACTTGGTATTTATAAAAAAAAAAAGTGTATTCATTGTGAACAAAGGATGTACTAATCTTATTTTTGTTAAATGCACATTTTCTTATAATTAAAAAAATGCATTGTATATTTGATAGATTGCAATTCATTTTAATTTAATTTATTTGTATGTTTAATTTTAGAGGGATTTTGAGAACTAAAATTTTAAATACTTCTCAAACTATTTTTATATTTTAACTAAGATCAACCGTTTAAATCGGTTGTAGCGGATTATATTTTTTAAAAAATGCTAAAATTTTAGAAGTTGCTATAAAACATATTGGATAACATCTTTAGGCCATCACCAACCGAGAAACTAATACGTAAACTCAAAATAAGTTTAAGTTTAAGTTTACAGTAATTTTACTCCAACATAAACCAATATTCAAACTTAAATTTAAATATTCTTTTTATACAATTATTTATACTACTTTTATAAATAACCAACATATTTATAAATTTACAATTTAACTCCATAACTTTTGACATTAAAATATTTAATAAATATTATTTTCAATTTAAAATTGCACACATAATAAATATAAAAAATACCAAATAAAATATTAATTAAAAATAAAATAAAAATTGAATTACAGCACACATAAAAAACTCATCATTAAACATAAATTTAAACAAAAAAAAATACACTCAATTATTAAACATAAATTTAAACAAAAAAAAATATAAGATCATTAATGTTATTTTATTTTCAATTTTCAATTAAATATTTAATATTTAATTATATTTCATATTGATTTTTAATTTTTTATAAAATAATTTATTTTAATTATTAATGACATGATTATTTATTAAAATTACGTTAACAAAAAATTAAATAAGGAACAAAAAATATTAATAGGTCATTTTTATTAATTTGTAAAAAAAATAATTATTTATAAATACTGAATAGTTTTTTGTTTGAGTTTACGGTAGACGTAAATTTAAGTACTTTTTAGGTGGGTCCCACCATAAAACCTATAATAGGTTTATGTTTTGGTATCGGTTGGAGCATCTCCCTTACCCTAAAATAGGTTTTTGGTATCTGTTGGAGATGCTCTTACAACAAAAAACTTGATTTGTTTAAGTATATATGTGAAAGTGATATGTCCATGGTTACATATGAATAAAATCCATTTGAAATTTGGGATGAAAACTAGGAGTGGGCACCGTCCGGAACTGTTCGAGATTAAATGGTGTCTTTTTAAGGAGGGTGTATTGGTTTAAGACTCTGTAGGATTTCTTTGGACTTTTAAAATTCAGGGGTATTCAATCCGGATTTTTAAAAGTCTATTAAAATCCGGAGGTATTCAATTCAGATTTTAAAAAGTCTATTAAAATCTATATGTATTCAAAACTCAATGGATTTTAAATTTTTTTAAAAGTCAATGGATTTCTATTGATTTCATCCTGAAAATATAAAAGAAATCCATTATTTGAAATCTCTCCCAAATACATGAGATTTCAACGGATTTCAATTTTAATTGACAAATTAATTATTAAAAAAATAATAAAACTTAAAAACTATATAAATAAAAATAATAAAATTAGTAAACATGAAATAAATAAAATAAAATAATTAATTAATTATTAAAAAAAAAATAAAGTTTATAAAATATATAAATAAACACAATAAAGTTAAAAAAAACATTAATAAATATTGAAATTAAAAAATAATACATATATTTTTTGTATGATATATATATATATATATATGAATTCTATTTACATCAAAACAAAAAAAACAAGTTAATTCATACAACAAGTATTGCTTGCTAATGGTATGTGAAAAATGAGGTCGACGTCTAACAATATGTAAATAAAAGTAGGAATAATAATGTTGAATAATTATATTTTTTATTTTTAAACTAGTGGATTTTTTGTATTTTATTTTTTAAACAATTTGGATTTTTTTTAAACAATTTGGATTTCTTTATATTTAAAAGTTTATGATAATTCAAGTAAATCAATTAAAACTGTATTGTATTTTACAATTATGTAAAATCTATGAAAATCCGTAAAAATCAATAAAAAAAAGTCAATCAAACTCTTTGTAGACTCCGTGGATTTAGAAAATCCACAAAAATCCACGGAATTTTAAAAATCCAAAAAAATCCATTAAAATCCCAATTAAATACACCCTCCTAAGTCTCGGTTATATATATCGATTCGGGATCAATCTGGTTTAGACAAACTAACTAAAAAATAAAATAAAAACATCATACAAAAAAAAAATAAAAAAAAATAAATAAAAACATACAAAAGTTTAACTTTAAACCAACTAAATATAAATCTAAAAGTTTAAACAAATTAATACCCGATGAAAGAAATCTAAAAGTTTAAACAAATTAATACCCGATGAAGGAAATCGCGAGAAAAGAAATTTGGAAATGCAAACCAACCAAAAAATAAAATAAAAACATTCAAGACTTTAAACTTTAAATCAACTAAAAAAAAATCTAAAAGTTTCAACAAATTTAAAAAAATACCTAGATAAAGGAAATCATGAGAGTTTAAGTTTTTTAGGAATTCAATTAATAATTTAATAAAAAATATTAATGTATTATATTATATAATAATTTAACAATTGGTCCGGAACAAAAATATTTAGACTTTATAATGGTATTACTTCAACGGATATTTGCCCACCTCTAATGAAAAACGAGAAAGAAAAGAACACGATGTTAAAAAAAATTATAATATATAAAAAAAATGTAAAATAATATTATTATAATAAAGTAAAAAATGACGAGTTTTTGTGGTTAGTAGTTGTCCTTCTACGTTGTCGCTTACCAAATTCTCAAGTTTATGATTGTTTCTTAGTTATATGGTTGATTACTTGATTTTGCTTTGTGCCACTAATTTATTTTTATTTACCCCTATATTAAATTCGTAGAGTAAATATTGTTGAAAATGAGAATTAAAGTAGAGTTCATATTGTTGAAAATGAGAAATAAATTAGTACGAGTATTGCTTATTTTTTTATTGTTATACCATTTAATTTGTCATTTCACATTTCACACCACACTATTCCATTTTTTGTTTTATCAAAAATTATTTAACTTTTCAAAATTTTGTGTCAAATGTTTGAAAAAATAATTGAATAAACGCATACCAAATTATAATTTTAATAATATTTGTTATATCTAAATATATTCAAATATAATTACATTAATTATTTTATTCAAAAGTACATTAGATTTATTTTAAAATATTTATTATTTTATCACTTTTATATTAGTATTTGGTATAAATTATAATTTCAATAATATTTGTTTGATCTAAATATATTCAAATATAATTAAATTAATTATTTTAATCATAAGTACATTACATTTATTTAAAAATAATTATTTTTTAAATATTTATTATTTATCACTTTTGTATTAGTATTTGGTATATAATTTCAAATTCATTTTATTTTTTTATTAATTTGTTTCTCAAAATCAAACTATAATATTTAAATCAAAATATTTTATACTTTCCGTGAAAAATAATTCTAATTTCTTCAAAAAAAATTGTTTAAAAAAATATTACCACCTTTATATAAACATATAATCTAAAAAATATTTAATTTCCTTGAAAAAGTTGTTCAAAAAAATATTACCTCTTTTATATAAACATATAGTCTGAAAATTTTATATTCAAAATTAAAATTGAATAATTGGAGGTGTGGAGCTTATTAACACCCATCAAATAATAAATTTAAAATTGATAGTGTGGAGCGTATTAAAATTCGATATAACAAGTTATACACAAGCCACAAATACATGGAATTTGTTAAGACGAAAAAAAACTTGAAGTAGGTGACAAGATCTTTGTGAAGAAAGTGAAGGGTCCGCATCATTACAACAACGAGGAGCAAGTTCGGTATTTTCCGTTTGCGACCCCTGCTCCGTTTGTTGTTCGGGCTCCACTAGTTTCCCAATTCTATTAATTTTATTGGAGTCCAGGGATTGTTAAGTGGTTCAAAGCCGACCTAATGTGAGTTTCACTTTTTTTTAGTTTGTATACACTTTTGGTTGTTGTTGTTTTATCGTTAATTCGAAGCAAATTAATAAGGATTTGTTGTTTTTTTCTGTGTTCCTGCCATGAACCTTGAGCTTGGTGTGGCTGGTAGAAGCAGCAGCAGCAAGCGACGTGCTGATGAGCTCGAGAGTGGCCCGGCCGGCTAACGTTGCAAACAGGATGAAAATAACCGGCACCAAAGATCATGATCTAATAGGTAGATATTTCAAGATTCATAAAACAATATTTTCTTAGAAAGAAACAAGTTACCTGAATATACAAATAATTTTTTGTCACGATTTGCATCTGAGATTGAAGCTTTATGAAACCACAAATGCTTCGAATTATACTTTGAAAAACATGTCCACCGGATATGGGTTTTGAGATTCTGATGTTGTTATATCATGTGTGTTTCTAATGCTTTGATAATTTATCGAATGTGCCAGCCCAACCCGAACTTAATGTGATATTGTCGAAGTGTATTTAGTGTTCATTGGGCTATGTATCTCTAATTTTCTTTTCATTGGTTTTTATTTTATTGGAAAAATATTTCAACCTAATTTATGGTAGAAATATATGAATATTGGCTAACAAGAAAATCAAATTGTTAGGCAATAGTTATAAAAGTGATTATTGAAAATTCTGAAAAATGTCAAAATGATGTACCTACAATTAGGTTGTAGGGAGTTATGTCATGCATTTATGTGAGTTGTTTCTTGTGGCAAATGTGTGTTAACTCAACATATCTTCATTTTCTATGTATTTGTTGTCCAGTCACTTTGATTTTTAAATCGCCCTTAATCGTATATTGATAAATACTAGTAACAATTGTCCCATGCACGTGATCAAATATTTTCTTTATTTTTTGACTTTTTTTTATTGAAAGAAGTTTAATATTTATTAAACATATATAAGAAAAAAAATATATAACAATCTTAATTAATTAATATATTCATACAAATTTTTTAGATTGAATTTATAAATCGTGATCATATGTTTAAGGTTAACATATAAATTTTTTTATCAAAAATTCTCACTTTAAAAAAAATCTAATATAATTAATATAAAAAAGATTAAAATTTTATATTAGAATTTTTTTTATTACTTAATTAAAATATGATGGACATGACAAATTAATATTTTCCAAATTTAAAAATTAAATGACTAATTTTTATAAAGCAAGTTTGAATAAAACAAAAATTATAAAAATATAGTAAATTATTATGGCAAATTTGATTTAAAAAAAATTATATAAATATAGTAAATTATTATTGTAAATTTTCAAATACTTATTTTAAAACTATATTCACGTTTTTATTTGATAGTTCTTCATTCTTATCGCAACGCAATAATTTCAAATTGTTTATATTAGTGAGTTTTGAAATTGCAACGTGGAAGTGCCCGTGTAAACATTGGTTTCGTAGGATCTAAAATTAAAATTCAATAAATATGATGGTTGGGCATGTAGGGCTATATTTTGTGTGTCACATGTGCACTCCAGTGCCAATAGGTCATCACGTGATAAAAAAAAACGTGACTCTCATGTCGGAAAAGGGATCGAAATGACATTTTTCGATAGAAAAATAAGATAAAGGACAATTTTGAAATCGAGCTGCTGAAAAAAGACATACAATGATATTCGCTCTAGATTTTAAGGAGATTGACCACTCATACTTGAACTATAATGAAGAAATTATTTTTGAATTATTTTGAATAAAATGGATGGTTGGTTATAATTAATAATTAAAATATTATTAATAAACAAATTTAATAATATTTAATCATACATTAAAAAAGGATTTTTTTTTTTAATTAAATTCTGTACTTAAGAAAATCGATCAATTATAAAATTATATTGAGCATGTTAACGTAAAAAATATAAGAGATTAAAACGGTTAGAAAAAGTATATTTTATAAAATTAATAAAGATCATTAATTATTTGATTTAGAAGTTTAAATTGGATTCTCTAATTTTTGTTATTATTATGAATTTATTTAAAAATTATCATTGTAGGAGATACATTAAGTTTATTTTGTTTAGTATAGTAAAATATTTATTATGAATTAAATTATAATTATTGTTCAAATTACATAGAAAACCATGAAAAAAATATCAAGCAGATTGTCCAATTAGTTCTTAATTAATTTTTGTCATTAAGAAAATAGTTTTTTTAATAATTTTTTTGCATTTTATAATTAATATCATAACATATTAATAATCAACAAAATTATTATTTTTTAGTCATACGTTAAAATAAGAACTCCATGATACAAATATAAAATAATGATCAAAACTCAGAATAAAGAAATAATGAACATTATTGTATTTAAAATATATTAAATTACACTTGACAAATAACTATAATTACATTAGAAGAACTTTAAAAATTTAAAGTACATAATATTAATTATGTCACAATATTTTGAATTGAATAATAATTGACCTTTTAAATACTTCATGTGTACAAATTTCATTCTTTCTTTCTTCGTAAACTTCAAATTTTATTGGTTTGACGGTAATAGAATATGAACAAACCTACAAAAAACATAAAAAAAAAAAACCCAAAATTTAATTAAAACATATAATCGGATGAGGACATATAATTTAATGTTAATTTGGACATAAATTGTACAATAATACATAAACAAAAAATATATGAAAAGTGATGAAGGAGTAAAATACATACCTAAAAATCAAGTTTAATAAATCTCACCGCCTGAAAAAATAAATAAATTATGATTTATAATATTAATTATTTTTAAAAAGAACTTACCGTGAAGAGTGCAAAAAAATACAAAGAATAATGTTAATAAATCTTAAAATATACAATAAAATCGTGAAAATAAAATACTTAGATAATCTGCAAAAATAAAAAACAATAATCATGAACAAAAAATATTAGAATCAAATTAATGAAAGAATGTTCACTACACAAAATACAAATCATAAGTAAGCATAAATTATAGCAATCAATAATAAAAGAGAGAAATAAAGATAATTATAATATACATATACATTTTCAAAATCTGCACACAAAAATTCTGAGAGATGAAGAGAATGAAAGATATACAGGGTATAAATAACCATTGAATTTGAACTTGCCATAAAAGAGATATAATAAGTATTATGGAAAATGAACAAAAAATTGAAATTTACTTTGATTGTGAAAAATCATAATTATTAATTGAAAGACTAAATTGGGAAGTCAATTGACTATTAGTTTATTTCAATTTTAAAATTTCAAATTATTAAATTTCCATATATTAATTTCCATGTATAAATTGTTAATATTAAAATAGATATTACAATAAATAATAAATAATACTGTATTAAATAAAAATATACGTAAATAATAATAATAAATAAATATTTTACAATAAATATATTTTAAAATTAATATCTATTATGGTGAAATTTAGTCTTATAATTTGTTTTCAAAATATATTTGAATGCTACTATAATTAAAGAATATTTGATTGATTGATTTTATTTTCTTCCTAAAATTAAGGATCAAATTTAATTTAATCTATTAATAAATTTATTGGAGAGAATAGACCAAATTCATTCTCTTATAATTAAGGATGGACATTATGTATTCTATAAAATCAATAATCAATAATTAAAGGATTGATTACATAATTAATATTTTATTTTAAAAAATATTATGATTATTTTTAATATAACGTTGGAATTTAAACGTGAAATTTATATTTATATATTAATATAATAATTGAAATTAAATGAATAAGAATAAAATTTTTATACAAATTTTCATGGTAACGGAAATCATAATAATATAATAATAACATTATTGTGTTTTTTTTTATATAGATTGGAATATTTATTGTGTTTTTTTATATAGATGGCAATATTTTTTACATTCATTAATATCAAGCCCTTTTTTAGGTGAAGATTAAGTTTTCCTAATATATATACATATATATAGAGGCAAATTGACCGGCAATAATTAATATACTATAAATATATATTCAAGCATAAAGATTAAAATTAAGAGACAATTAATACATTTAGAGAATAGTATTATTAATTATTAAAATGTTTATAAATGGATTAAAATAATTAATTTTTATTTGTTAATTAAAATTATTTTATAAATGACATGTGAACATGCTCATTTTTTCCCGCGATTCTATTGGTACACCTGGCTGAAGAAAGCCTGGATTTATATATTGATAGATGCCAAAGACTTGTGATAAATGCATTCATCGCTAATTAAGCTTATTCGTATATTGTATGATACTTTATTTTGTTGGACTGATTAGAGAAATGATTGAGATTTTGATTTTGATGTTTGTTCAATCTTTTACACCATTTGTTTGATTCATTTTTCAACCCTAATCATAAAATGTCGACTCTATATAGCATAATATAATACCTCTTCGAGATCGATTCTTGATGTTGCTGCTTATGTTTTGATCGAACCGAGCTCAAGCATTTGTAAATTTTAGGCGAGCAAGCTCGATAAACTTAATGCTTGACTCGTTTCCAGCCATACTCCCAGTCTCCCACACAATTTATGTCTCGACTCTCGACCACCCCGAAAACAAATTTCTCGGTGTCTTAACTAGTCTCCTCAAACTACTTTCCTATCCGTTTCTTCTCCCATGTGAACTTCACGTTTGACAGTTTTAGTTGAAAGCTAAATCGCCTGGTTGGTTGAACCCCATTTTCCTTACCATAAGAGATGTACTATCATAATCATCTACAAATATATTTTGGAGATGGATCTTCAAATACTTGGAATAATTTAAAATTAATAATATTTTTTGTTATTTTAATAAACAAAAAATTTGAAGTAACAAGCTTAATACGTAATTATTTTGGCCAAAAATAATATTTTAAGGTAAAAAAATAAAATAACTATTTTTTTAAAATTATGAATATTATTATTATGAGATGTTAAAAAAACTAAATCGGAGCTTATTATGAATATGCTCGTCACTTCAAATAATTAATTTATTAAAATAACAAAAATTAATATTAATTTGAAATTATAATAATGAGTTTACGACGGTTATTCCAAGTATTTGAAACAGTTGATACGATGCATCTCCAAAAGAAAGTTGGAAATGGCCAATGGGGGTGTTGACATTTCTTCTGTCTCAAATCTATATGGACTAACAGCACATGTAAGCAAAAAAATATTTTAAGCTAAAAAATAAAATAATTATTTTCTTTTTAAAATTATGAATATTATTATTGTAATACAAGAACTAACGTGTGAAAAATTGTTATCATACTTTTCTTTTTTAAAGGTTCCGCATTTAGAAAAAAATCTAATATTGCAATTTTTCTTCAAACTAAAATAAAAAATTAAAATAAAATCTTGCTTTTATTTTTTTACCTATTTTTTAAATTTTAATCACAACTTAAAAATATATTTTTTAACAAGTTGATATAGAGTTAGCAGAATATGAATTGTGAGCATATATCAATTTAATAAATAATTCAGAGTATTATAAAATTTTAATGAAATATTAAAAAATTAACATACTTCTCATAAATTATCTTTGAAATAGTTTTTTTTTTCAATTATTTAATCATTTTAAAAGAGTTTTTTTTTTTCAACTAAGATTTGTTCAATTATACTAGTACATTAAAATTTACCAAGATTTGTTCAATTATTATACAAGTACACTACCAAGATTTGTTATCTTCTTTAGTCAAACACGCGCTCAAATATCAGAGCATAAAATTTTACACCCAAAAACAGAGAAAAACAGAGATTTATTAAACCTAAAGATTTGATTTTTTTCTATGTGTGTGTATGTATGTAAATATCTGATGTCTTTGGTGGCAATTCACGAACCCTAGTTCAGTTTAAATTGGGATTTTTTCATTTGCTGGTTGCCAATAATAATGTCGTCCTGCAACTTGGAAATTCAGGTTGGATAATTAATTCCTCTTTTTTTTACTGTAATTTTTTTAATTTTGATATAAATAAATTTTGTTCATATAAATCTGGGCTTATTTAATTTTCAGCATGTGAAGAAAATAACGTTTGATGATGACATAGCAAATCGTATTGATCACGAACCAGGTATGTTTTGTATTAATTCATTAATCAACAAAATTTATATTCTGTTATTGATTTTTATGATGATAAGTAATTGCTGGGATTGTTTGAATTCTCTCAGTTCTAACTACTCCCAAATTTTGGAATGAAGCTCCAAAGGACTTATTGATGGAGATATTTATTCGACTTCTCGACTGTCGATCGGCCGCACGGACTATCACGGTGTGCCGTCGGTGGCGTTCTTTGATTCATCGCAACCCTCGATTTATCGAGAGGTTCAAGTCAAACCATAAGATGTTCCCTTGGGCAATCGTGTTCCGCAAAACAAACTTTTACCATAACCCTATTCCCGAGATTCGACATTTTCAAAACACTTTCCAACTCTATTCCGAGGATTGGATGTTTCTCCATGGGAAGATGTCGTCTAATTGTTTGGACTTCTTGCCTTCGCCCATGCTTATAAACGCTTCGTGTAAGGACTTGTTGCTTGTTTCTCCCGGAAAAAATTACACCGATGATCTCTACATCTGCAATCCAGTAACGAAGCAATTTGCTCAGCTGCCCCCGATTCCAAGACCTGACGATCCAAGTGTTTATAAGGGTGGAATGATTGGGTACTCGTTAATACCCATGCCCAACAGCCAATTTAAAGTGGTAGAAGTCCTTCCTCCTGATGATTGTCCGAATATTTCAAGTGTGCAAGTGTCGATATTCAGTTCCGAATCAAGAAAGTGGGAAATAAGACTCTTTCCCGGATATCTGCCCAAGATGTGGTGCTTGACCTACTACTCAAATATCACCAGGTGCAACGAGGCGTTGTTTTGGTTGGGAAGCTCATTTGAGTTTGAGAGAATTGTTTATTTGGATTTGTCGCAAGAGAAGTGTGGGGCTATCGACATCCCATCGGGCGATAAACTCTTGGCATATCGAATTGGGAGTTTACATGTGAGTGGCGAAGTGCAGGAGCTTAGGTTGATACAACTTATCTCCATTGAAACAACGGAGGAAGTCCATTTGAGAGTTTGGAGGTTGAATAATAATCGTAAAGATGATAGTGATTGGTTTTTGGTTCACAGTAAAAAGCTGAAAAGGCCGAAGGATGTGATCAAAGAGCTTCCGATGATGTGTGTTCATCCAACCGATGGTGATTTGGTGTTTCTTGTTTGGGATAAAACCGTCGTTGAGTATGATCTCGTCAATGAAACGTATAAGAAGATCGCCGAGCTTCTAGAGATTGCTTATTTGACGCCTTTTCTTATTGATCTTTCATCGAATCCTTCCAACATGGCCAATGCTTATTTCTAATCCTTATTGTACTCTTGTTGTTTTTGGTTATATGAGGTGTAAGTGTAATGTGTAATATATACTATAGTTTTTTTTTCCAATTGTGATTTGCTTATAATTTAATTAGCATTGTTATACCAAAAAGTCAAAACAAAAATCAACCATAGGAAAGTTAGAAATACACATCCTTTTCATATTATAAACACTAACATTGGTAATAAAAAAAAGAGTGAAACTCAAAGACATTTGGAAGAACCAGATGAAAGATCCATAAGAAAAGGCTTAAAACTCGACCAATAAGCACTCTCTCGGAGCTCCGAGATCTTCCTATATGTTTCATCGACGAGATTATATTCGACAACAATTTGATTCCAAACAAGAACCAACAAATCACCATTGGTTGGATGAACAAACGTCCCCACGAGTGTCTGCTCTCCGCTCAAATTCATCGGCCTTCTCAACTTTTTGTCGTGAACCAAAAACCAATTCTTTCTCTCATCGTCTTCATCTTCATCACGATCATTATTCAAACCCCAAACTCTCAAATGAACAATCTCCGTCATGTGATCGGAGATAACATGTACCAACCTAAGCTCATCCCATCCACCACTCACATGTAAAATTCCAATTTGATATAGAAAAAAGTCATTACCAACACGGTATGATGGGATGGTAACGGCCCCTAGCTTCTTTTTCTTCAAATCCAAATAAACAACCCTTTGAAATTCCCAATAGGTTCCCACCCAAAACAAAACATCGTTGCACCTTATAATAGTTGAGAAGTAACAACTCTTCCAATTAGTCTTTAGACGAGGACCGGGAAAGGGCATAATTTCCCACTTTCTTGATTTGGAAGTGTACACAGACACTTCCACCCTGCGATGATCTGGTTCTAGCGGAAGGGGATGATTGTAAGGATGAATGACTTCCACTACTTTGAATTGGCTCGATGGCATAGGTACTAATGCATACCCTCTCCCTACACGGTCGTAAATTCGTGTATTCTCTAGTCGTCTCGGAATAGCTGGGAGCTTATCAAACTGTCTAGTCATCGGATTGCAGATGTAGAGATCATCTGTGAAACACAAGCCAGGGGAAACGAGCAACAAGTCATTGCACGAAGCTTTTATCATCATGGGTAAGGGCAAGAAGCTCAACCAATTATCCGGCAACTTCCCACGGAGAAGCATGGACTCGTCTGACTGAAGTTGGCAAAGGGTTCGAAAATATTGGGGCTTGGGAATAGGTTTGTACTGATCGTAAAAGTCTACAATACCGAACATCATCGCCCAAGGGAATGTCTTGTGATGTGAATTGAACCTCTGAATAAAATGGGGGTTGCGAGAGATCGACGAACGCCACCGCCGGCACACGGCGGTGGTCCGGGCGGCCGATCGACAGTCGGGGTGGCGAATGAATATCTCCATCAATAAGTCTTCGGGGGCTTCGCTCCAAAAACGATGATGTACAGATTCATTCTTGTTTTCAACCTTAATTTTCTTTCGATTAAAGGAAAAAAAATAGGGGAAATTATGTAACCTGAATTTCCATGTTACCGGGCGGCGAGAAAAATCACGATCTAACCGGAAGCTAAAACCCAAAGAACTAAAGAAGTAAGCTTCAAAAATATCAGCGCCTATCCTAATTGCTTCTCATTTAATTAATAATATAAAATTTAATTTTGTAATACTAGTATTTTCCTTATACTGCTCGGTTTGTATTATTTATTTTTTTTCTCATAAATCATAATTAAACAAAAAAAATATAGTGCAAAAGAAAAAAATAACAGTATTTACTTTGCACACTAAAAAAAAAATTAGCGGTCTCCCAAAAGAAATGAAACATTTCCTTTGTATGTCAATACGAGATAAACTCATTGTTCAAAATTGGTATACATTTCTTGCAGCCTACAATAATACACGATCAAAATTCTCAATTTCGATATCAATTCACTATAAAAATTACTGTACTATTTAATTATATATAGGAGTAAGTAATTAATTTTTTTAAATAAATAGTAAAAATTATAATAATAATTAAATTATATATAATTGCGTAAATTATTATTACTAATAAATTAATAAATTTTATCAATTTAAATCAATAAATTAATATTTTATCAATTTATAAGTACATTATTGCAATTTTTTTCCCACTAATATATTTATATTTTACTTTTTATGCCATATAATTATATAAACATAGTTTTGAATTTTGTGACAAAAACTAAAATTGAATAACAATCAATTTTACTTTCGCATAATTTTAATAAAATTTGAAACTTCTTACTTTATTGATCAAAGTTAAAATAAGTTATAAAAAATAGAATATACTTTATTGATCAAAGTTAAAATAAGTTATAAGAAATAGAATTTATTTAATAAAAATAATATAAAATGTATTAGTACTCGATATTACCTTTATCAATTATTATTAGTAGAAGTGTATACTTTATCAAATATTGTTTTTTATTGGTTGAAATTAAAAGTCTGAAAAGCCAAAAAAGAAAACCAAAAAATGAATCAACTTGTTTGCTTGGTTAAAAAAAATGAAGCTTGGTTGAAATTAAATTTCTGAAAACTACCAAAAAGAATGCGAAAGCAATGTACAAAATATCAACATAAGTATTATTTAAGTTGAGATTCACAATCAACTATTAAAACCCAAAAAAACACAACACACAAATCCACCGTTTTAAATCCCAAAAAGCACAACTATATATCAAATATTTTTGCTAGGTTTAATTGAGAAGGAACTTGACGAGCATAATGATTTAAGTCAATATTAATAAACATGCTCCACAAATACTCTTTCAAATAAATTTTACCTAATAAATTTACTATAAAATCATTAGAGTTAGTTAATAATAAATTTACTATAAAATCATAGAGTTAGAGAGGGACAAACAAATACTCTTTCAAATAAATTTTACCTAATAAATTTACTATAAAATCATTAGAGTTAGTTAATAATAAATTTACTATAAAATCATAGAGTTAGAGAGGGACAAACAAATACTTTTTCAAATAAATTTTACCCAATAAATTTACTATAAAAGTTAATAATAAATTTACTATAAAATCATAGAGTTAGAGAAGGAGGGAAATAAATTTTACCCAATAAATTTACTATAAAAGTTAATAATAAATTTACTATAAAATCATAGAAATAAATTTACTATAAAATCATAGAGTTAGAGAAGGAGGGAAATAAATTTTACCCAATAAATTTACTATAAAAGTTAATAATAAATTTACTATAAAATCATAGAGTTAGAGAGGGAGGGACAAGTCAAACGCCTCATTTCGTTTGTAAAACCAATCAACATCAAACATTTTCCACGGATAAATTTCCCACCCTCCAATCTTACGTTTGTCTTTTTTTCATTCCGTTTATAATAAGAATAATTATTTTTTATTTAAAACAATATTTTTATGTTTTTAATAACTATCTCAGAATAAAACATTAGAGTTAGTTAAATAATAATAATTATTATTTTTAATTTAAAACAATAATTTTTATGTTTTTAATAACTATCTCATTAAAGAAGGTGTGAAGAAGCGGTTTTTTTATCAATATTTTTTGATGTTTTTAATAATTATCTCATAATAAAACATTAGAATTAGTTAAAAGAAAGCTGTAAACCGTTTTTTCTATCAGTTTATAATAATAATAATAATTAAAGAGCTTGATTATTCGTACCCTTATCACAACTACCATCAAAAACATAATTTCACCTTGCATTTCTTTATCACTCATATTAAAACATTATTTTTAATTTAAAACAATGTTTCACTCATATTAAAACATTATTTTTAATTTAAAACAATGTTTTTTATGTTTTTAATAATTATCTCATAATAAAACATTACAGTTAGTTAAAGAGAGTTTTTTTTTCATTTATATTAATAATTATTTTTAATTTAAAAAAAAATATTTTTTATGTTTTAAATAACTATCTCATAATAAAACATTTAGTTAAAAGAGTTTACAATAATAATTTATATTTTCATATTCTTTTTACAGCTACCCACTACTTTAATATATATAATTTATATTTATATATTGTTTTTTATGTTTGTAACTATAATTTAATTTATTGTTTAAAATAATAAATAAATTTAAATATGATTTCATATTTAATGTTTTTTTAATTATTTATAATATTACTTATAATATTTGATATCTTTTGTTTTATTAATTATATTGTAGGTCTTTTAAAATTTATTAAAGTTTATCTTAATTTAAAATATAATATAATATTTTTTTTAATTTATAATTTAAAATACATATTAATTAATTATAATGTTTCTTAAAAATTATTTTTATTGTTAAATTTCATAATTTGATTTTTCTTTGAATTTTTTTTATGTTATGTAAAATATTATTATGATTTTTTTAAAGTGTAAATTATTTTTTTTGTGTATAAAATTTAGTAATATAAAAATAAATTAAAATGTAATTTTTGTAATGAAATGTAATATAAAGTATAAAATAATAATCCATATCATTTAGTTCAAATTGAATTAACGAATGTGGATGTAAAAATAATTAATTCAGTTAATTAAATAGTAATAAAAAATTGACATAAAAATATTTGGAAAAATTATTAGTTGGTGGTTGGTGGTCGGTGATTTTATTTAATTTTTCATTCATTAAATTATTAGTTGGTGGTTGGTGGTCGGTGATTTTATTTAATTTTTCATTCATTATGAACCGTAAATTTATTTAACATTTAACCCTATTTTTATTAAATTTAAAATTGTATGCAATTATCATTTAACTACTTTTTATTGATTTTATTAATTTTAACATTTCATTTAGAGTAATTTATTTACATACATTACTGTATATAAAAAATATATTTATTTTTATTTTTCTAACCAAATAACTAACATTTTTAACATCTTTGCAATTAACATTTAACATCTTTACGCAATTAACAAATAACTAAAAATAAAAATAAAATTATATAAATCATAAGTGTAGAAAAATAAAAATAAATATATATTTTCATATAATATAAAATAATTTTTGCTAAATATATTTTTCATATAAATAATTTATGTAAATAAATTACGTTTTTAAAAAGTTAATAAGAACATGGATAAATGAATTTACCGTAAACTTAATAAAAATAGAGTTAAATGTTTAATAAATTTACGATTAATAATGAATGAATGAATTTTTTTTATTGGTGAAGATGTTCATTGCTTATTAAATAGTGAAATTATACTTCAAATTTTTAAGTCGTTCCATCAAATTTTATTATTTTAAGTGGTTCCATCACATTTTACTATTTTAAAAACAACAACTATTAAGATGTTGGTTAAGCAATTGAAATGAGGATATGAGAATCTAATTGACCTAGAGAAAAAAAAAACTATTAATTCCATCAAATAAAAAACATTGAACTAATTATTGGTTTATAAATTACTTCATTTATATATAAATATATTAAAAAAATCTAATTATTTCACATATATCTTCATATCCTAATAAAAAGAAATTATTTTTTTCACTTCAAAATACAATTATTCTCTTTAATTTTTACATATTTTTTTATTTTTAAACACAACTATTTTAAATTACTTTAAATATTAAATTGCTTTTATATTTTTTATTAAACTTACATAAATAATATGGAGTATTTTCAACCTTAATTTTCTTTCGATTCTGCGAATTAAAGTTTGATATAAAAAACCAAGAATTATATAAACTTTTTAGTTAAATTGATATAACAAAATTGATTAAAGGAAAAAAAATAAGGAAAATTATGTAACCTGAATTTCCATGTTACCAGGCGCGAGAAAAATCACATCTAATCGAAAGCTAAAACCCACAGAAGTAAGCTTCAAAAATATCAGCGCATATCCTCAAACCTAATTGCTTCTCATTTAATTAATAATATAAAATTTAATTTTGTAATACTAGTATTTTCCTTATACTGCTCGGTTTGTATTATTTATTTTTTATCTCATAAATCATAATTAAACAAAAAAATTATAGTGCAAAAGAAAAAAATTACAGTATTTACCTTGCACACTAAAAAAAACTTAGCGCTCTCCCAAAAGAAATGAAACATTTCCTTTATATGTCAATCAGAGATAAACTCATTGTTCAATTGGTATACATATACATTTCTTGCAACCTACCATAATACACGATCAAATTCTGAATTTCGATATCAATTCACTATAAAAACTACAATAATACACGATCAAAATTCTCAATTTCGATATCAATTCACTATAAAAATTACTGTACTATTTAATTATATATAGGAGTAAGTAATTAAGTTTTTAAAAATAAATAGTAAAAATTATAATATTAATAATTCAATTATATATAATTGCGTAAATTATTATTACTAATACATTAATAACATTGATTTTATCAATTTAAATCAATAAATTAATATTTTATTAATTAAAAGAAAAATTTATCAATTTTATAAATTTAAATATGAAATATATTATATTTAGAAGGGTATATTTAGTTAATAGTTTCCTTGTTACTTGGTAAAGGTCAATTTTATAAAAGAAAATAAAAAGTGTAACAATAAAAGATTGTAAAACTCTACGCTACATACGAGCTAACAAGAAATGTGTATTCAGTTGATAGTTTATTTTTTTTCATGGTAAATGTCAATTTTATATAATATATATATAACAATATATCAAAACAATTATTTGATAGTTTATAGGAGACTCATAAAAATTTTGAGTTATTCAATTTAATTTCACGAATTCTTCAAGAATATATATATATTTTCAAAAGTCAATGTATTTTAAAAATACATAAATTAATAAACTCTCTAAGTTAATAAAATTTCTTGATCACGTATTAATTTATAGAGATTTTACTATATAATATGAATTTAATGTATACTATTAATTAATATTATATTCATGAAATTATATATTTATTACTTGAAATAACTTAATTGTTTGAAAAAAGTCTAGATGTGTTAAAAAATGTTATATGCTATGAAATTGACGTTAAGAAATTGGTGAACCATCCAAGCGAAAATGATAAATGTTCGATGGTTTAAAGTTTAAATAAAATTGTTGTCGATATTAACTAGAATATCATACTACTATTGAAGATGAATATTCAATGCTGATAGAACCAGTACCAAGAAAACTAGAATATCATGCTACTATTGAAGATGAATATTCAATGCTGATAGAACCGGTATCAAGAAAGGAAGTTTTCAGCGCGACAACTCTTCAATTTTATTATGAAGCTAGAACTGGTACCAAGAAAAGAGAAAACTAGAATATCATGCTACTATTGAAGATGAATATTCAATGCTGATAGAACCGGTATCAAGAAAGGAAGTTTTCAGCGCGACAACTCTTCAATTTTATTATGAAGCTAGAACTGGTACCAAGAAAAGAAGTTTTCAGCTCGACAACTCTTCAATTTTATTATGAAGCTAGAGACTCGACACTGGAACTCTTCAATTATATTTCAACATTAAAAAAATATACCAAAAAAAGAAACTAAAAAAGGAAAGTAAAGTGTGCAAACTTTTGAGAACGGAGTACTATTTTCCGATTAAATTAGCATAATTATACCAAAAAAATAAAATAAAAATCAAATTTATAAAGTTACAAAAATACCCTCCTTTGCATATTACAAACACTTAGGTTTGTAATTAAATAATGAGTAAAATTCAGAGACATTTGGAAGAACCAGATGAAAGATCCATAAGAAAAGGCATAAAACTCGACCAATAAGCACTCTCTCGGAGCTCCGCGATCTTCTTATATGTTTCGTTGACGAGATTATATTCGACAACAATTGTATTCCAAACAAGAACCAACAAATCGCCATTGGTTGGATGAACAAACGTCCCCACGAGTGTATGCTCTCTGCTCAAATTCCTCGGCCTTTTCAGCTTCTTGTCGTGAACCAAAAACCAATTCTTACTCTCATCATCTTCATCTTCATCACGATCATTATTCAAACTCCAAACTCTCAAATGGACAATCTCCGCCATGTGATCGGAGATCACATGTACCACCCTAAGCTCGTCCATTCCACCACCACTCGCGTGTAAAATTCCGATTTGATATTGAAACAGTCTATTACCAACACGGTATGATGGGATGTTAATGGCCCCTAGCTTCTTTTTCGACAAATCCAGATAAACAACCTTCTGAAAATCCCAACAGAATCCCGCCCAAAATAAAACCTCGTTGCACCTAATAATAGTTGAGAAGTAATTTATCAACCATCTAGTATTCGGTCGAGGACAGGGAAAGTGCATAATTTCCCACTTTCTTGATTTGGAATTGTACACCGAAACTTCCACCCTGTGATGATCGGGTTCTAGCGGAAGAGGGTGATCGTAAGGTTGAATGACTTCAACGACTTTGAATTGACTCGATGGCATAGATACTAATGCATACCCTCTTCCTCTAGTCTCATAAATCTTTGTATCCTCTAGTCGTCTTGGAATAGTGGGAAGCTTATCGAACTGTCTAGTCATCGGATTGCAGATGTAGAGATCATCGGCAAAACACAACCCAGGGGAAACGAGCAACAATTCCTTGCACGAAGCTCTTATCATCATGGGTGAAGGCAAGAAGCTCAACCAATTATCCGGCAACTTTCCACGGAGAAGCATCGACTCGTCTGACTGAAGCTGACAAAGGGTTCGAAAATATTGGGGCTTGGGAGAAGGGGGCTCGTCGAAATCGAAATGGTCGACTATACCGAACATCATCGCCCAAGGGAATGTCTTGTGATGTGAATTGAACCTCCGAATAAATTGGGGGTTGCGAGAGATCGACGAACGCCACCGCCGGCACACGGCGGTGGTCCGGGCGGCCGATCGACAGTCGGGGTGGCGAATGAATATCTCCATCAATAAGTCTTCTGGAGCTTCGCTCCAAAAACGATGATCATCGTTCTCATCTTCAACCCTAATTTTTTTCCGATTCTGCGAATTAAACATTGATATGAGTAAATCCAGATTTTTATGAACAAAATTGATTTACAGGAGAGAAAAAAAAAAGAGGAATTTAAGTAACCTGAATTTCCATGTTGCCCGGCGGCAAGAAAAATCACAATCTAACCGAAACAAAAACCCTATGAAATTGAAATTACACTTAATTTTATAAATCGGGTACTCAATTTTAATAAAAAAAAATATTATTAATTACTATTACTCCCATAATAAATTTTTGGGTTAATTGCTAATATTGAATATGTTATATTTATGCAAATGAAGCAAATCACATACACCACTTAAAGACCCTGTTCTTTTGGACTTAATTTCAGTTCAGTTCAGTTCAGTTCAGTTTTATTCAGTTCAGTTCAGTTCAGATCCGTTCAGTTCAGTTCAGTTCATCCGTTAAGTTCAGTTCAGTTCAGTTTCAGTTCAGTTCAGTTCAGTTTTTAATAATAATAATAATAACAACAACAATAATAATAATTATTATTATTATAATAATGATTATTATTATAATAATAATAATTATTATTATTATTATTATAATAATAATAATAATAATAATAATAATAATAATACTAATAATAATAATAAAACAATAAAAATTAATGTCAATAAATATTAAATGTTTGTAATATTGAAAAAAATCACAAAAATTACAAAATTAAAATAATCGATCAATCTACTTCCATATGATCTAACTCCTTATCATTTTGTTGTACTCTATTGTCATGCTCTTCGGTGTTGTTATCTTTCCAAATAGCTTCAGCTATATCCATCCTTACCTTAGACATGAGCTTCATTCGATTTTTGTCATCCAAGTTTGAATTTGTTCTCCCACTGGCAACATCATGATGTACAATTGGAATACCACTCTCGTGCATTCGTATGAAATTATGAAGTGTGAAACAAGAAACAATAATTGACATTTGATACTTTTGTGTTATTTGAGGCATAATTTTCAACACCTTCCACCTTTTTTTCAACTGACCAAAAGCAAATTCAACTTTCATTCTTAATGAAGAATGTCGGTAATTGAAATGTTATGAAATAACTCTAGGTGGTCCATGTAGGGGTGTTCATCGGTCCAAAACCGGACCGAAACCGGATAGGACCAGAACCGGAATCATGAAAAAGCATGACTCGGAAACTGGACTGAAATAATACCGATCCGGACCAAACCGGACCGGTAAATTCGGGTCTGGTCCGATTTTGGACCGGATAAAACCGGATTAATTTAAAAGTTAAATAAATTAAATATAAAATAATAATTTAATTTAATTTTTATATTTATAAATTTTAAATTTATTAAGTAAATATGAAAAATTATTATTTTTAAGTAAATAAATATTTTATAAATTAAAAAATATATAATTTTTTTATTAATTTTAGATTATTTTGTTATATTGTAATTAAATTACATATTAATAATTAATATATAGTGAAATTTTAGTTAATAAAAAAATTATATTTGATAAATAGAAAATTTTTAAATAAAAAACACAATTTATGAATTTATTTATTTATTTTTAAAAAATTATAACAATTAATATTATTAAAAAATAATCTTATATTATTATTTATTTTGAACTTAATTCTAGTTCAGTTCAAATTTCTTATTTTGAACTTAATTTCAGTTCAGTTCAGTTCAGACTCATTCAGTTCAGTTCAGTTCAGATCTATTCAGTTCAGTTCAGTTCAGTAAAGTTCAGTTACTTTCAGTCCAAAAGAACATAGCCTTAACCAACACAACAAGTGCTAAAGCATTAATGCGCCCTTTTTAAAGTGAGAGGAAAACAGAGAGATTATAAATAGAATATTCTATATTTCTATTAGATTATAAATAGAATATGGACAAACACACAACCAAAGCTCAAACAATTATACATAAATAGAAAGTGTAATTCCTGCTTTTGAAACACGTTTAACACATTGTGTGACAATAAAAGGTGCCCAACATATGACATAGGAGATAACACAAGCAATAGTATTGGTAGAGAATAATAAATGGATAGTGATCGACCTTGCATAATATTGAGAAAAAAGCTGCTCGGATAAACCAGCTAATGCAGCAATTGTAGACATGGCAATTTTAGACCTTCTAACTTCTAAGCATACTTTCTCCAAGGAAGAATATACAACATCGCTGCATAAACAGTAAAACAGAGATCATAGAATTGCATTAGCTGATTAACATTAGCTATATTAGGGATAACAATCTTTTTCTTTAAAAAAAAATTAAAAAGAAAATTAAAAAAATTAAAAAATTAAAAAAAAAAAATCAAAAAATAAACAGAAATATGTATTTTTTTTGTTTTCTATTTACATTTATTTTATTTTTAATTATTTTAAATTTTTTAATTTCTTTTTACATTTATTTTTATTTGGAGTAATGATTTGTCTTGCCATGTGAAAATTAGAGATATTTTTTATTTAATTTATATTGTCTGACCAATGACAGATCGCCACATTGATTATGTCATCGGAGTTATTACTCGCGTGTATCTCACATGCTTCACTTCCGGCGATTTTAAAATTTTCCGGCTAAAATAGTATTAAATCGACTCGATTTTAATTTTTATGGTATGTAATTGAAAAGTCGAAACAAAATAGACTTGTCCTCATTTATGTAACCAAATTGATAATTTTCTCTTTTAAATTTATGTTCACACTATATATTTCTATTAATTAAAATAATTAATTAATAATAAAATAATATTAATTAGAATTGAAATTAAAATAAAAAATTCAAAATTAAAATATACTTAGAAAAGAGCTTAACAATATTAATTATTTTTTCAAGATAAAATATCAATTACATTATAATTTAAATAATATTGTTTGATTTGAATATATTAAAAATAATTAAATTATTTATTTTATTCAAAGTTACATTACATTTATTCAATAATATTTATTATTTTATCACGTTTATATTTTATTATTAACTTTTTTGTTGTCTTTCAAAATAAAATTTAAAATTATTTATATTACTTTCAAATTTTTTTATGTTCATTTTATTTAACATTAATACTTTTGGTGAGAAGGGAAAATATTTGAGCAACTCATTGATACGATAATTATTGCTTAATAAGAATGAAAACCGAAAAATGAATCAACTTATCATCATTATTTAGTAAGAAATGAAGCTTGATTGAAATTAAAATTCTGAAAATTACCAAAAAAAAAATGACAAAGCACTTTATAGAATATCAATATAAGTGAAGTATTATTTATATATGGAGAGATTAAAAAACAACTATATTCAAAATCAACCATTTAAATCCCAAAAAAGTCAAAGCCGACACAAATCCACCATTTTAAATCCCAAACAAGGCACATCACATCACGATAACACTAAAAAATTATTTACATCCCAAAAAAGCATAAAAAAACAACACAACTATGTTTGTACCATAGAATGTAAGAGCGGGATCATATAGCAAATCACAAGAATTGACAAACATAGGCAGAATAGGCACCGAACTTGGTCTGATTCACGCACACCATATTCCGGGGAGACTTTTCCCACATTCCAGTCCTACAATTACTAACATTATAGATTAGGTCATGCACCAACTCGCCCTTCTCTCCTTGAACCAACATGTAAACACACCATATTCCAGGGAGACTTTTCCCACATTCCAGTCCTACAAATACAATTACTAACATTATAGATTACGTCATTCACCAACTCACCCTTCTCTCCTTGAACCAACATGTAAACGCAACACCCTTAGCCAAACCAAAACGGAAGTGTCTATAAACATCATCAGCACGGATAACAAATGATGGGGAAGCCCACGGAATATGCATAGTCGTGAATGACGGAGCATTAACTTCAATTGCCAAGTGATCTTTGGAACTCCAACGTTGAGTAAGGCCTGACGTATACCGATAAAAAGCTGATCCGAAACTCTGTATTTCATAAAAAAGATTTGTCCCCTTCAGCTAATCCATTTTCTTCTACAAATGCTTCCATCCACCCTCTATCTATGTCTTTAAGAATCAACACTCACCAAAGAGAATTCTCAATCTCTGTGCATGACATTATTTAAATATATTACTACTACTAAATATTGCGAATTAAAAGAATGAGTTCAAGATTAAAAAATGAAACAACCAATTACTTACAATAGTGTAAATAAATTATAGTTGTACAAATAAAATAAAAATATATGCCTTTGTAGAATAAGATTTAAAGAAATTTTAAGAAAAAAAGTTTAATAAGATTAAAATAAATTTTAAGAAAAAAAAAATTACATTTTTCTTTAATATAGATATTAATGTTTTAAACAATTTAAACATTAATCTTTGATTTTATTTAAATATTTTTATATTTTAAACAATAATTCTAGAATTGAAAATATTATTTTACAAGAGAACATTTTTTTAAATCAAATAAAAAATATTAAATGTGTTCCATATGCTCCACATCGCCACACAAAGTAAAAAAATCAAGATGAATAGATGAAAATAGTGGAGAAGGGGCAAAAACACCCTTCTCAATTTGGCAAGTATATATTAAAACAAGAAATGATAAAATTTCTCAATTTCAATTTGAATTTACACTATAAAAATTATTAATTTAATATATAAGTAATTAAAATTAAAATATGTATTTTAAATAAATAGTAAAAGTTATAATTATAATTCAATTAAATTAAATTGGGTAAATTACTATTGGTAAGTTAATTTATTTTGATGTAATATTGAATATGTGTTATTTATGCAAATGAATATTACTCTGTATTTAGTATTGTCAAATGTATAAATAATTATAATTGAACATTTTTTTTATTTTTTTATTTTTTAAATAAATTGTCTAAATAATATATTGACTAAATGAAATTTATAATTTCTAAATATATTAATAATTTGAATAATTATTAATATTCAGTAATATACTAATATATGTATAAATTACTAAAAATACATTATATAAGTTAATTAAATGTTTGATTTTTTATAAATAAAAAGGGTATTTCTTTGTAAGGATATATATCGTGTATATTTATTGGTTTATTAAGTAAATGCAGAATATGATAATTATATAATTTTTTATTAATTGATATACTATTTATTAAAGGGAACTAAAAAAAAGCGCTGCCCAATTATAAACCCTTCGATTAATCAAGCTGCGAATCGAACCGCCGCGGAAATGGAGCGAGTAACTAGCGCGCTGAATCGAGCTGCGAACAGCAACGCCGTGGTTAACACCGCCTTACTCGCCGTTTTCGGCGCTCTGGCGGCGCGGTCGTGGTCGCAGGAGCGAGCAATCGCGGCGCTGGAGGCGGAGAAGGACTCGCTGCTCAAAGCAAACAAGGCTGTCAAAAGCACGATTTGGGGATGGAAACAGAAGCTCTACGCGGAGGCCGAAGCAGATCCCCAAAATGCCCTCGTCCCCCTCTCCACCCTCAAGTCTATCTACGGAGAAGTTGCCGCCCCTGCTGTCCTTATCGGTAATTTCACCTATTTCCCTGTGTTGTGAATTGTGCATTAAGAGTAGTACCCTGTGTGTTATACCTTGAGCATCCATTAGATGCGTTTTGCTCATACATACTGCTTATTGCTTATACTTGGACTAAAAATTGTTTGGTCTTTTCTCCGTTATATAGTTTGTTCGATTTACGTCAATTGCTTAATTGCGTCGTGCATTGGTTTAAAACAGCATTGGATAATAAACGATGTGTGAAATCGCCGATACCCGAGAGTTTCCGTCTCGGGAACTTCTGACTAGAGCTCTCATCTGAGAAACAAATGTGGGGTTTATTAATAATATGCATTTCTTGGTCGATGAGGGTTGTGAATCACGCAATTTATGTTTCTATCAATCTAAAGCAACTGCGCGATTGGTTTCAAATGAGAAGTGTGCCAAAAAGCATGACAGTAGTTTAGGAGTTCACCATACAGTCTTTTGGAGACGGGACTAAAATAAATCAAGTATTAAGTTACATCGTATTGTTTTTGCTATTGCTTGAAAATTAGTTATACTACCCGATCACGAAATGATAAATGTATATTTATGTACATAGAGGACGTATTATACTAGTATCTGATTTCAACCTTATACTTTCTTTCTCTTATAATTCATTTGTAGTTTCTCATGAATCTCCATATCTGAAATTGTGCTAGTTTTAATATTTTGAGTTTTAATTGTACCACGATCATACCAATCCTATTACTGTTGGTTTGGGCTTCATTACTTATTTAAATACCTTACAATTTTATTCCTGACGAATAATTAGCTGATATTTTGTTCCATATACTATCTACCTCACCTTTGAAAATCCCAACACGACGAAACTGCTTTTGTCATATGCTTTGACTATACATCGTGACATTAATTGTTCGTAAGCTTCTTAAATTGTTCTGAGAACTGAGCTAATCTCAAGGTCATCCGCACATATTTGTTTTAAATCTAAATCTCATCTTCTTTAAATGCAGGCGGAGATGATAAGCAAGATGGAAAACAAGCAGCACCAAAGATCATGATTTAATAAGTATCTCAAGATTCATAAAGCAATATCTTTTTTGGAAAGAAACTCAGGTATCTGAATATATAAATAATTTTGTCACGGTTTGCATCGAGATGGAAGCTTTATGAAACCGGAGTAGCATTGAGTTAAGCTTTCCATTTGTTGAACAATTTACAAGAACTTCCTAATTTACTTTGAAAAACATGTCCACTGTTTACGAAGAAATTAGTACGTAACAAATACGAAGTATCATAATACTGGAGATGGGTTTATGGATTTTGATTTTGTTATATCATGTGTTTTTAGTAGTTTGATAATTGATCTAATGGGCCAGCCCAATCCGAACTTATTGTCGAATGGGTTGTGCATCTCCAATTTTCTTGTCATTGACTTTTATTTTCTTGGAAATTATTTCAGCCTAATTTTTTTTAGAAAATTGATGCAGGGAATATATGAATATTGGCTAACAATAAATCAAATTGTTAGGCATAATTATAAAAGTGGTTATTGAAATTTCAGAAAAATGTCATAATAATGTATGTACAATTAGGTTGTAGGGAGTTATGTCATGTATTTATGTGAGTTGTTTCTTGTGACAAATGTGTGTTGACTAACATATCTTCATTTTCTATGTATTTGTTGTCCAGTCAATTCGGTTTTTAAATCGACCTTAATTGTATATTAATCGTTTTCTATGTATCTGTTCTCAAGTTATTTCGGTTTCTAAATCGACCTTTTGATCGTATATTAATCGTTTGTGATAAATATGCGAGAGACGTGTGGTAAATATATTCATAGCTTGCATGTCCCATTATACAACTAAGCGTACTCGTGTATGATATGATCTTTTGTTCGACTGATTAGAGAATGGATTAAGATTTTGATTTTGGTTCAATCTTTAACACCATTTGTAAATAGTTTGATTCGATTTCCAACCCCAATCACAAAATTTCAACTCTATACAACATAAGTATAAATACCTCTTTGATATTGATTCGACAAAAATCTAAAATATATAACCACGTATTTATGTTTCCTAAAGGTCAACGTTTATACTATTATTTGAAGTATTTAATTAAAATAAATAAACATTACAGAATAAAAAGCATGTTTGATTCATGCAAGACAAAAAACAATTATTAATGGATATTCAACTTTTCAAAATTTACGGGATATTCAACTTTTCAAATTTTACGAACTTCACAAAGTTACTTCTCTGAAATAATTGTCAAAATTGGGCCCCACTGATGACTACATATACAACCCCAAATATACCAAATAATAATCATACTTTAAACATTTGATTTGTCAATACTATATTAACAGTTGAAATGTATGGAACCAGTAAGTCCAATTATTTGAAACATGACATTATTTCTATTTTCTTAATATGACACGTTAATTAAGCTTCACATGTTTTATAATTTCTAACTTCTAGTTTTTTAACTAACTCCAATAAATTAAGAAAAAAAATATTCTTAATTTTATATAATAAAAAACAATTCACTCTTTTTTTTCATTTAATTTAAAATACATATACACTTAATTTTTTGAAATTAAATAACCAAAGAATGTATAATGTAGTATATAATCGAGTCAATCATGCACATTAGGAATCCATCATACACATTAGGAATGATGAAATATCAATTAAACTAAAAGGTAAAAAAATAATAACTTGCAAGAAGAAAATAATTTATTTATTTAAAATAATCAAATACACACAAACACAATACATGATTCCCCAAATACACCTACACTCACCAAAATTAGGTTATTTTTAAATGCAAAATTAATTCAATTCTTAAGCGCACCTAAAAATGGCACAACCCCAACGGGCTATATACCGCCTGCCCCTCCCACCGCCACTGAAACGGCGTCACTGAAATTCATCAGCTCCCTTTCTTTTTCGGTGCCGTCCCTCAATTTCAGCTTCTTCATTTTCGGGTTTCGTTTCTTTTTGATCCATTTGCTCAGATTTCGTACATTTTTTCGGGGGGGCGAAAACCGATTTTGATCTGGGGCGGTGGAAAAAAAAAACAGAAATCGATGGAGGAGAGCGTGTTTTGCCAGTGGACTGTGATCCGATCCCTGCTGGCGATTTTCCAATGGTGGGGTTTCAACGTCACCGTTATCATCATGAACAAATGGATCTTTCAGGTCGGATTTTATGTGTACACTTTTCGTTTCTTATTTCTGTATAATTTGAATTGGGATTTAGGTTTTGGAATCTGAGGTTTTTGTAGGATTTAGGTTTGTAATCATGTTCTGTTGCTTTGAATTTCAGATACTAATTACAATTCTGTTTTCTGTGGTTAAGTAATGTGGATTGTATGTATACTGTTGAATGCATTAGTTGAGGTCTTAATTTTCCTCGACTTGTTAGATTCGAATCGAGTTGTTGGAGCTTGTAGATGGTGTGTGATTGGGTTTGCAAATTACATAAAGTCGATGAATTCTTTGATTTATGCTCATATATTTCAATCAAACGGTCATTAACCTCCAAATGCCTTTTTGGGTTTTATGTTATATGACTTATGATTTTTTTTTTCATCCCGTTTCTTTTTTGTTTAACAGAAATTGGACTTCAAGTTTCCATTAACGGTCTCGTGCATTCATTTTATTTCTTCATCAATTGGTGCGTACGTGGCTATTAAAGTTCTGAAACTTAAGCCCCTTATTCACGTTGATCCCGAAGACCGGTGGAGAAGGATTTTTCCCATGTCGTTTATATTTTGCATAAACATAGTTCTGGGAAACGTGAGCCTTCGGTATATTCCTGTGTCTTTCATGCAAACCATAAAGTCTTTCACCCCTGCCACAACAGGTAAAATTTCAGAGTTATTTAATGGGGATGGATAGTCACTAAAACTAAAAGTACACTTCACATTTGGCTTAATCACAATTGCAATATAATCTAAGCGTATAATTTTAGTTTTTGTATAAACTTGAAGTGGGGTTTTGATTTTTCGTTTTTTCGTTTGTTTCTTACGAATTGTAGATGCAAGACAACAAATTATCATGGATATTTTTGAAACTGTGAAAGTTAACCGTCTCTATCTTTTTTGAATAGGTCAAACTTCAAAAATAATTTTTGAATCAACTTTGATTTTTAACTTATCTCAGTATGCCTAAACTTGTAAAACATGATATGATCTCCATTGTGAAAAGCCTACCTAAGGTTTTAGCATAATTTCAAAAGCCTCTAGTTGTAGCTCAAAATTTACAACCCCCGAGATTTGTATCTCCCTTACAAGTTCCTCTGTCTTGAGGTTGCAATTTGTAATTGTTTTTTTTTTTCTGTTATTTGGAACACCATATTAACCTTAAATAACACTCGCATTGTTTTCAAACAGTTATTTTGCAGTGGCTAATATGGAAAAAGTACTTTGACTGGCGAATTTGGGCTTCCTTGATTCCCATTGTTGGAGGCATTCTGCTTACTTCTGTCACAGAGCTTAGCTTTAACATGCTCGGTTTTTGTGCTGCTTTATTTGGCTGCCTTGCTACCTCCACAAAAACCATTCTTGCAGAGTCTTTATTGCATGGATACAAATTCGACAGGTAAATTACAATGTACAATAAAAATAGTTGTATTTGCCTGATTCTCAAAACAAAGTCATATTTCTGTATTACTAGTGGCCCTTGAGTTTTTTTTTTCTGCCTTTCAAAACTACAACCTTAAGTGTGGATAAAAAGGGTGTGCTTGCGGGAAAACACAAAAAACTCGAGTAATTTGTGTAATTAGAGACCACATGGGTAATTTTGTAATTTGACTTGACTATTGTCAACTATGATGATAATAACAGTATTCCCAACTCCCAATTCATTCTCAACTCCATTTTATTTTATCGCTTTATTTGTACTGAAAATGACAAAATGGATCATAATTCCTCGCTCTCTGTTTATTAGGATTTATTATTTTTACCAGAAATAATATCTTCATATAACAAATACTGCAAACAGAATTGGCAAAAACATTTCAAGATTTTTAACCATTGAATTTCTTGTTTTATTTTTGCAGTATAAACACTGTATACTACATGGCCCCATATGCAACCATGATCTTGTTTATGCCAGCCATGGTTCTGGAGGGGTCGGGGGTTGTGGAATGGATTCAAACATGTCCATCACTTTTTTCACCCCTCGTTATAATATTTGGGTCTGGGGTGTTGGCCTTCTGCTTGAACTTCTCTATTTTTTACGTTATTCACTCAACGACTGCTGTGACCTTCAATGTTGCTGGAAATCTTAAGGTGCGACTCTCTCTCACTCTAATGAAGTACACAACCTTTTTTTTTTGTCGTGCAATCAAGAATTTGTTACATGGAGTAGAATTTGTCGTGTAATCAAGAATTTGTTATATGCTTTCTCCATTTTTTATTAACAAAAATAAATTATACTACAATATGTACCCTTGATGTTTGAACTATTTAAAAAAAAAAAAAACTAACTTTCAAGATTACAAGAATACCCCTGAGATTGACCATCCTTAATACCCCAGGAGCAAAGTTGTATAAGTTTGAACCTTAGTTGAGTTTCTTTGCAATTAGGTCAGTGCCTTTTTCAGTCAACCCTTTGAAAAACTCCATTTGCAATGCTTTTATATTCTTGATATCTAATTACACCACTCTCATCTCAGGTTGCGGTTGCAGTTACATGTTCGTGGCTCATTTTCCGAAACCCAATCTCTATGATGAATGCTGTTGGGTGTTCCATAACACTCGTCGGGTGTACATTCTATGGATACATAAGGCACTTGCTCTCTTCTAACCAATTCCCGGGGACACCTCGTACGCCGCGTACCCCACGGAGCAAAATGGAGTTGATCCCATTAGTTAACGAAAAATTAGACGATAAAGTCTGACTCGGTGTGTAAGTTTACGCCTATAGCTTGGACAAAATGGCTCGGTTCGTGATCACTTCTAAAAGGAAAGTTTAGTTTGTTGTTGGTACACATAGTGGCTGCAGGATTACTTCTGAACAAATCTGTTTTAGCCTTCTTTTGAACAATGCAATTACTTCCTTATCTTGTATGAAGAGGTGAATGCATGACAATATTAACTCAAAGAAAGGGGAAATTGCAAGAACACCCTTGATGTTTAGTTATATTACAGTCTTGCCCTTACATTTATTTTCATATAAAAGAGAAGAATTGAATCTAAGCCAAAAGCCAGAAGTTTTTGTGCCATCTAGTGCTGATAAGGTACCCTCCCATTCCCCTGCTTTGCTTTCTAACTCCTATTGTCAAACATTCCAAATTGTCGATGCATTGTTCCACAAACTCTTCTGAGCTGCTCTTCATCAGCATGCTACAAGAATCGAAAGAGTCGTTTATTTGCAGATTAATTATAAATAGTTACCTTAAATATAGTTTAATTATGAACTGCAACATGAATAGTGAGAAGAGGGAGGGAGGTATTTGCAAGATTTGAAAGACAATTGGGGTATTTTTGCAAATAAGCTGAAACTCAGGGAGGGTTTTGTAAGTAACCATAAAAAATAGTATGATTTTGGAGAAGAGGGAAAACATGGGTTAATGATTGTGGGTACTGACCAACTGAGAAATGCAGAGGGCTTCTTTTGACCTAAGACCAACACAGAGACATCCAATTTCTTGACTTGGTTAATTACTGTTGCCATTTTTGATCCTTGGATCACCAATGCTTCAACATGAACCTGAGAGAGCACATAAAAAAAAACCCATAAATTTATAGGGGAAAAAACTCTGTTTTCACTGAAGGCACACATGAGCAAAAAGATTCAGTGATAAGATAACAAAGTAATTGTGATACTAAAAGAAAATTGAAAGGGGCTTGAGGATAAAAAATCACTGATGAAGAAAATATGAACTTTATACTGTATTTAGTTGGAAAGTGAGAAAAAAAGGCTTCTTTTACATATTACAAACCTACCCTCAAGAAAGTGACAACAGCAAGAATGTACCCATAAGGTTCAGCTTAGTTACAGAAAACCCTGAGCAACTTTTTTCAAAATCACCCATCAAAGATTCAATTTTTTGTTCCAGAAACCTCTGAGTGAGCATCTTTTTTCAAAATCACCCATCAAAGAATCAATCTTTTTTGTTGTTCCAGAAAACCTGAGCAACCTTTTTCAAAATCACCCATCAAAGATTAAATCTTTTTGTTGTTCCAGAAAACCCAGAGCATCTTTTCCTCAAAATCACCCATCAAAGATTCAAATTTTTATGATTGAATGAACAAGAAGATTGAGGAATGTCAGGGTCAAAACAGTCAAACTACATAACACCCACCCACCAAAAATCAAGAATCTAAACACTGACCTCAGGCTTACAGGCTCTGCAGAGGGAGGCAAGGGAGTCAGCAAGGTGATGAGAAGTGGAGAAATCTTGAGAGCTCTCCATCTCATCTGAAGAAGGAAGAATGTGGAGCAGGGTGAGTCTGTCTGCCTTGTTGGCAACATGGGTGAGGGCCCACATCATTGCGTGCTTGGAGTGTGAGGACTGATCCACAATCACCATTACCCTTTTCTTCCTCATGAACATGTTCCCATTTTCTCCACCATACATATTTCTCAGCTCCTACATCTGATTCACCCCACCCCCACCCCATCTCCTGGATGTTGATTTCCTGCACACACCTTTTCTGCTGCTCAGCTGCCTCATGAATGAATCTGAACTGGGCATCTCTCTCCTCTCCTCTCTCTCTTTCTCTCTCTCTCTCTGCAAAACCACTAAAAGGGTCTCAAGAAAATGGTGGTTTCTTGAACTGAAAATCAGTGTGAGCCTCCTGTGAGGGCAGTGTGTGTTTTAAGTTTGTTTCAGTGTGTGTGTTTTGGGAGGTGAAGGACAGAAGGACAGAAATGGGAAAGAGGTGGTGGGATGATTGATGCAAATAATTTTTTAGTATTGTTTTGATTCAAATTTTTTTTTTGGGAAGAATATGTAAGTTTTATTCTTTATTAATTACCCGCCGACCCCGGCAAGATAGTTTCTTGACTATTTTGACCACAAGTATTTCATTTTTCTTATCATTTCAATTTCCACAGTATTTTATACAAATCCGTCCATCTGAAAGCGTATATTGTTTCGCATTTTTGCTTTATTTTAAAATGATTGAGATAATACTTTTTATTAAAAAATAATTGTTTTTTAAGATTTTGCACACTAATTAAGAAGATAATTAGAATATCGTTGTCGTCATGTAAATATAGATTCGGTTCCGTATTTATATATTTTGCCAAAAAAAGGAAAAATATGAATTATAATAAAGTGGAGCCACAAAGTCCTACGAATAATGATAAAATTTTGATTATTTTGGTAGATCTCATTTATTAATTTATACGAGGACGTGCAATAATTCATGGCCGGAAAATGACAACAATGAAAATGAGTATTTTTACTGTTGCACTTCTGTCAAAAGTTCAGAACTTATTATTACCATAAATTGACCCATTCATTACTTTTTCCATTCCTTTTCTAATAATTTGTTTTAAAAAAACTATTCACTTTATTTTTGAAACCTATTTTTTATTGGTCTGTTTCTTTGAGACAAATACAAATGAAATGTGTATGTTTCTCTAAAGGCATATGATTACGTTTTATCAAAAAAATACTGTAGATTTTATTTTAAATTTTACCTAAACAAATGTGAAATATCTTGGAAAGAAAATATTTATCATATCTACTTTTAATCTTTATTATTTCATTTTCAAATATTGAAAAGGTTATGTTTAAATACAGCACAGAAATCCAGAATTGCAGATTCATAAAAGCATGTAAACCAATAATATGAAACTGTACGTTTATGCAGTCAAGAGAGAAAGCCCAAGATGTCAGAAATTGGGCCCTCGAAAATTGGCCCATTTTAATTTTTTAGTCGTACGCTCAAATTATTGCACCCCATTTAATTCAGCTTCACGTACTATTCTATTAAAATACTCCATTGATAATTTCTATACGTTGATTTTATAATATATTAGTATATAATTAAAAGGAAAAAAATGTACAAAATAAATACTAGTATTTTTATAGTTTTATATAATGAAAAAGATAAGAACAGTGTGATGGAATGGGTCAGGGTTTTATTCAACTACGGCCCAAATACATTAGCAGGCCGCAGAATATTGGGCCGCTCGCCGTCTAGGCCCACTTATCATAAGAGCTGAGCTACCTTTGTAATTTATGCACATTGTTTCCCAAGAAAGAATTCAAACTTTAAAATGAAGTATAAAAGGCAAGACAACATTTTCAAAATAAAAATGAAAAAAGTGCAGATCTTTTACTATTGACTATGTTAACTGTATGATTCGAACGAACAATCTGAGCTTTCTATATAAGGAACAATCCGAACTTTCTACAGAATTACTCGGAGAAGTTTAAACCTACTCTAAATGGTTACCACCACTATACCTAATAATTTCCATCTCTGACATCGAGAGTCTTGCTCATGAACTGGGACAAGGAGCTGTGTTTTACACAGCTCGGAAAAGAGATATCAGTTCAGCACTCGTTCGTTCTGTGTGTATATACTGAGCCACAAACAATCTTAAGATAAGTTAATCATGTCAACGTTGTTAACTAACTTCCCCGTGATTTCTATGAGGTTGGTTTTTGGTTACTGTATTGACGAAGCAATGAGATTTCTTCGGATGACAATCCCAGCGAACCAGAACTCAAGTAATGACGTGGGGCACGTGCTCTGTTGTAAAAGAGGAGACTGTTAGTAGAGAACATCTTTAAGCCATCTTAAATCTGAGTTTCAAAGAATTGAAGCGAGTAAGATTTGACAGATAGGATATACCTTCGTTGATTTTTTCGAGTGCATTCGGATAAGCGCAACTCTTCGTATCTGGAAATCTGACTCAATGTTGAGGCGTACTCGTGAAAGGCAGCACCCTTCACCGATATATATGATCGTGAAGGGACTATAGTTTGCAGTATACTGCTTAGACACGAGCTGGATTCACTGCTTCTGGAAAGCAAAAAAGCAGATGATTAGTTATAACTAGCAATCAAACATTATCATATAAATTGTAGCACTATTTATTATTTTTGAAAAATAAATAAGTTTGCTCTCCAAAAGGAACTATATAATTGTTGTTGAACATATAACTGTCTATTTGTTTGGCAAAAAAAAAAACAATTATGTTAGGATCCTAACCGATGGGAACTGAGATAATTTTTAAAAATAAATAAATAATCAACTGGGTTAAATACTGTACCTTGTCAAAAGATTGGGATTCTTTGTTGTTTTGTCGTCAGATCTGTCAGCCTTCCTTTGATCTCGACTGGCCATCTTCCCCAATGCAACCGAGCTTGCTGAGGACGATAACATTTCCGAGGCCAAATCCAAGATGTTTGGGGACCCCACTACAGAACCCAAAGAAGCAATCTCCTTAGAATAGAGGCACATTCCATGCTGAGCAAGAACTGATGACATCTCCAGTTGAGTATCATAATAAGCATATGAATGTGGTTTCTCACAAGGATCTTCAGATGACCCCAAAGAATCCTATACATAATAAATATCCACGTTTTAATACACACATGAAAATCATAAACATAAATTAGTAGTATTAAATTGAGGGGAGAAACTTACGAGTGCTAAAGCCCGACAGTCTTTCAGTAACAAATCTGTTTCTGATATCAAATCACTCATTTTATGGCCAAATATTAAGCCTCGACAAACAGTTTTCTCTTCTGCAGTGACATACTTATTCAAATCAAGGCATTGGTCGTGAAGCTTTTTCCATGTTTCCTTCACAAAATCAATCGCCCGATCAGCATCAGAGTTGACCAAGGGTGGGTCTAATCTCCTGGTGAAATCCACACGGCTACACTCATCCAACAGTTGATATCCCCCCAGAACATCCACCTCGGATTTCGAAAGAGAGTCCCCTATCTCCTCTGGCTCGACACATGTACTAAAATCAAAATAATTTTCTGGCATTTCCTTTATATGTAAAGACTTGGTAGGCTGAGATCTAATAGAAGGTCCGAGAATTGAATCTTGTTCTTGGAAGATGCAAATATCTCCTGTTGTATTACTAATATGACCATAAGACACCGTAGCGGAATACAGTTCGGATTCTTTAAAAATATCCGACTCAGGAACGAATGAAGATTCTGGAACACATGACATGTCAAGTGATTTGCACGCATCCTCTGTCTGAGAACAATCGCCGATTTCCATAGGCTGACAATCATTTTCCAACTTGTCCATTTCCGAATTAAAGACGGGCTCGATTTTGTTTTCCGTATTAAGTATATTTGTATTAAGATCTTCTCAAGCTAAAACTAGTGGAATATCCAAGCACTCGTCTTCTGAATCAGAAAGAACCATGTTGATCTTTCTACGACTATTTTGGCGGGAAAATGCACTTGGGGACTCAGAGAAATCAAAAAGTTCACAATCGGGCTCAAACTGTACACATTCAATTTCTTCACGTGAGCAATGACTTAGCATAGCCTTTTTTTTCACCTCGACAGTGTCCCATTCAGCAAAATGTGCGTGGATATTACTTTCTGCTGGGTCTTGTACGATAGTTGTGTCCATTAAGCCATCGGTTTCTTCCATCAAGGTCAGAGACTTATTAATCTCGTCAGCCACAAGGTCAGACAGAGGTGAAGGGTAACCCCAATGAATTACTCTCGGAAGCATGTGATGCCCGGCATCAATATCAAATAACGCCGGCCAGTATGTCGCATGCAATTCATTACCTGGACAACGTATAAACAATGTTTGTACTGAGAATGAACTATATAACAGATGAACTCAGCAGGTGTACCAGTCCCAAAAGGAAAAAAATGCAATTGTAAAAAAAACTTCTAGCAAAAATCGAACTGAGCATTTTTTTTTGAAGAGATGAAAATTGATCTTTCAAATAAGATACTTGATATAAACAGCAACTAGTTGACGATAACTACCTCTCCAAGGAGTTCGACCCTGGCACCAGAACTGGAGAAGCATTATGGTTTTGCGTATGTCTCCTTGGCAATAATCAACAAATCTTTCTATCAGGGAAGGATGAATATTAGCCTTTTCTGCACCACAAATCTAGAAGGGTATTACAATACCATAACATAAAGAAATAGCAAAATGAAAAAATGATTAGAAGAACCAAACAAAGAAAGTATACCATAGAGACTAGTCCAAGTAGCTCCTGCACTGACGGAACAGAAAAACTTAACTCCAACCTATCCAAATTCTTTGGGAGGACAGGATTGTCACCTGAAAATTAATTACAAAAGTCAGTTGACTAACAGGAAATTGCTAGAGCTGTCAATATTGCCCCAGCCCATTCGACCCTGTGTTTGGGGTTGGACTAGGATTTCTTATGTACGAAATGGCCCAGGATTGGGCTCGGTTCGGGCTGGAACATTTGACAACTCTATATGCAGCAGATCCCAAAAACAATCAGAATTCCTTACTATTGCTTGTCAATATCATGGGCCTTTTCGCTGTCTCTGCAAGTTGTTGTATAGCTGTAGTAAAACCATGATCTTCATGAACAGTAGCATCCACATCTTCAAAAAGAATCAAGGTTTTAAGCACACCCTGAGATTGAGAAGGTTGGTTTGATCCGGAGACTGACGAGTTGGGCCATGAGCCAGTATCTGGAGAATTATTCAGATCTAATAAAGGTGTCACTTCAATAACTTCATCGTCTGAGCAATGTGTCTCCTCATTTACAGCCTTGAAAAACTTTGATAAGGATTTGTTGTCTGATTTTGTTGAGTTTTCTACTGTACTGGAACAAAAATAGGAATTCGAGATATGTTAGTAATGTTGTATCTAAGTCTTCGGATGTGCATTTAAGAATATGCGTTTTCCTTGGTAGACTGAATCTAAAGCCAGTGATTAATAAGTCTAAACGAACCGCTGAAGCCAGTGAGATTCCACAGCCTCACCAAACTTTTGCTTTATGAGAGCCCCATTACGCCAGTCTGAAGCATTTATCTAGAGCAAAAGAGAAACAAATTAGGTATATTAAATGAATCAGATCAAAATCTCAATAAATTACCAAAATCCATGCTTAACTTAGGCGATTTACTTAAATAGTAGTACCTCAATAATCTGAAATCCTTGATCTCTGGCACAAGCATAAATGGCAGCAGATTTTCCACTCTGAAATAGAATGAAGGAACCATCAGTCGAGAACAATAGAACATTATGTTTACATGTAACTAAACAAAAGAAATTTGTGGCGCCTTGAGCATTATATGCCATCAACTACAAAAAAAAAAAAAAAGGAATACCACTGTTTATGAAGTGCGCTTCAAACTAATATCAAGAAAATAAAAGCCTGAGTGATAGCAATTTGGCACGAGTGTTATCTCGACTGAGCTGGGTTGTGGGATAGTGATATTATTAATGGTAAAGACCCAACTTACCAACTCTAGGGGGATGCACAGACTATGGAGCAAAAACAAATACTATGCAGATATAACATATAAAATATTATGAAGGTAAAGCTGGAAGGTGAAAATATGTGACATGTACCCCAACTGGTCCGGTAACTAAGAGAACATTCTTCAAGTTTTCTTCACCACTTTCGGTATCAGAATCATTTTGCTGATAATCATGATCAATATCTTGCATGACAGAATAATCCTCATCAATGCAACCTCTACTGGCTTGAGAACCCTTTTTGTGCCAAAGATGAAGCCATTCACTTAATAAATTCACGGGGTCACCATTACCACATATCTGACAAGAAAATCATAGATATCTGTATGAATAAAATAATTTAAAATGGAGAAAGGAAGGGAAATTAAGAGCCATGTTAATTCACGGGATCAAAAAAGAAACGTAAATTATTCCTTGGATAGAGTATGAAGACTTTCATATGTTGTAAGATTTTGCATCAGAATGTCAAGAACAGACTAGTTAATATCTTAATTAGTGGAGGACACATGATTATTCTTCCTGAAAACAGATTATTGGAACCCCAACCAAGGTCCTTCATACATGTTCTATATTGATTAGTCTTCCACAAGAAGCTTAAAACTTAATATACAAACTGATCTAACCATTTACCTTTATGCATCTCAACTAATACCCTTGAAATTATGACCGCAAAAAGGAATGCATTCCTTCACTCGAAACAAGAAATAGTGAATAAATGCTTTGGCTAGTTTAATGCAGACATATATTAGAAAAAAAACTTCGAGAAGATATTGACCCCATTCTTAAAAGTAGTTCTTCTAACACTTGTGGATTTAAATATTCAATAGGAAATAGTATTATATTTCATAAATCAGCATACTATAGAATTGTGACTAAAATAATGTCAAATATCAAACCTGTTTGGCATTCTGAGGCTGGTACTTGTCTGTCCATAGACAATTCTTTGTCGGAATCTGAGAGGTATGACAGCGAGACATCATCCTGAGATGCAAAATAGCAAAAATGAGATTCTCGTATATCACTGGCTGTTACCCAATGCACTTTAACTGTTATCGGTGTAGAAGGGTCTCACATAGGTACGAAAATTAAGGAATTATGGGGAAAACGAAAAAAAAAAAAAAAAAAGGAGGGGCGGGGATGAAAATTTTCAGTGAGAAATGAGAAGAAATCTTAGTGAAACTTATGGAGAATAATACAAGGAAGAAACTGGATAAAAATGCATGACAATTCTTATTTTTTATGGTTATAATAAAATTTTACCTTTCCTCGAGTAGTCTGTCCTGGAGCTCAGACTCCAAGCTCACAGCACAAGAAACCCCATCACAGTCGTCACTTATTTCAAGTATTTGGTCCTGAGAATGTAGATGACCAAATTTATTGGTATATACAGCAAATGAATAAGGAAAATATGCACTACATCCAGAATGAGTACAAGACAGGGAAGAAAACATGTTTCAAGTAGGACATGTGATTCTATTGAGATTCAATCCTGGGTCAACAAGTCAAAAAAATACAATAATATATTACCTGCAACATTGGTTCAACTGATGTAGCAAGTATATCTTCTGCATATTTTGGCAGCATATCTGAATCCATTTGTTGGTTACAAATTTCTCTATCGTCGGAAATTAGTATGGGTGAAAGATTACTTGAACATTCTGGTTTATTAGGCAGCCCATGAAACGCTTTTTCTGGGACAGACCACATGTGAGAGTTTTTGTACAATGAAGTTCTGGTGAAATTAGAGAAACTCAAAAGGTTGTCAAAATTCAAGGAGTCAACGGATCCTTCATAAACTGATGAGCATCCACAATCTAGACCATCACTGACCCTACTTTCGGAGAAAACCCAATCTCCCCAGTTGAAAGTAGTAGGATCACCCTGCATATGCATTTACACAACTTAATTAAAATGCAAATATCCATACTCAAATAACAGTGAGACTAATGATAAAAACTTAATGCTGAAATGCTATTTGGGCAAAACAAATAGATAGCATACCTCGACATCCTCAAACACATGTATAAGGTTAAAGGCAATGCCTTTTTCTTTTCTCTCAGAAGACCGCTTACTTTCTGAATCAGTCAAATCTTGGCTTGATTTCCCCCCTTTCCACGACTTAAAAAATGGATGAATTTGTTTTCCAGAGAAAACACGTGAATTTTCCTGATATAAAACAAGGAAATACTGAGACCAAACCTTTATGTTATGACAATGATGGTAAATAGTTTCTTCGGACTTAACATAACTAAATACACTCTTTATTAAAGGCAGACACTCTACGAAAGAAGGGGTGGAATTCAGTTAACAAACCTCTGCTGACAATTTTGCTTCTAATCTGAGATCAGGAATTGTCCGCAATTGCTGTTCCTCCACTTCAATGTCAAATGGGATCTGTTTGCAGCATGAATCTCTTTTGCCACTTTTCATCTTTTTGTTGGGTGTTGAATTCTTTCTTTCCTTTCTTGGAGTTGAGTTGTCCTGTCGCTTCTGCTTGCGAGGAGTACTCCTAGCATCTGAATAAATTATTCAGCAATGCATTAGGTGGAAAAATTGTAAAACCAGATTCCAGCTTAATGTCAAATTTATGAGATATAAACCATTCCACATATCGAGGTAAAAAATAGCATATTAGTAATCAAGATTGGTAGAGATCGACGAATAAGAACTTTTAAAACTTCATAGTGTTTCAAATAATTAACATACTCGCACGAGAGCTTGGAGTAGAACAATTTTTTTCATTGTCTATAGGTGACTCGGTCAATGCCGGCTGTTCTTGCTGCTTTTTCTGGTTCCGTCTCTCAGAGGCCTTCACAAAGAAACTGGGCTCTGCAAGAAAATCAACTAATTATGCCACATATGATACTCCGTATGACACATCAACTAAAAAAGAAAGTTTTAGTAATCGAAATAGGAAGTAAGGTATCCGCTCACTATTGATAACTGATGAGCCGTTCACAACTTGCTTGGTTAAAGTTTCTTCGTCATTTTCTGTGACCTGAAGAGATAAGATAACAGAAATAAGAGTCGAAGAAAATATGATTATTTTACCTTATTTATATGACCTTTTTTACATCATTGTTATAAGGAATGACGATGTACAAACGGTAAAATTTGGCCTTAAACAAAGCACTACTGGCTTAACTATCATAGCACGATCAATCGATGAGAATACAAATTAAATTGCTTGCTAATCAAGGCGCCACTCAAATATAGTTTGATCGAAACTCGATTAATTTCAACCCTAACACTGAAATTCAGTACATTGCATTTTCCACGAAATTGTAATGATAATTATAATCATAGCAGCTGAACCAAAATAATATGCCCTGAAAAGCAAACACGCACCTTCTTAGGAGAAGCCTTCGAGTTACACTTTCTCTTGCTTCCACGCCGCTTTTTACTACCACCACACTCCTGCTCTTCTTCTGCCACCTCTTCACCCCTGCCGCCGTTGCAATTTTCACCTCCCTTGATCGAGCTCTCCGGACGAGGGAACAGCGTCGATTGGACCAATCTTCGCTTCACATCCTTCACATCCATAGCTGAATTAGGGTTTCCGATTCGGATTTCTCTGATCTGTATATGGAAAATGGGGGAATTGTGATTGGAAAAGGGTTTTGGTTTGGGGATGAAAGGTAAAGAACAGGTTTTTGTGAAGACGGTAAAATTAAAATTCTAACAGAAGATTTTAGGCAATGGTTTAAGGCGACCGATTGAGCCGGTAGCGGGTTGTTTCGTGTGTCTCCCTTTTTCGCGCGCTGTTGCGTTTTGTTTCGGCGGTCGAATGTTTTTTCCCGCGCATAGGAGATGTAGATTTTGTTTTAACTAAGTTGGTAAAATATTTGGTTATTTGAAATAATAAATTATAAAAATATTTATTTTGGATTATTTTGGATTTTTGTAAATTCAATATGTATCCGCGGGGCGAATATAATATATAAATTGTCGACTATGTGCAATTTCCAAAACCTATTTTTAATTAAAAAAAACTTGGGTTGATTAATGGAAAGAGATTATATTTTTGAAATTTTATTTTGAAAGTAGGGGTAACGTTTGGGTTCGAAAGCCCGAAAGCTCGACTCGAAAACTAAAAAAAATCGTCATTGGCGAGTGCAATTTCTTTTTAGATCGGCCCTTCAAGAGCTCGAACAAACAAATGAAATAAGTCCGAATCGGAGCATAAAAATTTTGATATCAAAAGATCAAACAAGCTCGTTTTTTATTTTTTTAATTAATATTGTATATTTTTATATAATTTTTGTTATTTTTAATTTTTAATTCAATATTAAAAAAATTTAATTATAAATATTATTTGAAGTTTAAAATTTCATAATTTTTTTATTAAAAAATTATTTTTATTTAAAAAAACTAGAAAACTCAACTCCACCCTATGATCAGTCTCAAGTCGAACCTTCATTTTTTAAAACAAAAACCTAACCCAGCTCAGCACACCCTATGATCAGTCCCAAGTCGAACCTTCATTTTTTAAAATAAAAACCTAACCCAGCTCAGCACTCGCCCAGCCCTACTAATAAATAATTACAAATATTACCTTAAGGTTTGATCTAATTTGCAAATAGCTTCCTGATCAAATATTATCAAACTTCATTCTATTTCTCAAATGAACCTATGACCAACAAATGCCTTCGAACAGAACAGGACAAAAAACGATTAAGCTACCATTTAAAAAAGATGTACATTCAAAATGAAAGATGAACAATGTTCTATAAATGTAAATAACAGACATTCCTCATCCAAAAAAAAAAAAAAAAAAAAGGAACAATCCCACACTCCAATTGAAGGTAGTAAAGCTCACCCTATAAAACCAAGGGGTTTTCCAAGATTTATAAGCAGCAGCTTCGGCTTTGCAAACAAAGCCCAATGATCCTATAAAAAAAAAAGGCCTTACAGATTCCGTCGAGAACAAGATCTAGTGACTCTCATATTCACCTCCCGCTTCTTCACACTGCCCTTCAAATTATCGCCGTGACCACAATTTCCACTCTTTTTCTTGTTCTCTTTCAAAACCTTGGTTGGACATGTATCTTTTTCCTCTGCAGATTGTTTTGGATCAAGATCGCACTTGATAGTTGTATTGCTTTCTTTGGTGGCATCAAGAGACTCGACATTTTCGCATGACTCGCCAGCATTATTAGCCGCCTCAGTTTTGGGGATAGTTGTATTGCTTTCTTTGGTGGCATCAAGAGACTCAACATTATCAGCCGCCTCAGTTTTTGGGATAGTTGTATTGCCTTCTTTGATGGCATCAAGAGAGTCGACATTTTCAGATGACTCGCCCACAGTATAAGCTGCCTCAGTTTCAGGGATAGTTGTATTGTCTAATTTGGTGGCATCAAGAGAGTCAACATTTTCGGATGCTTCGCCAACATTATCAGCCGCCTCAGTTTCGGGGATAGATGTATTGTTTTCATTGGAAGCATCATCAAGAGAGTCGACTTTTTCAGATGCTTCGCCAACATTATCAGCCGCCTCAATTTTGGGGATAGTTGTATTGTTTTCTTTGGTGACGTCAAGAGAGTCCACATTTTCAGATGATTCACCAACATTATTAGCCGCCTCAGTTTCGGGATCTGGCTTATTTAACTTGTCAACAGCCATGGCCTCGACAGATTCAACATCCACTTTCTCCTCTAACCCTCCAATGTCCTCGCTCTGCTCTTCTCGATTATTTTCAGGTTGAGTTTCAACTTTGGTGGACTGTGTGGCTAATTTTGCATTTTGATGCTCAGGTCTAACTTCAGTGCACTCGGCAACTACACCTAATATTTTTCAGGAAAATAGATAAATAAATGGGAATAAAAAGTGATGTTGACCCAAAAGTTGGTTAACCATAAACAAATGTAAATAAAAAGGGATATTTTCAATTTCATCCCTGAGGTTTGGATGTGCCTTATAAAAATGATATACAAAAGAAAAAAGCCTTTGGTTAGATAAAATATAATGAAATCAAATTTCAAAGGGAATTTTTGTTAACTTGAAGATTTATTTTTGTTTTATTGCACATATACCAAAACTCGGGGATGGTTTTTGTAAGAATCCCTACACAAAGACCATGAAATACCTGCAGAATCTATTTGCCCTTTAGTAGAGAGATGCCCTACAACAGGTTTCTGTAGCATGTCTACACCTGGAAATGCAATCACGCTCATGTTCCTCATTTCTTGCCTTGTTGATTCTTCAAGGGGCCCAAAACCAAATACTTTTGTCCACGTTTCATTGAGCTCAGATATTGCAGGTATTACCAGTTTTTCAACACCAAGCGAGCGGAGAACCTGAGAAGATGTATATGAGCAAATGAACTGGCTAAAGATGAACAAAAAGGCATTCCCAATTATATAAGAATTCACAATTATATAGTCATATTTGACTTTTCACACAGATTAAGAAAACAGAATTGGAAATTACATATATGTAATTTTTATTCTTGATTTAGGCATATTAAATGAAGGGTGTTAGTTGTACAGTTTATATTAAATAGGATTATATAGTAAATGTATGGATAAATAATAGTACTAGGTATTGAATATTTCTAGTGGACTATAAAATTGGGACCGCCTAAGAAGGAATTTGGGACGGAGGGAATAATGTATTTGCATAATTGTAAGTCCACAGCTTTCAAAGAAAGAAAGAAAGAGAAGCATACCATTTCAATTGCAGTTAAAAGCCTGCCACAGATCCCTTGACGGCGGTACATAAATCGAGTTCCAATAAAAGGCATCTCAGCTAACTGACTCCCATGAATTCTATGTTTGAGAGATCATTGAAGAATAAACCCGTCAATGCATAATTAGATAAACAACACTAGCCAAGAATATCAATCAAGATTATATACTTAAACTGCCATTAATAAGGAAAATAATACATCACAAAATGTGAGGTAAAAATAAAAAGTTATAGATGTTAATGATGATAAAAGTTATTACCAAAAGTTAATGATAAGAAAAATAATAAAATAAGTTAGATTATCATAGAAAATACAATTACTACAAGTTAGATTCTTGTCAATGCCTAATGGACACAATCTTGCAGCACATATCACAATATCTGGAAATGTCAGATCGTAGTCTTCATAAATCTCATTTTATATATATGATACACATAGGAGCACGAGTCCAACAAAGAACAAAATCAACAAATGTAAGATAATGATAAAAGACATACAAGTTAACATCATAAATAATAGTAATACAATATCCAAAACAAAATTATAAGTAGCGAACCTTATAGATGCGGCTGCAACAGATTCGTTGCCCTTCTCTATAATAAAGGTATAAAATCCCTCGTAGTTCAACCGTATAATATTTGACCTAGGATAAAGAATACAAAATGGATGAATGAATAATCAAGTTTTCTACAAGTAAATGCAAGAAGCCTATTTCACCATTTAACAGGCAAATGAATATCTCAGATGAGAAAACATAATATATATCAACCACTGCTAATAGACAGGCTGTTTTAGCACAAGCAAGAGTGCAATAATATTGTGTAAATACAAATTATGATGCATAGATCTTATAAATTTAGTATAAGACGTCTGGATTGCATTTTGACCATTATAATGATCACGACTTCAGTCTTTCTTATAACAATCCATCATAACTCATAAGGCACGTGAAAAATTGATTTTAAGTCCCGAATATTTGAACTGCTTGTAAATTCAAAATAATGTACAATGCAAATAAAATCAAAGTCGATCTAAATAAGAAATGATTATCAAAGATATCCTCATGATTTAACGACTTAATGGAGTGAAATATATCATATAAAGCACTTGAAAGTGCTTACCCGCAACTGTAGACAACATTGTGAATCATATTGGTCCCACTTCTCTCATCAATGATAGGTACAAAACATTCATCCATGACAGAGAATGTGACAGCTAACTTTGCGTTGCTTTCTACCTTTGAGGCATCATTAATAGATGCATCATCAGTAACAACATGACGGAGAATAGTATAGGAAAATCCTCCTTCAAGTTCATGTTTAACACCAACAAGAACCTGCAACTGCTCGAAAATCTGCAGATGAAATGTACTTGACATGTTAGCACCAAAATAGTTATAAGGTTAGACTGAAAATCCATAACCGGTAATTCTACTGGAATGTTGATTTCAAATTGTCCGAACAAAGACTAATAAAGCTGATGTGAGGTACAATATTCTAAGTGACAGTATCTATACAAAAGGCAGAGCCGAAGTTAAATAAATGGATTTCAAACATTTATGAGGAACCTCACCAAATGAAGCAATGCATTATAAAGCAAACAAACAAATAATAAGTACCGGGGAAACACTCATATGAACATCAATTTCCCACTTCATTAGCTAAAAAATTTCCTAACGCTATTTCAAGAAGAAGAAAAAACGAATCTAAAAAAATTTATCTTCTAATAGCTATATTCTGGAACAATGGCTGCAGAAAGTTTGATGAGTTCCTAGAACAAGGGAAGTTTTAAGTTAATATTTCTTTATATTTTCAGCTGAAATAACACAACAGTATAATTGCTTTCTTAAGTGTAGTCGGGTTTAAACAGCAATGTGACAAATCGTGCAAAAAGTAAAACTCTGTAAGAAGAAACCAGCGGCATTTGTTAGCTAGCAAAGTACCTCAAAGCATTTTTTTCCACAGAAGGATCTATTTCCATAGTCAAAATCTTCAGCAACTGTCCCTTCAACACAACGTGCATGAACTGCATAAATATACAAATAGATCAGTGTGACCGGCATTAGATTGAAGCGCACCATCATGAATATGGGGACTATTTCACAACTGGGAGGCATAAGATTGAAACTCACATTTCTGCTCACACAAATGGCATATAGATAAATTGCTATCTTCATCGTCGTCATGGTCATTATCATCATCGCTAGTTGATGTATTCCCACATGCCATTCCACAGAACTTGCATGAACAGTAAACACAGTGCCAGTCTCCAGAAGGAACCTGCAGTAAAGAATTTATGAGTACGTAAATCAGTTCAATTTTGGAGAGGTTATAATATCCAAACACGAATCAAACAGAGGGTATGGCCTTTTGATATTCTGTAGACAATTTACTATGAGAAATATTTAATAATAGTCATAACATAATTACGCATCCAATAGTTACTTTATATGGCCAATAAATTATAAAAGCAAATAGTATATCTGACGGAAGTTCTACGTAACACATAATAAAAAAACATAATGGCTTATGCTGCAGTCTAGTTTCTGATTTCAATGCCACGAGGAGAGGAAATCAATTAAATATAAACATAATCACTGTGGGTAATCTATTCAAAGTATGATACGTCAACAACAGGAGATCTTGAAAATTTAAGAACACCGTGCAATGCGCAAGCAAAATCACGTTCAATTGTCCATGCAGATTGCAGACAATTAGAATAACATGCATTAAAAAGTTAATGTCAGACGACAAAAAATATAGCAAGAAACAAAAGAGTGAGATAGGGGGTCTCGCAATCATACTTCAATGCACAAGCAGCCATGATGGAAAGTCGATGGACAACTGTCACAACAGATCAAGTCACCACCATCACCACACACATTACACGTGTCGTCATTCGGATCGTCACCTTCCACATCCACATGAACGAATCCAATGTTATCTTTGTTAACATATTTTTTCCAGGAATCTACTAAGCAGCGAGAAAAAGAATTCCCAGAATCTAGATATAAATCCTCATATGGCTTTCCAGGTGTACCCCCAGCATGAGACTCAAATTCCAGAACTCCATGAGTTATATTACAACAGTCACAACATATCCCTTCCTTTGTAAGCTTCCCCACAAGCAAAATCTTTCTACCCCTCTTATACTTCACCTTCCCGCCAAGAGGAACAGTACCTAATTTAATCATCCAGGCAAGCAGATTCCGATTTCCCTCACATGCTTCAGAATCACCACTATCTGACCCATCCCTACGTTTACGTGCCAACAAACTCCGCTGGCTGCCTCTAACTTTAACCCTTTCATCTGATGATTTACTTTTAGATGACTCCTTTGTCTTTGTTTTGATAGTCCGTCCAGCAGTATTCTTCTTTTTGCCAGATTTCTTGCCTTTCTCGGTGTTTCTGAACAGCATTCTGAGCGTCTCCTCTGGTATAGGACTAAATGCTGAAGCATCTATCTCATCTGCCGTTCCATCATCAACCCTCTCTTTAAGCTTCTTGTAAGCCAACGTTACTGACCAGTAAGCTCTCTTTTTCCGATCAACATATATGGCATCCTCATAATCTTTGGTTAGCCTCTTCCTGTATTCCACAGTCCAACCGGCCTTTGTAATCATACCAACTATTTGATCCCTCACTAACTTCTTTTGTTCCCTAAGACTCATTCCCTTGCATGCAGCACGGTCGACTGTTGCCTTTTCCTTCCTCGTAACAACACTCCCTAAATCATTTGAACCAACTTTAGTAACTATTTGTTCCTTCTCTAACTGCTTCTGTTCATTAAAAGCGGTTTCATTGCCTTTGCCAGACTCAACTCTTTCCTTTTTCTGCTCCGGAACATCGCTCACGAGATAATTTGTGCTGACCTTTATTCTCTTCACAATTTTCTTCTTAATTCCCAAACCAATATTCTTATTCTCTATCTTAAGGGGCCTTCCCATTTTTCCAGATCCTTTCGGCCTTCCTCGACCCCTCCCTGTCCCCTTGCTTCTAGCAACCACCTCCTTCAAGACCACTGTCTTGTCACCTTCCTCAGAATCAACTCTGATTTTACGAGGCCGTCCCCTCCTCTCCAACTTCTTAGGACCCACAAATGGAACCTCACATTTAACTTCAGTCTTCCGAGGTCGTCCCCGCTTCCCCTTCTTCCGAGGAACCAAAGATTGAACCTCACATTTAATTTCCGATTTCCTAGGCCGTCCCCTCTTACCCTTCTTTTTCCCTTCCTGCAAAACCGGCCCCGTATCTGCATCTCCAGACTCCTTCACAGCCACCTCCTCCCCACCATCATTCTTATCCTCAACACACACTGTTCCCATCTCTTCACCTTCATTCTTATCCTCAACAAACACTGTTCCCATCTCCTCACCTTCATTCTTATCCTCATCAAACACTGTTCCCATCTCAATCACCTGCTTTTCACCATCACTCATGGCCACCGTCCTCGACCTCAAAACCCTAACGCTCTTAGGCGAGCCATCTGAAACTTCGTCCCCCTTATCACCACTCGAATTCCCGTCCTCCTCCTCTTCCCTCTTCCTCTTCCTCTCAACCACCGGCTCCTTGTTCAGATCAATCGATCCGCCTTCAACTTCCTCGCCCCCTCCATTCATCTCCGTCGACATCCGAACAGAATCCTGCACCGCGCCGAAAACAAATGAGGAGAAAAAAAAAGGTAAACAACACTCAAAATCATCACAAATGCAACGTTCCTTTTTCTCGCACGGAAAATTGAAGAAACGGAGAGATATCTTACCAATGGCGCGCCGGGAGTGAGCAGGTGAAAAAAACAGCGAACGGGGTGATACGTACAGATGAGCTGTATCTATATGTTTTCTATAGCTTCTTCCACAGAGGAGGGTTTTGTCAATTTTAAAAGTGTACAAGGGGATTTGGGGAAGATGTAGTGATTTATACTGTGGTATTCCTTCCTATTTATTGCTTCTGTAGGGGCGATTTCGTAATTTCCAATTCTTATGGGATTATCGAAATTTTCCCTCCATTATTTAGATTTGTTCGTCATTATAATAAAATTTTGAAATTCGATGCAAACAAATAAATAAATTCTATTTTTTCCCCTCTAAAGTAACTTTGGAAAATCGGGATAAAATTACATATAATGAAATTTTCCTTTTTTATATTTTATGAAATAATATTATGGTCTACATTTACTTTTCTTTTATTCAAAAAAGCAAAAAAATATTCATGTAATTATATCATAAATGGGGTGAGATTTAATGATAAATTTGACTGTATGTGCTTGTTTAAGTAAATATTTAAAATAGGATGTGAAATTAATTATGTGAAGATTTCTTAATTGATTTATTTACAATTAAATTAAATTTTGATTAAAATTAAATTAGTCACATTGCATGACGGTTACACGTGCAAGGTATAACCGTTTGGTGATGTGTGACATTTGACTCATTTTATAACATTTGTATTTCTATTTTTTTCCAATAAAAAATATTGTAAAATAAATGTAATTTTTTTTGTAGCACAAATAAAATTTGAAACATAAATTAATATTTATATAGTATTGTACTACCTACTGTATTTAACAATTAAAAATGGATATAATCTTGATATTCATGGATTCCCTCCAAAACAAGCTGGTTTGAATCGAAAAATAATGATACATACGATTTTTTTAAATATTGATGTACATACTGAAATTTACTACATTTTTCGACGTATTTATAATAAAAGTCGATAGTACTACTGATTGAGCTATCGTTATGTACCTTTTTTTATTACTAAAAATCGAACTATTATGGATCTAGCTAATAAATTATAAAGCGATCGATCTTGGTACACACGATATGGAAAATACGAACATTTTGTTAATGTATCCATTAGAATTCGTGAATTCATTTGAGATATAATTACTTCTTCTATCTCAAAAAAAAAATACAAAATACAAATGAAATATAATTATTGAACTATCATTATTTACTTTTTTCATTATTAAAGATCGAACAATTTTTAATCTAGCTAATAAATTATAACGAAGTCATATCTTGATACATAAGATATGGAAGATTCGAACCTTCTGTTAACGTATTCACGAGCGTTCGTGGATTCATTTGTAATATAATTACTACTTCTATCCCAATAAAAAAAAATATTGTAAAATGAATGCACTGCTGTTTTTATTTTATTTTTCAAATTAAGAACAAATTAAATTTGAGACATATACTTAGTAAATTAATATTTATAGAGTACTAGTATTTATACAATGAAAAATGGATATAATATTTATTTTCATGGATTGCCTCCAAAACGAGCAAGCTAATTTGAATCGAGAAATCATAATACGTACGATTTTTAGAATATTGACGTACGTGCTGAAATTTACTACATTTGTCGACGTATTTATAATAAAAGTCGGTAGTATTGAGCTATCGTTATGAACCTTTTCTTTATTACTAAAAATCGAACTATTATGGATATAGCTATTTAACAAATTATAACGGCGATCGATCTTGATACACAAGATATGTAAAATCCGAATATTTTGTTAATATATTCATTAGCGTTCATGGATTCATTTGACATATAGTAATTACTACTTCTATCAAAATAAAAATAAAAAAAGTTTTTTCACAAAATACAAATGAAATATAATATTGAACTGTAGTTATTTACTTTTTTATTACTAATTAAAGATCGAACAATTTTGAATACAACTAATAAATTATAGCGCCGACAACTTGATAAATAAGATATGGAAAATTCGAACATTCTTTTAACATGTTCATGAGCGTTCGTAAATTCATTTGTAATATAATTACTATCTCAGCAAATATTGTGAAATAAATGTACTACGTGCTTTGTATTTTTATTTTATGTTTGCAGAAGACAGATTAAATTTGAGACATATATAGATTAATATTTATATAGTACTAGTATTTATACAATGAAAAATGAATATAATGTTGATATTCATGGATTCCCTCAAAAACGAGCTAGCTAGTTTGAATCGAAAAATCATGATGCATACTATTTTTAGAATATTGACGTACGTGCTGAAGTTTACTACAGTTGTCGATGTATTTATAATAAAAGTCGGTAGTATTGATTGAGCTATTGTTATGAACCTTTTTTTATTACTAAAAATCGAACTATTATGGATCTAGCTATCAAATTATAACGGCAAACGATCTTGACACATATTGAAAATCCGAACATTTTGTTAACGTATTTATTAGTGTTTGTAAATTCATTTGACATATTACGTACTATCTCTATCCCAAAAAAAAAAAAAAAACAAGTTTTTTCACAATATATAGAGGAAATTTAATTATTGAAGTGTCACATATTACGTACTATCTCTATCCCAAAAAAAACAAACAAGTTTTTTCACAATATACAGAGGAAATTTAATTATTGAAGTGTCGTTATGACCATTTTTTTTATTACTGAATCGATCTTGATATATAGATATGGAAAATCTGAACCTTCCGTTGACGTATTCATGTGCGTTTGGGGATTCATTTGTAATATAATTACTACTTCAATCCCAGAAAAAACAAGTTTTTTCACAAAATACAAAGAAGAGATATTTATTTATCTGGTTAGCACGTCGATCGATCGAAAAAGGATCATCGGAATTTCAAGCTGACAACATACATTGACACCTTATATATATGATCACAACTCTATAGGTTCTGGTATAGATTTCTTGTCCACCACAGGCAACTCGTTGGCCTTGTCGTCGTTGTCGATGATAGACGACGAACGCTCTTTGCTCTTACCCCAAACCACCGAGTAAAGCCCGACTACTATGATGGCCGCCCCAATTAAGCTGCATGCATTCGACGTACATTAATTTATTACAAGTCGATTGATTCTGACTTATAAAACATGTTCTTGATTCGAATATATATATGTACATTAATTTATTACAAGTCGATTGATTCTGACTTATAAAACATGTTCTTGATTCGAATATATATATATACCTTCCGAGATGAACTTGTTCGGACAATACAATGGCCCCCAACACGGCGGTGATGATCATGCTGACCGGACTGAAGGCGGTCACGAAAACCGGGCCCCGCACCTTGTTCACCACGCTCTGCACGTAGTAAGCGATTCCCGAGCAAACAATACCCTAACCAACACGAAGAACGATGATGTTATAATATGAAACTCCTACAGAACTACTTTTCACATCGGTTAAAACTACATTTAACATCGACTTAAAACAGATATTATAAGCACTGATTAAAAACTTGTTGGTCTTTACATCTGTTATTTCATAAACCGATGTAATTAATATTATTACATCGGTTAACAACAACATTTAACATCGCATTGAAACGGATATTATAGCACCCGATGTAAAAACTTGTTGCTCTTTACATCTGTTACTTTATAAACTGATGTAAATAATATTCGTACATCGGTTAATTGTTAACCGATGTAAAAAGTAGATTAACCGATATAAAAACTACTTTTGTATAGTTATATATATATCTACATTACTACATATATATGTATTGATTTCTAAACAAATGCTCACAGAATATGCAGCAGCCAGAAGCCTAGAATCGAAGCCGATAGCCCAAGCGCTCTTGTTACGTTCCATCACCGCAGCCACAATCCCACCCTCGACAGTTCCCATGATGCATACCAACGACGTCAAAGAAAGCTCGGCCGGATACTCCTTCAACGTTATGTTCTAAACAAATAATAATTTTATCGACATTAAGCGAAAAAATAAGTAATAATATTAATTCGTCGAGAAATTAAATGAAACGATCGAACTGATTCAACTCAATCAACCTGCAAGATAAAGAAGCCGGACCATCCGACTATACACGTCAGCAACAAGAGCGTGCCGGTGATCCAGTGCTGGTCGGAGGCCGCTCCGGCGGCCGCTTGGTGGTGGCTGCCGCCGTGAGAGTACCACAAAATGTCGACGACGGGGCCTTTGTAAAGGGTCATGAGCATCGCTCCCGACACGGTTATCGATGTGCCGATCACTTTGGCTAAGCAGTGTACCTTTTTCAAGTTGATCTTCTCCAACCTATGAGGGATTGATTAATTAAATTAATGTAAAGTACGTACGTAGTTAGTTAGTTAGTTAATCTACCATTAAGTAGGAGTAATAATTAAGGTATTATTAAGGAATATGGTATAAAAGTTTTCATTATTATTATAAAAAGCTTCACACTTTTTTCACTTTATATTTTTGTCATTACTTGTAAAATAGTACTAAAATGTTTTTATTTACATTTTAAGATAATTTTTTAAACAAATAATGATTATTATACCCTTATTATATCTCTGTATGTATATATGTATAAAAAAGTTCCAATTGAAATTTTATTTTAATTTATAATCAAGATAAACTAAGTACTTTTAATTATTTAAAAACATTTAAAATTTCCATAATTTCAAAAATTTCCAATAATTAATCACCTGAAAATGACAGCCAGTATGAAGGTGATTCCTGGTAATATGTTGACCATGGCGGACGCGAACGTCGCAGACGTGTACTGCATTCCGACGTAGTACATGTTCTGGTCGAGCACCGGCCTGTTTAATCGTATAATCGCGCAATTAATATTAATTAAACTCTATACATAATTAATCATGTGAGTGATTAAGTTAATTAGTAAACATACTCTAACAAAGCAAGCACAACTATCTTGAGGAAAACCGATTTCGTCAATTTCGGCCTCGACTTCCTGATAAAACACGAACGAAATGTTGTCGTTAGTAAAAAAAAAAACGATCAAAAGCAAACAAATTAAGGAAGATTGATTTACTTACTTTTCGAGAAAATATGCGAATGGAGAAACGACGAATGTAGCGACGATGTGGCGATAGACGACGAGAATCCAATGGCTAAATCCACCCCTCATGGAGACAAGGGTGATTATGTACATTCCAGCATAGCCAAACTGGAGTGCCACCATGGCCAAATAAGGCTTCATGTTGTTAAAAGCACCAAGCAAATTCACCTCTCCCATTTTTATTTATTTTTATTGTTATTTTTGATTCACAAGTGATAACAATAGTTCTTGTTACATGGTCTTTATATACACACAATTAAGAGAGAAAAAAATAGAAACCCTAATGAATTTTACACCTATGTTTAGCACTAGCTAGCTCCTTTTATTTTTAAATTATTTTAAATCCCATTTATAGGATTCCTTATCCATATCAAACAAGCAACGTGAATCTTTTGGGATGAATGAGTTTTCCAATAGAAGTTGTTTCAACTTTCAATTACTTTTATATACATATATGGGTGTATTATTAACAAATGGGGTTTTGTCATTTTTTTGATCACCAAATGTTGTTAGGGTTTAGTGCTGTCTGATTAATTGTGGGTACGATTCTTAATGCTAATTTGATTAGTGTGTGGATGATGACTACCCACTTTAATTACTTGAAAATGGCTTCCATAATCAACTCTTTGTTATGGTAATCACTATTTCTCTCGTTTATATATATATATATATATATATATATGGAGAATTTCCTACACAGATTAATGCGTACGAACTTCCTAAGTTTCTGAATATTATATTCATTTATATTATTATTTTCTTTTTCTCTCTCTATATATATATTTATTAATAAAATGTTCTCAATTCTTAAATTGATTCTATTTTTTTTTTAAACGTGAAAATTATGTATTTATTTATTTTATTAATTAGACAAAAAATTAATACAAATAAATAAAAATATTTGATGAATTAAAACGTATAAAAAAATTATTAAATTTATTTGTTTTCCATCAAATTAATACTACAGCTTAAGAACTTAATAAGTTAGAACTAAATTAAATTAATTTTTTTTATAAAAATAATAATTATTTTTATACATTCTTAAATATCAATTTTTAATAATTATTTTTACACATTCTTAAATATCAATTTAATACTTACAACTTAAGAACTTAATAAGTTAGAACTAAATTGAATTAATTTTTTTATAAAAATAATAATAATTTTTTCATACTCTTAAATATATTTTTTTTAAATTATGAATAATGTTTTAACTTTAATTTGTATTTGAAGAAATAATTTATTTTTTTTATTTTTTTTATTTTTAAATTAATTGAATAAAATTTAATTCAATGTATCTAAATTGAAATTAAAATATAAAAAATAAGTGTTTGATCTTAGTAATTTTTTTTTTCGGCTAAGTTTTTTGTCCAATAAATAAAAAAGATTATCTTAAGTTCACGTATTCACGAAAGAAAAACACAACAAATAAGATATATTAAAATTAATTTAATATAAAAAAATATTTAAACATTTTCTAACAAAAATATTTTGACTAGATAGTAATTAGATTTTTTTTATTAATATATATACATAGACAAAATTTTATTAATATATAACTAGAGAAATTTTATTTTTTTATTACTTATTTTTTTTTTGTTGCTGTAAAAGGGCATTGGCAATATATTTACATGTGAAATTGAAAACATCTTTTAATTTTAAGAAGCTAGCCTAAATTCAAACGCAACATTCATCTTTGTCAAATACATTCATCTTAGTCAAATACTTACTGTGGTAGTCCCCAGGGGCATAGCCGAGTGGTAAGTCCTGTGATGATGTGGGTGAAATTCCCCGGCGACGCAGGGTTCGAACCTCGGGTGGGGCAAATTTTCATTGAAATATTATGAAGGTTTGTCCTGGGGTTCGACCTGTTGGCTCTCTCGCACAGGTGTCTGCTACTCGGGCACATCCCTCGATTTACATCCTACCCGATCGAGGGACCTCCGATCGGGTAGGGGTGGAGTTTCTCGTCTAAAAAAAAAAAAAAAAAAAAATACTTACTGTGGTAAATTATTTGATGTTTGACAATCTTAGTCAAACATCTACTACTATCAAAACAAAAGGCAATAAGTAAATTATAGTCAGTGTTTGACAATTTCTTTTTGGGTATGTAAATCAATCAATGTTTGTTAGTTTTTTTTAGTAATTTTCTTCTTATCTAAATATTTGTTCTTAATGTAGCAAATAAATAAAAGAAAATGTTCAATATAATTTTCTATTTTTTGTTATATTATATAAAAAATTATATAATCACAAACGACATTGATTTAGTGCGAAACTATGCAGATGGAATTTAATGCTCATGGGAAGTGATTCAGACAGAATATATCATAACAATATCGACAAAGTCCAAAGTAGCCGATCCATCGCTAAAATGGTTCATGTCAAAGGAGTCGAATCGAGATGAGTCTCGCCTTTATATATACCGTCTCCAGTGTCGACTCGAGTTGTCGAGTAGGAATGCACTTGAAAAAGATGTTTGGGTTTGGTTGAGTTTGCTTCTCTCATCAACCACTTGTTTTTGTTCGGTTTCCAGACGTATGCACAAGCTGAGTCATACCAGATTCCGTTGCTTGTCTCATCTTACTGTACGATGTTTCTTTAATCAGAAATCAGAATAATGAAAGTGAAAACGACCTAAATAAAGCAGGGGTGGATTCTTGATACGTTTTTCCATATCCAAGGCGATAGAGAACGAAAAAAAAAAACATCGTATTTTTCCTCGATCAGAATCGGGAAACAGGTAGTTATTAGTACAAAATCTCAAAGGCCTAATTTCGAGGTGTATTTTTTTTCTGGTTTGCTCTGTTTCAAGACTAACAACATGTATATGTTCGGAATACGAAAGAAAATTTGCTAAACTAGAACAGGGAAAATAATCTGGGAAGAGTCGAAAAATCTATATGAGTTTCTTCTTGTGAAAGTATCTCCTCAAATACCACGACTGCGTAAGTGAAACCACGATGCAGAGGCCGAGGGACATCAAACTGTACTTCGCGACTCTGCCATTGGTTTTCTCGTTAACCTCCCTCATCTCGGCTTCCCTGCAATAACAAAAAAAAATTGTTACTCCATTTATTTACTTATTTACGTAACACACAAGAAAATCTCAGAAAATACGACGGGTAATTAATTACCTAGTCATCAGGAAGCCCAAATTCTCATGAATCGACTCCACAAGATCTTCGAGCTTCTGCAACTCGAGTTCAAGCCCCTGCAGACAATACAATGGAGCGTTAATCAAAAGTACATATATGATGTATCCACAAAACCAAAAGAAAAGGGAGAAAAACTTGCCTCGATTTTTTCCTTCTTTGCAATCGAGTCGTAATCTTTAGTAGCGATCCCGGTTCTGAAATCGATACCAACGCTCACTTTTTTCCCATGATGATCACCATCCAATGAGAAGCACACCATGTAGTTTCCAGCCTCGGTTGTTGTGAATGCAAAATCACCGTGTGATACTTTTTCTTTATGATGGATGTCGTTACCATAAGGTGATGTAACCTAAAAGATAGATTAAATTACGATTATTTCACATTCAAAGACTCTCAACTCTCAAGGGGAGAAAACTCAAAAACCGATATTGCTTGAGAAATATTTTTGTATAATTCAATCGGAGTTTGCAATCAAAATTTGTAGCTAGGAATTTATCAAACGAGTCACGAGTAACCAATATGTCATCTCTTCTTCCTCATATTACCAACGAAATCGACAGCAATTTTGGGATTCCTTTCGATTGTTCCTCAACAAAAACAATCTCTTCTACTCGTTTTTCAAAGAAAAAACATCGAACCACAAATCATTGTTACACATTTTCCCTTTGAATTCACTACAAAATCCAATCTAACATATCAATCGATGTTTCAGTACGACTTCTATATCAAGTAGACACTCATCGTTGCAATCCCATCGCATATTCGATCACACATTCAAGACTATATACACTTCTTCCTATAAATACATTTTCGAGAAACCCGAAAATCTATTCATCAAAAGCAGTATGTATATGTTCAACATCAAATCGAATTCATCGTTCGGATCAAACTCTCAAAATTCTGATCTTTTTTCATTCCAAGTAATCACATTTAAAACAAACAAACAAAGTACTTGTAATTTCAATTGAAGAAATTGAAAACCCCCAAATCGAGAAACAGGGGAGGGAGGGGAAAAGACGGAATTAACCTTGACGGTGATGGAGGGATTGACGGTGTTGTTCGCATCGTATTCCTCGCCGATGAAGGCGTAGTAATCGCCCATGACGACGACGTTGTTGTGCAATTCCTCGGAGACGCACTTCGTCCCCGTGCTCGGCAGGTCCAGCCACACCCCACGCGCGGCCGGGATCACGGCCAACAAAAGCACCGCCCAGAAACCAGGGAACTTCATGACTCGATCGCGTGAGAAAATCTCGATTGATTTCGAGTACGAAGTGAGAAAATTAGAGCTACGAGAAATTATTGACCCCTTGTTCGGAAATATTATTGACTAATGATGGTCAGGGATCGTGAGATAAAATAGGTGGGGTGGGAGGCACGCGCTGTGTGGTTGGGTGACGGAGAAGACAGAGTTGACGAGGCGCGTGAGAGGGTGCGAGTGGGATTTGGAGGTGGATTCATTGGCGCCACGCAGTTTTGGTTTCTATGGGCCAATGAGATTTCATGTTGACTGTGTCTTGGGCGTCCAGGTCGGACGTGGGTACTTTGAGGACACGCGCTATATAATTTTATTTTATTTCTTTTTTTTTAATGGAAAAAATAGAAATTATTCCATATGTTTACTTTTCATAATTTGTTGACCTAAAAGTCATGATCGAATACGGTGATGGGGCTGGATTAAAATGATGGAAAAAATAGAAATTATTCCATATGTTTACTTTTCATAATTTGTTGACCTAAAAGTCATGATCGATTACGGTGATGGGGCTGGATTAAAATGTTCGGCCCAATAAGTCCAATAAATTAAAATATGAAACAAAGAAAATAAACTCTATAAAACTAGGTACAATTTTACAATAGTATAATTACTTTCTTATAAAATTCATAAACTTAAACAAAATTTTAGAATATAAACTTTGATGTTTAGATTATATATGATTACTTACAAATGTCTAATATTGTAATTATAAATGAATAAAAAGGAAATCGATATTTTTACATTTACTTCAACGGATTATTTTATTTTTTTGTTGGTTTTTTTATACTTTTGATTCTATTATTTACGATATAGTAAACTAACAATAATATAAATCAACTAACAAAAATAATATTGTTTTATGTATTTTTGCGAACGCGTCAACCTTTATAAAGTAGCTACATTTTAATTTTTAATTCTAGTTTTTAATTATTTTTTCGTTTTATTTGCAGCTGTCCAGGCCGATTATTAAAAAAAATGTTAATTAAACTAATTAATAACAGTAGATAAATAAAAAAATAAAGATTTCATTGTTAAATAAACAAATAAATAAAATACAATAATATAAATCAACTAACAAAAATATAAATGGAATAATATAAGTTGGCTAAATAATATAAATTGGCCTACTTTTTTATTCAAAATTTTATTTATTTTTATGAAGAAAATACTATACCATTTTTCTTATTTATATACATTGTTATTCCCTTAAAAAAATGTTATAAACTTTTTATTAAATTGATAAAAAATAACTTTTTTATTCAAATTTTTATTTATTTTTATGAAGAAAATACTATACCATTTTTATTTATTTATATACATTGTTATTCTCTTCAAAAAAATGTTATAAATATTTTATTAAATTGATAAAAAAATGTAATGATAAAATTATATTTAAAATTAGAAAAATATTTAAAAACTAATAAAACTATTTTTTAAATAAAAAAAAAACAAACGCAATTACTTTGTTATAATAGTAATCTGGTTGGTTTCGTAGTCTAAACTAAAAACGGTTACCAAAGCTCATGTTGCTGCACTCATATGGCTATACAAATATCGTCAAAACTTGAGATTTTGATGATTCGATTATGACCCCATATCCATCCAGAGAGTTGTTGCGGTCCCAACGATTGTCAATTTTGCACGAATCAATTCGAATTCATCTTAAATCGGAGCCAAACATTGTTTGAATCGTCGATTTTTCATGGGGGAAATTTTGATGATCACGTACAATGTTCAATTTGAAGAGACTTGGTATTTTGCATTTTAAAGGAATTTTAAAGAGCCAAACTTCATTCTTTTGATTTTTGATCTTCATTTGAAATTTATACGACCTGTGTTTTTAGTGGGCCAATAGTCTATTGGGCCTTTACTTCACAAGAGGCCCACAAACTAAAACTAAAAATAAAAATAAAAATTGAATTGTAAAAACAAAAATTAGAAGAATCTTTGCTTCCCCTTCTCTCGACTGAAAAATATCGATAACCAGAAAACGCCGCTCTGAGAATCTGACCGGCGCTTAGCTTTTTCCTCAGCCGTTGGATAATAGATGGGGTTCACGAAAGACCAGCTCGTTGCTCGTTTTCAGGTTACTTTTTCTTCTTTTTTCTTTCTATTCTGTACAGTAAACCTAAAGATGTAGCAATGCGATTATCTCAAACTCGGACCATGAATTGATTTTCATGCGCTTATGATACAGTTCTTGATTGATAATGTGATGGGTTCGTATAGGTTCGTATGACGGTGCATACAAATACGAGGAATATGTATTTAGGAATTGCTAACTTTAGTTTATGTAGTTGGGTTCATCTGCATCAGTTGTATCGATTCCGTTAGCTAATTCAGAGCCCACGTGCTGCAATTTTGAGATTTAGATATCGGTGTATGAGCTTATGATTTGATTTGTTTAGTTTCAGTTTTAAGTTTGTCTATTTATCTTCAGGAGCTTCAAATCGGGTTTTCGCAGCATGAGCATCCGGTTGCTCTGACAGTTGAAGAGCAGGTGATAATCTGTTTAAAATCCTTGAATAAAATAGAAATACAAAATTATTCCAGAGTATGAAATTACCGTGTATTTTGCACCAGGCGAAGCATGTCGGGCACTTGAAAGGTGGAGTAAGCAAGAACTTATTCTTGAAGGTAAGATGGCTAAAACGCGTCGATGCAATCCTAATATGTATTCGTTTGAAAAGAAACACTTATATACACTTGCTGTTTTCGTTAATAACAGGACAAGAAGCAACGACTGTATATAGTTTCTGCTTTGGCGGAAACAAAGGTAGATCTCAAAGGTAAATATGCCCCCCGTTCTTTTAATTGTGAATTGGATTGATAAATTCACTCAGATAGAATATTACAAGAAATATTGACGAACAAGCATTTTGCAGTTCTTTCTGTAAGGCTTGGTCTGGGGAAAGGAGGTCTAAGAATGGCTCCGGAAGAAGCGCTTGCAGAAATTCTTCAGGTGAGCTAACAAAACCCCTTAATCGTAACACCAAATCAGACTAAGGTATTTTTGAAATACTAAAGATCGTTGGTGCTAATATGTATTTGCATTTATTTTAATTTATTGAAGGTGCCGCTTGGTTGTGTTACTCCTTTCGCACTCGTGAATGACTCGGCTAGGTATGTCTCCTTTTGGTTGTCTGGGCTTAATGTGTAGTATGTTGTGTTTATGCATTTACATTACTTACTATATTGTAATTTAAAAGTATCTTCGTTTTCTGCTGTTTTTTGTGAAGGCATGTTATTTTATTGTTGGATCAAGGATTCAAGAATCATGAATTTTGTTTCTTCCATCCTTTGTCGAACGACGTGTCAATTGGTAAGTGAATGAAACTTTGTTGAATTGAAAACTTCAAAAAATGACCCAAAGGTCCTTCTATGAAAATTCCAGATTGGGTTTCATACGAGAATTGAAACGAGATAACTACATAAACTACCATTGAGAATTGACCTGGTTGCAAAATAAAAAAAATCAAATAATTCTTTCACACAAATAATTTTTCTTTTCAAAGAATTCTCTCACACAAATATGATGCTCCGCAGCTCTCAATGCAGTCGAGCTTGACAAATTCCTGATATCTATCGAAAAAACACCTGCCTACGTGGACCTGGAGGTAATATTGAGATCAGTGGGTAGTAAATTATTTGTTATTATTAGTCAAATTTCACTTTTCACTGTCAATATCGCAGGCTAATCCGAAGGTGGGAAAGGATCAACCTCCAGATCTTGCAGTTTTTGTCCCATCTGACGCGAAAGTCTTAGCTGATCCTGCTGCAAAAACGGGAGCCACTCAAGGTCCTGAAAATGAACCTGTTGCCAAGTCAGAAGCCACTCAAGGTCCTAAAAATGATCAAGTCCCTGTGAATAATAAAAAATCAACCGTTGAAACGGGTAAATTTTCAGTTGGTTCTAGATTAACGTTTTTCAGTTTTAGGTATAGCCTGCTTCACAACTTATCTGGTAATTTTTGTTGATCTTCGATTAGGTTCAAAAGGTGCGAAACCGTCCAATGCTTCCAAGAAAGCGAAAGAGAAAACATCTGATGCCGTGGACCCGTCAATCACAAATGCCAACACGGATGAATTTGTTGAAGAGATTTTGGGAAAGATCAAATCCATAGTTCTCTCAAAGGTCAGTAAACCACAAATAGTGATACCCTTGGCCTAATAAAAAAATTTGTATTCTTTTAATATATAAAAATATCTGTCTCTTGATTCAAAGCAAAGATTAGGGGGCAAATGCAATATTTTATATATTTCAAGGGGGTGGCTGGGGATGAAATAAAAGCTCAGGGGTATTTCGTAATGTTGAAAGATGATTTTGTTTTGTTGTTATTTCGTCAAACCTCAAACCCCTATTTTTTTTTTAATTAACCCTGAAAATATTGTCTCATTCTATAAATTTAGGGAGAGCTTGCAACAACAGTTCAGAAGGATGTGAACAAACTTGGGGAAGAGTTGAAGATAATTACTGTAAGTGTATATGGTTTGATGGATCGCTTCTCTTTATATTTATTTCTCATTTTATCGGGTCTTCCAAATTGAACTTCATTACAACATATATTTCTACCCACTTAATTACATTATCACTTAAATTTTTGCAGAACATTTTCAAGAACAAGGCATACACAGAAGGCTTCAGTGCCGGGATTCATCACCAGCCGAAAAGAAGTTGACCAAGATTCATCGTAAGAACGTAATAGCGGAAAAAAAAAAAAAACTAAATATCAGAGGATAATTTGCCTGTTTGCATATGAACACATTTTTTTTGCCACATTTTTTTCGTTAAATTAGTACAACGACTAGATATTACATATTATATGATTCATCCGTTTATCCTCCTGGTAATGCTGAATATATTTAGAGAATATTGCACCTCCATGAGTCATCTGTTGAAAACCAGGAAAAATTTAGAACTAATTTTAAGAGATTATTCGTTGAGTTATTTATTTCTCACCGGATTGATGTGATATGCGGGCCCTGGGGTTGAGCCCGGCCCGAGAACTTTGGCTCGGAGCCAACATCTCGTGGCGGCAGACCGGGCAAGTATTGTGGAGCCTCAGCCAAGGTACAATACAGTCCGAGTGGTAGACGTGATTGCACGGAAGCTCCCTCGCCTCTTCCCCAACCTCGAATTCCTCCTTGCAGACTGGGCACTCAGAGTCTGTTTTCAAATGGGCCGAGTCGATCTTGACCGTCGGAATCGCCTCGATCACCGACTCCGACGTCGGAGGTGGGCCGGGCCTGTCGTTCTGGGTCAGCTCCTCGATGAGCTCGTTGAGGCCCGGCCCGGTGTAGTAGTTTTCCGGGTCAGTCCTGGGTGGGTCTGCCCTTTCGTCGGGCTGATCGAGGCCCGGCCCGGTGCCTCGAAGGATCACCCACGTACGCCTGGGCCCGAAGTTTTCTTGATCGAACGGGGTGATTCTCCTCCTCGTACGCCTGGGCCCGGCTCTCGGGGGAGGATTTTCGATCATGAGGGTTAGGGCTTCGTAGAGTCGGGCCTCGGGGGAAGGATCGAAGGAAGTGAAGTCGAAGACGGATTGAGTTCGTGAAGAGTCGTCGATTTGGTAGAGGAACTGCCCGAAGCAACGAGGGCAGACGACCTCGTTGGACGAGACTCGGACGGGGAGATGGCACTGGTAGCACCAGAATCGGGCGAAGTTTTGGGTGCCATTAGGTCTTCTTGTTCTTGGAGGGCTAAGAGACATGATGAATCTTGTTTTTTTTTTTTTGCAGGAATTTGAGACAAATATAAGTTGAAAAATAGAATGTGTTTAAAGGGTTTGGACTTGGTAAGTTGAGGAATCAAGTGATTCTCTTTTGTTTGGTTTCTTTCTTCTTAGGCAAATTGTTTTTTGTTTTTTTAAATTAGGTGTCTTGAGAACAAATACAAAACCAGCATGTACTTGTCCAATTGCGTGTAGAAACTTTTGATTAAAAGGTGTAATAAGAGTTTCAAAAGAAAGTAATGAAAATAGTGAAAAGAAAAAAGAAAAAAAGAATATAGAAATTGGCCAATTTTGTTTAATTTCAAAAAATAAATTAAAATAAAATTAATATGCATTTTCTTAAAAGAAGAAAAGAAAAGAAAATTCATCTTGCGCAAAATGCCGCCAAATTATAAATATACTCTCCGGCTCCTTCCTAACTACAAATATTTGAAACTTGGTGCATTGGGCCAATTTAGTAATCAGAAATTTAGATGGGCTAATTAAGGCTCTAATCAAACAATTAAAGCTTTAATAATAAAGACATCATATATAATCAAAATACTCTTCCTTCCAAAATTTTTTAATTGACGTTTTGAGTTTTTCACACATTTTAATAAAAAAAATAGAAAGGAGTAATAAAATCTAACACTCCAAAACAATAGTCATAATTACTAGTTATACGAGGGAGGGAAACAAGCTAGCTAGAGTCATTACAATAACAGTAGTTCAAAAAGTGAAATAAGTTCAAATTGGAGTAAATAAACAGTAAGTAGTAAAATACTAAATTTCCTCTCCCCCTCCTCAGTAGTTGCATCATGCATGGTCTCAGCCACCACTTCCTCCTCCTCCGATCGGGTCATGGACAACTCCTCCTCCTATCGGGTCATGATCATCGTTGAGCTCCGCTCCTCCTAATCCTCCTCCTCCTCCTACTATCGGATCATCTTCGTTCATCTCCTCCAACTCTATCTCTCCTCCTCCAATAATTGGTTGTTGGTAGTTCGGCTGATCATCTTCCTCTATGTCATCTCCGAGGCCCTCCAAACCTGCGTCATTCGGCTCCGGCTCACCTCTAATGTCTCCTCCCTGATCTGCAGCAGCTTCAGCTCCTTCTCTTATTGTCTCCGGTCCTCTCTGGCGGGGGGAATCGCTGCTCTCCATCGCAAGTAACGGGCATCACCGTCCTTGAGGTAGAGGCCGCAAACAACGTACACTAAGGCTCCTATCCATCCTTTCACGGACGATCCTTGTTTTGGATACGGTAAGACAGTCACTTGGAGGATGACTGTGCACGAAATGGTCACTCAAACTTCGATGATCGCGATGTCATCGACTAAATTCAAGACTCGGCAAAAGGGGATGCTGAACAAAGACATCAGTAAACCTAATACGATATGATGCTTATCCAGCCCGTAAACATCGTCCTCAAGGCCCATCCAATCCAAACAAAAATACGACGGATTCCAAGTAGCGGACATTACCACACTTGAGGTGGAGCGCTCAAATGACATAAACTAAGGTCCCCGCCCATCCTTTCACGGACGATTCTTGTTTTGGATATCTTTTTCTGAATTGGTTGTTGGACACCTTTTAAACCTGGACCGTTCGACTATATACTTGTGTTTTGCTCTGTTTTGCTCCACACTTGTGGTGATGATTTTGGAGTTGGTGAATTAAGAAAAATAAGATATTCTTATATATATATATATATATATGGCAGGTAATCCCTCTAATTACATGAAAGCCTTGAAATTGAAATCATTAGTATTCTTCCAATCAGGTAGAAAGTATGACCATTCTTATATATTATATATATATATATATATATATATATATATATATATATATATATATATATATATATATATATATAAATTTATTACACTTTTTTTAGACTAATATTGATATAATTTTATAAAAAAAATATATATACTATAATTTACACACAAAAAAACTAATTTTTTAAGAGTTAAAATTTTCTTTTTTATGTTGAGATGAAAAAATAAAACTAAAAAATAAAAGTTTAAAAAATAAATTGGCTATAATTTACACACAAAAAGTCATTTTTTTTAAAAATTATAAGTTTTTTTCATGTTAAAGTGAAAAAAAAAAAACTAATTATATTATTATTACAAATATATTATTTCAAGTATATATAATATACTTGAAAATTAAGAAATATAATTATATTTCTTAATTCAATCCTTCAAACCTGGACCGGCTCTATACTTGTGTTTTGCTCCACACTTGTGGTGATGACTTTTGGAGTCGGGTGAATTAAGAAAAATAAGATGTATTGCACGTTTGAAGAAAAATAAGATGTATTGCACAATAGTTTTGAGCATATTTTATTTATGCCAAAGTTTTTGTATATGTGTTTTTGGTATGGGTTGAAAATACTCTGAATCAATACTAAGTAAAACTTTAAAAGAATATTAATAATTTAATAATCAATATTAATAATTTAATGGAATATTCTTATTTTACTATTTTTATTAATAATCAATATTTTTACAAATTTATAATTTAATTCTTTTTAACTTTAGACATTAAAAAATATAATAAATACTATTTTAATTTAAAATTTTCAAATTAAATAAATATAAAAATATGTTTATTACATTTTATTTTAATTATTAATGATATTATTATTCATAAAATATTTAATTTTAAAATAATACAATAATAAACATGTTTACAAAGGTAAAAAAATTATATACGGGCATTTCTTTAAAAAAATTACTACATTATAAAAAAAAATGATATAATTTAATAAGAAATTTAAATTGTGAGTCTTTTTTATTAAGTTGCAAAAGAAAAAGGAGTTGTTTATAAATAAATAAAAGTTTTAAGTATATGAATACTCTAACCCAAAATTTGAGTATTTTTTTTTTCTAAAATCAATTCAATGTAAAAATTCACCACTTAAATTTCGGATAACAAAAACCAAAATAACATCTTAAACATTCATCTCGAAAACATAAGCCCGATTCACAAAGAAAACACATTCACCGATTACCCGGAGCGAAAAGAAAAAAAAAAGATGTTCAAGCATTTTCCCTTCATGTATGACATTTCTTCAGTCTACTTTCAAGACCACAAGCCGCTCAACCGTCTAAACAACACAAATGAACAATCCATTGTTGTTCATTCATTGAATCGACGGCTTCTCAATTTCCGGATTCATTGCCCCCGTGAGAGAGGTTGAGGATCCACGGCAAGACAAACGGCATCTCTCCATGGTTTAAACGCCCCTTCTCGATTCAAATTCTGATGAAGAAACATTCACAAAAGGTCTTGTTTCAGATTAAGTGGATGGAAAAACAGTGAAGAAAGATGGCATATGAAACCGAAGAACCGGGGAAATCGAGCCATGAAAATCCCATTTGCACAAACAAATAAGGCATGAACTATGAATAAATTTTCTTACCTGCTTCCAAAAGTAAAATCCACGCATGAGAGCTAACCGTTTCCTCCTGTTGTCTCTCCACTTCACGAGTTCATTTCCAAGCCCTGCACAAAAGAACGTAAGACAAACTCATTTATTTTATTCCTTATTATGCTAAGAGAAACGGTGAGGAAATACTGAATCCCGAAAGATTTTCAACTGACCTGGATGGTCATCTGTGTAGAATTTAGAGTCGAATTCTTTTTTGATGATCATGTACTCAATAATGTCGTAAGGCTTCGAAATAATATCCAAAACTCGTCTCCTAAACTCAACTTCAGAGCGTGCTGGCGCCGCTCGACTACTCTCCCCCACCTGAAATAATACTCAAAAGTTGTAACAAAAACAAATCTTCAGTAACAATTCCTCAAAAATAGAGGTACAAAATCGTAAATTCTAGAAGAACTAACGTTTCTCGATTCACTAGGTGGGAATTTCTTGATGGCAATTCTGGAATGAGGAGATGACCGTTTCTTGGTTACGACTCTCGCATCCTCTTGCATTGATTGCTTCTTCCTAACATCATTTCGGAATTTAGTGCGCTTCTCGATGTCTACTTGCTCATCCGACTCAGTAGAATCTTCAATAATGGCTTTCCTTGAACCACGAGCCGAACGTTTCCTAGAAACGACTCTCTCGTCGTCTTCCGGAAACTCTTCATCAGCCTTGAAACCATTTTGTTTTCCTCTGTTCATCAGCTTACACTTCTCCTGGTACTCCTTCGCGTATTTCAAGAGATGATAATACTTGGGACGGTACTTCGCCTGCACGGCATTTTCACAAACGTCGACATGCTCGTTTTTTTCGTTTTCCGACTGATGCAGCTCGGATGGCTTCACGGCATTCGCGCGGGGGCTTTCTTGATTCTTCTGCACCTCGATTCTTTCTTCCATTGCCACCTCCCCGGTTTCAACAGCTTCTTTTTCGGATACAGAATTTCTTCCAAGATTATTTATCAATGGGTTAGTTAGTAAGAATTTTATTCTATTAAAGAATAAAAAGTTTAAAATAATATAAAATTGGAATTGCTTTAAATCGTATTACATATAAAAGGCATATAAAAGGTAGAAGAACAAAATAAAATTGAGTATCAAATAAAATTGAAAGTTGAAATAAAATAAAATAATAACAAACAAATAAATTAACACAAAATACTTCTAAATCGTTAATTATATATATGTTATAATCATAGATCCAAAATGATTATTTTAAGTTATTAGAACATCATCAATAATTGTGATTTATATAGCAAAATAAATACAAATCTAATGAAAGAATATTTGAAATTGAAATAAATTGGCAATTTTCTTACAATATTGCTTCAAGGTGACAAGGTATTTTTTATTTAGATTTAATGAAAAAATACGTTTCATCATAAATAATTGTGATCTATATAGCAAAACAAATACAAATCTAATGAAAGAAGATTTGAAATTGAAACAAATTGGTAATTTTCTTACAATGATGTAAATAATTGTGATCTATATAGCAAAACAAATACAAATTTAATGAAAGAAGATTGAAATTGAAATAAATTGGTAATTTTCTTACAAGGTGACAAGGTATGCGATCGTGTTTGAAGCGACAACGACACTCGAGCAACAATGAAGAATGGTCGAGTCTAAGGCGATGGCGGCGCTTAAGAGAGAAAAAATGTTCGAGTTTATTGTTTAGGTTTTGTATATATATTGACGGGAGAAATATTTATTTGGTCTCATAAAAATCGGAAATTTTCAATATAGTCCTAGATAGTCATATTTTTTCAATTTAGTCCCATAGAATCCAAAAAATATGTCAATTTATTAATTTTTTGCCAAAAATTTCAATTTTGTCCGGTCAAATGCTTAGGTGGAAAGAAAATTGAAAATTTCTAATTAGATAGGACACATGTCGACTTTTGATTTGTTGAATATGTTTTATTTAATAAAAAATATATATTATATTCCATGTCACATATAACACCTCACTAATTTTTTAAAATTCTTAAATAATTGTTTATGGAGGGAATCGAAGCTATGACCAAAACCCAATAACCCCACCATACCAGACTACCAGCTGAGTTAAAAAGTACATATGATTGAAAATAAAAGCTACTGGTTACTTAAAACTACTCATTTAGAAAAACAATGACTATTGTTCTAATATTACTTAATTTATATATTTTTTATTTATAATACAATTAATAATTTTGATAATTTTGTTATATATAAAATATTATTTACAAATAAAATCACTATTGCTTTAATATTACTCAATTCATATACTCTTATTTTGTATATATAATACAATTAATAATTTTGATATTTTTTATATATTTAAAATAATTAATGTAATAAATTAAATTTACAATTAATTTCTAAAAAATTAAAATATATTTAAAATTATTTGCTAGAATTATTTATTTTTATTTTAAATTAAATTTTATATTTAATTTATAATTACATAATATATGTCATATGATGTGAATAATTTTAAAATAATATTAATTATAATGAAATTAATATCAACTATTCATTTACAAATGTAAAACTATTATAATACAATTAATATTTGGTATAATTATGTACTTAAATATATACATACGTAAAAGAATTTAATTAATCATTTATTTATGTAGTTGAGTTGGTGTGCTAGGGTGTTGAGAATCAAATTCATGACTAATTTATTAAAATGGAATTTGGTGTTGGATGTTTGAAAGTGGTGATTTTGATTTTCAGAAATGAAACTAGCAGACTCTTAACCCTTTGGAAGAACTTCAAATATCAAAGACACCAAAAACACCACTCTCCAATAAAAAGAAAATGATATAATAATAGAACAAGTTTCAATAATACATACAAAATCCATAATTAAGCTAAAATCATATCTAGTTTACAACAACAATCACAAAAGTCTAAAGTTCCCTAAATCCCACACATGTTGATATTAATCATTATACGTTTTTATTTTATTAGTAATTCATTATTTCTTTTTTTTTTTTTTTGTTTTTCACTTTTAGATAAATAATTTTTAAGCAACATCATACAACAAATAAAAATAATAACTAATAAAAATATATACTCGTATTTACATAGTAGAAATAAAATAATAGTAACTAAATATATTTCTTTTTCTTAAAAAAAATAAACATTTTATTTTTCAATAAAAAAAACTGTGTTCTCCATTAAAAAAACTATTTTACAAATAAAAATAACAAGTTCATTAAATAAGAACCACTTATTAATATTTATTTTATTTTATTGTTGTGCTTTTCCTTTTCAATTTTTGTGATGTTTTACTGCAAAAATAACACGTTAATAACATTCATCCAGAAAAAATCACCCATCAATTCACAAAGAAAACACACATTCACCAATTACCCCTAACATTCAACAATTACTCCTAGCCAAAAGAAGAACAAATCACCCATTAATTCACAAAGAAAACACACATTCACCAATTACCCCAAGTAAATCACTTATAGGTCACAATTTGCAATTTTATGATTTTGGGGTTACTTTCATAATTTTTAATTATTGCAATTTTTATGTAGCAACTAGCAAGTGTCTTGTTTGGTGACAATGTGTGTGCATTTTTCCTGATTACAGCCTCGTAATTAAGCATGTTGTTGTTTGTTTATTTATTGTCAGGGAAAAGAGGAAAGCAATTGAGAATCAAATTCATGACTAGTTTATAAAATGGATTTTGGTGTTGGATGTGTATTGTGGAAGTGGTGATTTTGATTTTCAGAAATGAAACTAGAAGACTCTTAAGTTAAGAGTCTTAACACTTCGGAAGAACTTCTAATATCAAAGACACCCAAAACACCACTCTCCAGTAAAAAGAAAATGCAATAATAATAGAACAAGTTTCAATAATACATACAAAATCCATAATTAAGCTCAAATCAAATCTAGTTTACAACAACAATCACAAAAGTCTAAAGTTCTCTAAATCCCACCACATGTTCAAAATCAGAATACCAATAAACCAAGCCGGACTGCCTGTACAAAATCGATGTTCCATTCTGACTAATCATCCTCATCCCCTCCCTGCTAAGTAAAATGGATTCATAAACATGACTAATCATCCTCATCCCCTCCCCATTGACAAGCTTTATATCCTTGCTGCTTCATACGCGGGTCCACTCTATTTGCTTCATTTGTCGGATTTTCTTTATCTCCTTGCTTCATACCCTTGGCTCTAATAAGGCAATCATCGGGAGCTCGTTCCAAATGAAGGCAGACAGCCAGGAGCTTTTCATCCGCATTGCATCTTGCTTCTCAATTCTCAGATTCATTGCCCCGTGAGAGAGGTTGAGGCTCCACGGCAAGACAAACTTCGTCTCTCCATGGTTTAAACGCCCCTTCTCGAGTCAAATTCTAATGAAGAAATATTCACAAAAGGTCTTGTTTCAGATTTAAATGGATGCAAATTAACAAACAGTGAAGAACCGGGGAAATCGAGCCATGAAAATATCGTCTACACAAACAAATAAGGAATGAACTATGAATAAATTTTCTTACCTGCATCCAAAAGTAAAATCCACGCATGAGGGCTAACTCTTTCCACAGGTTGTCTCTCCACTTCATTAGTTCATTTCCAAGCTCTGCAGGCACGAAGAACGTAAGACAAACTCTTTTATTTTCTTCATTATTATTATGCTAAAAGAAGGGGTGAGAAAATACAAAATCCCGAAAGATTTTCAACTGACCTGGATGGTCATCTGTGTAGCATTTAGAGGCGAATTCTTTTTTGATGATCATATACTCAATAATGTCGTAAGGCTTCGAAATAATTTCCAAAACCCGTCTCCTAAACTCAACTTCAGAGCGTGCTGGCGCCACTCGACTACTCTCCCCCACCTGAAATAATAGACAAAATTGTAACGAAAATAGTTAGTGATAACAAATCGTAAATTCTATTATATATCTCGTTTTCATCATATCCATGTCAGAATCTTCACTTACATGAAAATCATCATCAAAAAAATCATAGCCGTCTGTATCAGCATGATCACTCTCATCTCTCTCCTCATCACTGCTCGACGGTATTTCGATGATGGAAATTCTCGAATCATCCGACTCCGTAGATTCTTCAATGATGGCTTTCCTTGAACCACGAGTCGACCTTTTCCTAAAAACGACTCTCTCGTCCTCTTCCGGAATTTCTTCCATTACAACATTCCTAAATTCACTTGATGCGCGCTTCCTGAGCACGCCTCTTTTTGTCTTTTTGCTGACAACATTCCTCTGTTCATCAGCCTTGGAATCATTCGGTTTACTGACCTGAATGTCTTTACCTGAACCAGAGGCCAGATTCTGTTTTCTTTCCCCAGATGGATTTTCGTTTTCCGTCTGATGCAGCTCCTCGGGTCCTAGGGAAAAAAGTCTGAGCAATAGGGATTTGTAAGTTTTGTCCATATTCTCGTCTTCCTCAAACAGCTTTTTATACTCGCCAAGTTCATAATCGAGCATAGCATTCCCCTGCGTACAACGTCTAAACTCACGAACGAGGTTTTGGGGCAACTTAGCTCGGTTCAATATAGGCGCCATCGGATGTTTGCTATATATACCTTGAGAGAAACAAGAAAAACATCAAACTTTGGAAGGTATATATCATTCAAGAAAGAAGAAAAACATTTCGATTGCCTAAAACCTCGGTGACTCAGAAATTGAAAAAAAAAATCTTAACAGCGGAAAAAACGCGCAATTTTAAAACACATCTAGCGCGTGCGTGCGCACGTGTTGAATTCAGTCGGGACGTCTATATATCAATTCATATATCATCCTCAACCAAATTTTATATATGTCAGATCTATGAGAAATGAAAACAAATCTTCAATTGAACATTTACAGATCTCACACACATATAATTATCGGATCTGTGACACTAAAAACATGGAAAAATTAGATGAATAAAAAAAACACAATTAAATCTACAAAATTAAAAATAACAATCAACAAGATGTACACGTGCGTTAATTCATAACGGGAAATCAAAATTAAATTAATAAAAAAAAATGGAGAAATGAAACTCGGTTGACGACGGACCATCGATCCAATTATTACCGGAGACTGAAAACAAATCTCCTATTAAACATGTACACATCACACACACACATATATAAATATCAGATCTATGAAAAACATGGAAAATCGGATGAATGAAAAACACAATTAAATCTACAAAATTAAAAAACGATAACAAATTAAGATGTACTGATGATGCACGTGCGCTAATTCATAACGGGCAATCAAAATTTAATTAATTGAAAAATGGAGAAACGAAATTAGGTTGACAAACGTACGATCCAATTAATAGCTGAGAAGGAAAAAGGAATTTACCGAGAGAAAGCTAAAGAATCTCCTGAAAGGACGAGCAGAATAATCCTCGTTTTCTGTGTGCGTTCAGGTTGTGTGTGTTTGTGTCTGAAGGGACTGCAGGAGGCGGCACTTATATAGTGCGGCGGGAATCCGGGTTGTTTCCGGGTCGGGTCGGACCTACTGGTTATATGAAATGGGTATTCGGACTTTGGATACGCGCGAGGTCAAGGTGTCAGTGTGTCACATACCATATATTCTAATTTTTTTAATATATATAATATTTTTTAATATATATATTATAATAATAAGTAGTACTATATGATCAATTGAATTATTTTTTGATGCATAAAATTAAAAAAAAAAATTATGTTCATGTTTCTTTATGTGTAGTGATTGAATGTTTCAAAATAAATAGTTCAAAAATTGCGCGATTGCCGACTGTAATTAAAAAAATGTATCGTTTATGTCGTTTCCTTTCTCATTTTGGTGCAAAATTTGCGATGTCAGCGCGAAAGTGATACTAAATCGAGCCAAAAGTCGGAAAAAAACATCGCCTATTACGCACACGATTTATGTTCTTGATATAGTCAGTTGGAAGAAAATGATCAATAAATTACGATATATATTTCATCAAAAATATTACACTAAAAATAATGATGAAAAAATATTTTTCAAAGGATTAAATATTTTTGAAATCGATTTATCTTGATAATATTAGGCTCGTTCGTGGCATCTTATGGGCTATAGACAAAATATCAAAATCGGGCTCTCATATTAGATTAAGCTAAAATTTACATATATCTTTTCTCTTTGTATTTTGAGATGTCAAATCATTTATAATTGCATCACTATTAACTTCATATATAAAAAATTATTTATATGAAAATTTTATTTATGTTGATATTAATCATTATACGTTTTTATTTTATTAGTAATTCATTATTTCTTTTTTTTTTTTTGTTTTTCACTTTTAGATAAATAATTTTTAAGCAACATCATACAACAAATAAAAATAATAACTAATAAAAATATATACTCGTATTTACATAGTAGAAATAAAATAATAGTAACTAAATATATTTCTTTTTCTTAAAAAAAATAAACATTTTATTTTTCAATAAAAAAAACTGTGTTCTCCATTAAAAAAACTATTTTACAAATAAAAATAACAAGTTCATTAAATAAGAACCACTTATTAATATTTATTTTATTTTATTGTTGTGCTTTTCCTTTTCAATTTTTGTGATGTTTTACTGCAAAAATAACACGTTAATAACATTCATCCAGAAAAAATCACCCATCAATTCACAAAGAAAACACACATTCACCAATTACCCCTAACATTCAACAATTACTCCTAGCCAAAAGAAGAACAAATCACCCATTAATTCACAAAGAAAACACACATTCACCAATTACCCCAAGTAAATCACTTATAGGTCACAATTTGCAATTTTATGATTTTGGGGTTACTTTCATAATTTTTAATTATTGCAATTTTTATGTAGCAACTAGCAAGTGTCTTGTTTGGTGACAATGTGTGTGCATTTTTCCTGATTACAGCCTCGTAATTAAGCATGTTGTTGTTTGTTTATTTATTGTCAGGGAAAAGAGGAAAGCAATTGAGAATCAAATTCATGACTAGTTTATAAAATGGATTTTGGTGTTGGATGTGTATTGTGGAAGTGGTGATTTTGATTTTCAGAAATGAAACTAGAAGACTCTTAAGTTAAGAGTCTTAACACTTCGGAAGAACTTCTAATATCAAAGACACCCAAAACACCACTCTCCAGTAAAAAGAAAATGCAATAATAATAGAACAAGTTTCAATAATACATACAAAATCCATAATTAAGCTCAAATCAAATCTAGTTTACAACAACAATCACAAAAGTCTAAAGTTCTCTAAATCCCACCACATGTTCAAAATCAGAATACCAATAAACCAAGCCGGACTGCCTGTACAAAATCGAGGTTCAATTCTGACTAATCATCCTCAACCCCTCCCTGCTAAGTAAAATGGATTCATAAACATGTTATATATGTGTCTACAATCTGCGCATTGACAAGCTTTATCTCCTTGCTGCTTCATACGCGGGTCCACTCTATTTGCTTCATTTGTCGGATTTTCTTTATCTCCTTGCTTCATACGCTTGGCTCCTCAATTCTCAGGTTCATTGCCCCTGTGAGAAGGTTGAGCTTCCACGGCAAGACAAACGTCATCTCTCCATGGTTTAAACGCTCCTTCTTGAATTAAATTCTAATGAAGAAACATTCACAAAAGGTCTTATTTCAGATTAAATAGATGGAAAAAAGAACTAGGGAAATCGAGCCATGAAAATCTCTTTTACACGAACAAATAAAGCATGAACTATGAATAAATTTTCTTACCTGCCTCCAAAAGTAAAATCCACGCATGAGGGCTAACTGTTTCCTCCGATTGTCTCTCCACTTCATGAGTTCATTTCCAAGCTCTGCACACGCACGAAGAACGTAAGACAAACTCATTTATTTTCTTCATTATTATTATGCTAAGAGAAGGGGTGAGAATACAAAATCCCGAAAGATTTTCAACTTACCAGGATGGTGATCTGTGTAGCGTTTAGAGTCGAATTCTTTTTTGATGATCATATACTCAATAATGTCGTAAGGCTTCGAAATAATTTCCAAAACCCGTCTCCTAAACTCAACTTCAGAGCGTGCTGGCGCCGCTCGACTACTCTCCCCCACCTGAAATAATACTCAAAAGTTGTAACAAAAACAAATCTTTAGTAACAATTCCTCAAAAAGAGAGGTACAAAATCGTAAATTCTAGAAGAACTAACGTTTCTCGATTCACTAGGTGGGAATTTCTTGATGGCAATTCTGGAATGAGGAGATGACCGTTTCTTGGTTACGACTCTCGCATCCTCTTGCATTGATTGCTTCTTCCTAACATCATTTCGGAATTTAGTGCGCTTCTCGATGTCTACTTGCTCATCCGACTCAGTAGAATCTTCAATAATGGCTTTCCTTGAACCACGAGCCGAACGTTTCCTAGAAACGACTCTCTCGTCGTCTTCCGGAAACTCTTCCATTACCACATTCCTCTGTTCATCAGCCTTGAAATCATTTTGTTTTCCTCTGTTCATCAGCTTACACTTCTCCTGGTACTCCTTCGCGTATTTCAAGAGATGATAATACTTGGGACGGTACTTCGCCTGCACGGCATTTTCACAAACGTCGACATGCTCGTTTTTTTCGTTTTCCGACTGATGCAGCTCGGATGGCTTCACGGCATTCGCGCGGGGGCTTTCTTGATTCTTCTGCACCTCGATTCTTTCTTCCATTGCCACCTCCCCGGTTTCAACAGCTTCTTTTTCGGATACAGAATTTCTTCCAAGATTATTTATCAATGGGTTAGTTAGTAAGAATTTTATTCTATTAAAGAATAAAAAGTTTAAAATAATATAAAATTGGAATTGCTTTAAATCGTATTACATATAAAAGGCATATAAAAGGTAGAAGAACAAAATAAAATTGAGTATCAAATAAAATTGAAAGTTGAAATAAAATAAAATAATAACAAACAAATAAATTAACACAAAATACTTCTAAATCGTTAATTATATATATGTTATAATCATAGATCCAAAATGATTATTTTAAGTTATTAGAACATCATCAATAATTGTGATCTATATAGCAAAATAAATACAAATCTAATGAAAGAATATTTGAAATTGATATAAATTTTTTTATTTAGATTTAATGAAAAAATACGTTTCATCATAAATAATTGTGATCTATATACCAAAACAAATACAAATCTAATGAAAGAAGATTTGAAATTGAAATAAATAGGTAATTTTCTTACAATGATGTAAATAATTGTGATCTATATAGCAAAACAAATACAAATCTAATGAAAGAAGATTGAAATTAAAATAAATTGGTAATTTTCTTACAAGGTGACAAGGTATGCGATCGTGTTTGAAGCGACAACGACACTCGAGCAACAATGAAGAATGGTCGAGTCTAAGGCGATGGCGGCGCTTAAGGGAGAAAAAATGTTCGAGTTTATTGTTTAGGTTTTGTATATATATTGACGGGAGAAATATTTATTTGGTCTCACAAAGATAGGTTATTTTCAATATAGTCCTAGATAGTCATATTTTTTCAATTTAGTCCCATAGAATCCAAAAAATATGTCAATTTATTAATTTTTTGCCAAAATTTTCAATTTTGACCGGTCAAATGCTTATGTGGAAAGAAAATTGAAAATTTCTAATTAGATAGGACACATGTCGACTTTTGATTTGTTGAATATGTTTTATTTAATAAAAAATATATATTATATTCCATGTCACATATAACACCTAACTCATTTTTTAAAATTCTTAAATAATGGTTTATGGGGAAAATATCACAAATGGTCCAGTACGGATGTCATTTCCCGTAAGTAGTCCTGTATCTTCAAAAGTTATCAGGGTTGGTCCTTTTGCCCGGGAAAGTGACGCGTTACTGTCACGCGCCGCCAAAAGTAGTCCTGTATCTTCAAAAGTTATCACAAATGGTCCTGTACGGATGTAATTTCCGATTGCCATGTCAGATTTTTGGCGGCGCGTGACAATAACGCGTCACTTTCCCGGGCCAAAGGACCAACCGTCATAACTTTTGAAAATACAGGACTACTTACGGGAAATGACATCCGTACAGGACCATTTGTGATATTTCCCCTAGTTTATGGAGGGAATCGAACCTATGACCAAAACCCAATAACCCCACCATACCAGCTGACCAAGGGGAGATTTTTTTAAATACACCTTTTGGTACATAAAATCATCATTTTTACACCTTCTAATAAAAAAATTCTTTTATACATTAATTTACGGAATTAACCTCTGTACATCAATTGTTTTAACTAACATTTTATAATTATTTTAATTGTCTTTTTAACTTCCCTTATACAAAACTCGTCTTCTTCATTGTGCCTTCGAAATTGTGAAAGCATCGAATGATGTTTTGAAAATTAATTCAGGGGAAGCAGTTCCATCCTCTTCGAAGATCCTCCCGCAACTGAAGAAGAAGTTTCATCCTCTCTGAAGATGCTCCCGTAACCGAAACTCCCGACCTTTATTTCGCAGCTTCCGATTTCGAACCCAACTCCAGACCCCTGCCTTCACCTCCCCCACCGGCCCACCACTGCAACCACTTTTTGGTTTCTTTATCCATTCAATTTGAATAATGATTTAATGGATTTTGTTAAAATTTAATTTAGATTGATTAAACTCTTATTTAGTAATTTCACAATAAATCGATTTAGTGTTTACGAAATTATTTGGTTATAGAACTTTTGATGTTCATGAATAATTAGTACTTTGTATCGTTTCTTTGCATCTGGTTTGATTTTCTCAAGGAATTAAGTTAACATAGTTAGGGTTTAATCTAAGTCATAACAGAGATTCATACCCTTTACAAAGGATATTTTAGGTTTTTCACCAGATTTTAGTGTAAAGAAGGTTATTTTTTAAATGCAGGTGTATAAAAGAATGCATCTTATATATAAAGGTATATTAACACCCATTTACCCTCAAGAAGGGAGTACATATGATTGATAATAAAAGCTATTGGTTACTTAAAACTACTCATTTAGAAAAACAATGACTATTGTTCTAATATTACTTAATTTATATATATTTTATTTAAAATACAATTAATAATTTTGATAATTTTGTTATATATAAAATATTATTTACAAATAAAATCACTATTGCTTTAATATTACTCAATTCATATACTCTTATTTTGTATATATAATACAATTAATAATTTTGATATATTCTAAAATTATAGTTATAAATAAATAAAAATCTTAGTTTTGTTTAGAATATAAACTTTAGCTTTAGATTATATGCTTATTTAAAAAGTTCTATTTTTTTAATTAATTTTGTTAGTAGCAAATAATTACTCACATTTGTTAACATTTGTTAGAGCTTCCTCGTCATTCTTTAAATTAAACAAGAAACAATAATATTAGGAAAAAATAATTTAATAAAAAAAATTGTACATTTTTTATATCTTAAGTTAATATAAATATTTTAAAAATTATAATTTTATTTTCTTTTTCAACTTAAAATATAATTTTATTTTTCACTTGCTTTTTAATAAATATAATTTTCTATTTCACTTGCTTTTTAATTTTTTTCCCAATATTTTGGTTCTTATCTTTAAAATATATTTACTCTTTATTTTTTTGATAAAAATTAAAAAAAATAACATTTTAGTTAATATAAATATTTTAAAAATTATAATTTTATTTTCTTTTTCAACTTAAAATATAATTTTATTTTTCACTTTCTTTTTAATAAATATAATTTTCTTTTTCACTTGCTTTTTAATTTTTTCCCCAATATTTTGGTTCTTAACTTTAAAATGTATTTACTCTTTACTTTTTTGATAAAAATTAAAAAAAAATAACATTTTTGTTAATTTACGTCAATGTATATAGAATTGAGACGAAAGTAGTATAAAATTAAAGGAAATTTGAATAGACTTTGGTATTTTGCATTTGAAGCTAAATTTCATTATTCTGATGCTCATTGGCCTTTACTTCACAAGATGCCCACGAACAACTTTGACCAATGACCATCGTCATCAAATACTCAATTTCTTTGCTCATAGAGTCACATTATCATCAATGGCTATTCCAATCATGACTTCTCTTGTAAGGTCAATCGAGAATAGAGGGTCGAGCCTCCGACTCTAATATAGATCAAGTTGAACGATTGGCTCAAATAAGGCAATCGGGAGCTTGTTCCAAATGAAGGCAGACCGCCAGGAGCTTTTCATCCGCATTGCACCTATGAGAGAGGTTGAGGCTCCACGGCAAGACAAACAGTATCTCTCCATGGTTTAAACGCCCCTTCTTCAGTCAAATTCTAATAAAGAAACATTCACAAAAAAGTCGTGTTTCAGATTAAATGGATGGAAAAATAGTAAAGAACGGGGAAATTGAGCCATGAAAAATCTCATTTACACAAACAAATTATAAGGCATGAACTATGAATAAATTTTCTTACCTGCTTCCAAAAGTAAAATCCACGCATGAGAGCTAACCGTTTCCTCCTGTTGTCTCTCCACTTCACGAGTTCATTTCCAAGCCCTGCACAAAAGAACGTAAGACAAACTCATTTATTTTATTCCTTATTATGCTAAGAGAAACGGTGATCAGGAAATACCGAATCCCGAAAGATTTTCAACTGACCTGGATGGTCATCTGTGTAGCATTTAGAGTCGAATTCTTTTTTGATGATCATATACTCAATAATGTCGTAAGGCTTCGAAATAATTTCCAAAACCCGTCTCCTAAACTCAACTTCAGCTGGCGCCACTCGACTACTCTCCCCCACCTGAAATAATAGACAAAATTGTAACGAAAATAGTTAGTGATAACAAATCGTAAATTCTATTATATATCTCGTTTTCATCATATCCATGTCAGAATCTTCACTTACATGAAAATCATCATCAAAAAAATCATAGCCGTCTGTATCAGCATGATCACTCTCATCTCTTTCCTCATCACTGCTCGACGGTATTTCGATGATGTCAATTCTCGAATCATCCGACTCCGTAGATTCTTCAATGATGGCTTTCCTTGAACCACGAGTCGACCTTTTCCTAAAAACGACTCTCTCATCCTCTTCCGGAATTTCGTCCATTACGTCGACATTCCTAAATTCACTAGATGCGCGCTTCCTGAGCACGCCTCTTTTCGTCTTTTTGCTGACAACATTCCTCTGTTCATCAGCCTTGGAATCATTCGGTTTACCGACCTGAATGTCTTTACCCGAACCAGAGGCCAGATTCTGTTTTCTTTCCTCCGATGGATTTTCGTTTTCCATCTGATCCAGCTCCTCGGGTCCTAAGGAAAAAAGGCTGAGCAATAGGGCTTTGTAAGTTTTGTCCATATTCTCGTCTTCCTCAAACAGCCTTCTATACTCGGCAAGTTCATAATCGAGCATGGCATTCCCCTGCGTGCAACGTCTAAACTCACGAACAACGTTTTGGGGCAACTTAGCTCGGTTCAATATAGGCGCCATCGGATGTTTGCTATATATACCTTGAGAGAAACAAGAAAAACATCAAACTTTGGAAGGTATATATCATTCAAGAAAGAAGAAAAACATTTCGATTGCCTAAAACCTCGGTGACTCGAAAATTGAAAAAAAAAAATCTTAACAGCGGAAAAAACGCGCAATTTTAAAACACATCTAGCGCGTGCGTGCGCACGTGTTGAATTCAGTCGGGACGTCTATATATCAATTCATATATCATCCTCAACCAAATTTTATATATGTCAGATCTATGAGAAATGAAAACAAATCTTCAATTGAACATTTACAGATCTCACACACATATAATTATCGGATCTGTGACACTAAAAACATGGAAAAATTAGATGAATAAAAAAAACACAATTAAATCTACAAAATTAAAAATAACAATCAACAAGATGTACACGTGCGTTAATTCATAACGGGAAATCAAAATTAAATTAATAAAAAAAAATGGAGAAATGAAACTCGGTTGACGACGGACCATCGATCCAATTATTACCGGAGACTGAAAACAAATCTCCTATTAAACATGTACACATCACACACACACATATATAAATATCAGATCTATGAAAAACATGGAAAATCGGATGAATGAAAAACACAATTAAATCTACAAAATTAAAAAACGATAACAAATTAAGATGTACTGATGATGCACGTGCGCTAATTCATAACGGGCAATCAAAATTTAATTAATTGAAAAATGGAGAAACGAAATTAGGTTGACAAACGTACGATCCAATTAATAGCTGAGAAGGAAAAAGGAATTTACCGAGAGAAAGCTAAAGAATCTCCTGAAAGGACGAGCAGAATAATCCTCGTTTTCTGTGTGCGTTCAGGTTGTGTGTGTTTGTGTCTGAAGGGACTGCAGGAGGCGGCACTTATATAGTGCGGCGGGAATCCGGGTTGTTTCCGGGTCGGGTCGGACCTACTGGTTATATGAAATGGGTATTCGGACTTTGGATACGCGCGAGGTCAAGGTGTCAGTGTGTCACATACCATATATTCTAATTTTTTTAATATATATAATATTTTTTAATATATATATTATAATAATAAGTAGTACTATATGATCAATTGAATTATTTTTTGATGCATAAAATTAAAAAAAAAAATTATGTTCATGTTTCTTTATGTGTAGTGATTGAATGTTTCAAAATAAATAGTTCAAAAATTGCGCGATTGCCGACTGTAATTAAAAAAATGTATCGTTTATGTCGTTTCCTTTCTCATTTTGGTGCAAAATTTGCGATGTCAGCGCGAAAGTGATACTAAATCGAGCCAAAAGTCGGAAAAAAACATCGCCTATTACGCACACGATTTATGTTCTTGATATAGTCAGTTGGAAGAAAATGATCAATAAATTACGATATATATTTCATCAAAAATATTACACTAAAAATAATGATGAAAAAATATTTTTCAAAGGATTAAATATTTTTGAAATCGATTTATCTTGATAATATTAGGCTCGTTCGTGGCATCTTATGGGCTATAGACAAAATATCAAAATCGGGCTCTCATATTAGATTAAGCTAAAATTTACATATATCTTTTCTCTTTGTATTTTGAGATGTCAAATCATTTATAATTGCATCACTATTAACTTCATATATAAAAAATTATTTATATGAAAATTTTATTTATGTTGATATTAATCATTATACGTTTTTATTTTATTAGTAATTCATTATTTCTTTTTTTTTTTTTTTTTTTCACTTTTAGATAAATAATTTTTAAGCAACATCATACAACAAATAAAAATAATAACTAATAAAAATATATACTCGTATTTACATAGTAGAAATAAAATAATAGTAACTAAATATATTTCTTTTTCTTAAAAAAAATAAACATTTTATTTTTCAATAAAAAAAACTGTGTTCTCCATTAAAAAAACTATTTTACAAATAAAAATAACAAGTTCATTAAATAAGAACCACTTATTAATATTTATTTTATTTTATTGTTGTGCTTTTCCTTTTCAATTTTTGTGATGTTTTACTGCAAAAATAACACGTTAATAACATTCATCCAGAAAAAATCACCCATCAATTCACAAAGAAAACACACATTCACCAATTACCCCTAACATTCAACAATTACTCCTAGCCAAAAGAAGAACAAATCACCCATTAATTCACAAAGAAAACACACATTCACCAATTACCCCAAGTAAATCACTTATAGGTCACAATTTGCAATTTTATGATTTTGGGGTTACTTTCATAATTTTTAATTATTGCAATTTTTATGTAGCAACTAGCAAGTGTCTTGTTTGGTGACAATGTGTGTGCATTTTTCCTGATTACAGCCTCGTAATTAAGCATGTTGTTGTTTGTTTATTTATTGTCAGGGAAAAGAGGAAAGCAATTGAGAATCAAATTCATGACTAGTTTATAAAATGGATTTTGGTGTTGGATGTGTATTGTGGAAGTGGTGATTTTGATTTTCAGAAATGAAACTAGAAGACTCTTAAGTTAAGAGTCTTAACACTTCGGAAGAACTTCTAATATCAAAGACACCCAAAACACCACTCTCCAGTAAAAAGAAAATGCAATAATAATAGAACAAGTTTCAATAATACATACAAAATCCATAATTAAGCTCAAATCAAATCTAGTTTACAACAACAATCACAAAAGTCTAAAGTTCTCTAAATCCCACCACATGTTCAAAATCAGAATACCAATAAACCAAGCCGGACTGCCTGTACAAAATCGAGGTTCAATTCTGACTAATCATCCTCAACTGAAATTACGTCTTCGACGTATGATACCAACTTTTCGCGAAGTTGGACTTAAACAACGAACACCAGCTTCAGTCAAGGTAACAATCACACAAGTTCGTGGAATGAAAGACGGAAGACAAAGACAAAGTTATGTAATATGTTTTCATTCCATTGAAACAACGAAACTAAACTATTACACAGAGTATGGTAGGCAAAACGATTACAAGAAGTTTCCCGAGTGTCGCAACAACTCCCACTAACTTGCAATCTAGCACACAAGTACCTAGAGCTAAATCTCCTAACTCTAATCTTGGCACAAGGCGCAAACGCTACTACACAAACTCGAAGCTGTCGGTCGCGATTCTAAAAATCAGATTTCGTTCTCTCAAAATCGTCAAATGGTGAAATCGAAATCCATGGGTTTATATAGGCAGCCCGCACATGTGAGGTGATGACGTGGCACGTTCTGGTTGGTCACATGCTTGGCTGATGTCACTTCTCCATGGATGACATCACTCTTGTAGAACTTGGATTCTTGAATCTTGGAATCTTGAATCTTTGATTCTTGAATCTTCGAATCTTGAATCTTCAATTTCAAAATCAGAACTTCAATTCAATCTTGACTCCATCGATCTCAATTCTTCATCTTCAAACTCTCGTGAAAAACTCTAAGTGTTGAAGCCTCGGAATTTCATCGTCTTCATGGTCGTCGATATCATTGAAGTAGAAACACACGGAACCATTCTTCATTCCTTGATATGAGTACTTGGTGAAAGAAATCACGTTGAAAGTACTTAGTGAAAATCGTCGTTGAAGAATGTCATAGTCGCTGGCACCGTGCCTTGAGGACAAGCGTTACGAAACCCGTGCCATTGCCAAAACCGGCGACAGGAGTCGCCGATTCCATGACATGCACAAATGCCAAAACCGGCGACTGGAGTCGCCGATTCCATGTCAATCCAAAGTGCCAAAAACGGCGACTCTAGTCGCCGTTCCACGATGTTGCCAAAAACGGCGACGCCAGTCGCCGTTCCATGCCAAGTCCAAACCGGCGACTCCTGTCGCCGATTCCGTGTCATTGTGGACATGCACACATCCGGAGACAGCAGTCTCCATTCCATGCTTGCACCAAAACCAGCGACGCCTGTCGCCGTTCCACGCCATCTTCAACATGTCCAAAATCGGCGACTCCTGTCGCCGTTCCTGACGTGCCAAAGGCGGCGACTCATGTCGCCGTTCCATGCTCTTTCCATCGTTCCAAAACCGGAGATTCTAGTCTCCTTTTCCATGTACCTGCAAACCTGAAAATCAACACAAACACAAGTACAAAAACGTTGTCGCCAAAATCAACATTTACAATCTCCCCCTTTTTGGCACAACTCATGAAAACGAAGTTAAGTAAACAGAGATATACGTATCTCCCCCTCAAACGAATATCAACACAAAATAAGCTAAGTAAAAGATGGAAAAACATCAATCATTCAATCAATGAAAAACCATAAAAGACTTAGCCAAATTTCAAACCAAAGGATAAAAGACTTAGATAAATATTCAAATCAAAACATTATCCAGAGATAGAAAGAATATGAAAAACAATGCATGGACGAATTTAGAGTTTGATGCGTGCATAAACAAAATAGACAAACGAGTTCCAGAGTTAAAAAAAAACTGAAATAAAAACTTGGAATAAAAACACTTAAACTTGGAATGGAACTTAAGATCTTCAACTTCAATCCTTCATTCCTTTGGCGAGCCAGTTGGCGTGGGTTCGCGTTCTGGACTGTCGACCACATCTTCTTCATCTTCGCCATAGACGAAGCCATCATCAGAACTTGAGTCTTCCTTCTCGTCCTCACTTGACTCGTCATCCAGACCAAAAATTTCGAACTCCCCGAAATCTTTTCCACCCTCATCTTCAACATCAAGAATGTTGACATCAACATCGTCACCTTGATCTTTCAATCCACCTGACGGCATCGCCCTCGACGATTCACCAACCTTCGCCTTACCTTTGTCCCGAATATCCATACATCCATCGAAGATATCATCATCCGTCTTCTCGCCGTCATCAGGAATATGTTCGACAGAAATGTTGTTTCCTTTGGACAGCTGCATATGAGCTTCCTGGATCGCATCCCTTACCATCTTCAAAATGAACGTATCCTTCAAACTTGCATCGGGGGCTCCAACATCACCGAGTCCTCCCCCTTGTTGGATCTCACGCTGAAGTTTGTCAAAGGATGACTTCTGTTTCTTCTGCGCGTCAATCATTCGGTTATAAGCCATTGCATGTTCTTCCTGACACTTTTCCAGAGCCAAGGTGTCGGCATAAAATTCCTTGACACAAGCCGATGGCACCACAGCACGATGACTGTGGATAGGGTGATGTGGATTTTTGTAAGACGGAATTTTAGAGTAAGGACCAAAGGCACGAGGAACGACTCTGGGCTGTTGTTGGGTTTGAGGTTCCGGCTCATCAGCTGCAGCTGTGGATTCATTCTTTTGGCGCTTGGCAGAGGGAGACTTGTCTTTCTTAGCGATCGACTTTCTCTTTCGTTTCAGTGGTGATGGCGGAGGAGTTAGAATCTCAGGAAGGGCATTCCTGTCAACAAAATCAAACCACGGAAGATCGAGGACACGTTTGGACGGATTGAGGTACGTGCCAGTAATCTTGACGGCGCCATTTTTCTTTAACTTCTTTTCAAAGTCATCGTCAGGCGTGAAGCCTTGAGCATGAAGCATGCCGTAGATCAGACACGGATGCGTTAGTTGAAGTTTCTTAGCCTCTGGCCAGTCAGCTTGGCGAAGGATGGTCTCGTCCGTCGTTCTGGCGATCTTGCAAAGGTCATTGAAGATTATCTTGCCAAGGTTTATTTGTTCGCCGCATCCAAGGCGAAAAATGATGTGCATCAGTTCCGGCGTCAAGACAGATTCGTCTTTGTAAGCTGTCCAGTTGGACATGCCAAGTCGCTGCAGGATGCCGTAGAAGGCAGACAATTTGTTCGGCGGCGGCAGCTCAGACTTAACTTTCTTCTGAGTAATGAAAGTGCCGATGGTAAGGTCCTCGGCCCGTTCCTCAGCTGAGGGCGAAGTCCAGTTAGAATTAACTTCCAACCTTTCTAGAAATTTGTTAATGGAGAAGGGGCGGAATTTGTATAACTTCTCACGGAAAACAAAACAGCCATACAGACGGCTCTTCGGGTTCGCAAAATCAGGAGACAGGCTGGCGTAGAATTTGTTAAGTATGGGAATGGAATAACGGTAAGTCAAGCTCACTGACTTGAGCATATGCATCTTTGACAGGAAGTCAGTTATGCCGTGACGGTCATAGTCTTCCTTCAGGATAGTTCGATCGGTGAGGATCGGTAGAGTCTGGATGATTTTGTGGCGACGTTCAGCAGTCGCAGTGAAGAAGTCACGAGAGTGTGGTTTAGGACACTCGGAAAAATCCGAGATATATCTGAAGGTATCAGTCGACCGTTGGGATCCAGCTGACCCCGAAGAAAGTGGCGGTTTCTGCGAACTGTGAGTTCGAGACTTGGTGACTTGTTCACCAGAGTTTTTCGGAGTGGATGTTTGCACACCACCTCCACTGGCGGATGGTTTCTTGCCTTCGGCACTCCCAGCTGGAGTCGCCGACTTCTTTCCTGAGCCCGACGGCGACATAAGTTTAGGATCTTTGTCCGCGGTCACAGTAACAGTCGAAGGAATTTTCACAATCTTCTTTCCTTCCTTAGTGATCTCGCCAGCTGCGAGCAACTTGTGATATTCAGCCCGACTGACAACGCCAGAGTAGATACGGACCGAAGACACCTTGTCTTTGCCCGGCAGACGGGCAGAAGAGTGTGCCGGCGTGGCAGAAGTAGTCAGTTCAACTGACGGTACAGTGGACGCAGCCTTGCGTTTTTCCACTTTTTCCAAGTGAGCCTTGAGCTCTTCATACGCCGCTTTCTTGGACGTTGGCGACGGCGCTTGCTCAAATTGTTCGTTCAAGTAGACGGTCATGTCAGCTAGCATGTCATCCAAGTTCTTGGCAGCAGACATATCGGAAAAGTTTTGAAAAAATTCTAACACTTGGAAAAGAACACAGTCACGGAAACGAGGACGGGGCGCCGGGTGCGCAAAGCTAGAGTTGCCGGATGCAACTAAGTATGGAAGAACTAAGAACCTAAGAACGATGGACAAGCAGTCAGCAGCTGAGAGTTCGAGAGTTCTAAAATGCGATGTAAGCGTAACCACGATGGAATCACCCTAGGGGCTATATATAGGAAAATTTTGGGCCGCCCGTCCGGATTTAAAATACACAGCACAAGACCTGTAAAAAACCCATCTCAAGAAGAAAATTTGAGCCCATTAGACAAACAAAAATTTATTAATTTGAAAATATTATTAAAATAATAATTTTCAAAAATAATAAATAAAAATAAATAAATAAAAATATGAAAAACCGAAGATCAAACCGAGGATTGGAGAGACGAAGTTCAGTGCCATAGGTTCGAGTCTCCGGAAATGGTCGTGGCGATGGACAGACCATAGTCTCCGGTTTTGGCAATGGACATGAGTCTCCGGTTCTGTCATGGACATAGTCTCCGGTTTTGTCATGGACATGAGTCTCCGAATTTTCGGCGACACGAGTCTCCGGAAATGGAGTCTCCGGTTTCGGCGACATGACATGATTTTGGAAATTTTCACGACTTTTGGATTTTCCGTTTTTGATGTCACCCGAATTTGATTTGCCAATGGTTGAGCGTTGGCATCGCTGCACTCAATGTTTAGACTTCCGAGATGGTAAACCACGTAGCCCTGTGTATGAACTACAGAAATGCCAAAACAAAAACAACACATCCCGAGTTAGTCATTCAAGAGTTCAACACACGCAAACATTCAAACCCATTTTAGTGGAGATTTGAGGGGTGATATTAGGCAATGAAGAGCAAATATTTTCCCAGAAAAGAGACACTTCCATCATTTTTCCAAAACCAAAAATTTCACACGAGGTGAATAGAACTTTGAGGTAATGAAAGATCTCTCATATTAAAAACCGGTGAGATGGACCGAAGTATGTGATAGACATGTTTACTTGTCCTTCGTCGCAGTCACACGGAAGCAGTCGTGTTTCGTCGAAACATATTGGCAGAGTTAGCGCCGCACAAGAGATTTTAATTCATGAATGCAAGGTGAACACTTAAGGCACTCCGATCAGGAACTAGCATTACTTCAATCAGAGGGGAGCCGGGGTAACCGGCGTCCTCCAGACGAGTTTTTCGCTTTAAATGAAATGCAACAGACACTCATTACAGCAGTCAGAGGGGAGCAAGGTTCACTTGCGTCCTCCAAGGTGTGATGGGAGAGTGTCTTAAAGATCAGCGTCCATGTACAACCTTTCGAAGAGGGGAGCCGGGGTAACCGGCGTCCTCCGTTACTTGGCTTTATGGATCTATGCAAATGAAGCGAGGAGTTTAAGCCATGTTCACATGTTCGCATTCAGCGGAATAAATACTCTTGTGTCCGAAGACTAGAAGCGGCCTCGAATCCATGTTTGTCTGACTAGACTAATCCACGACGATTCCGAGTGCGTATTCAGAAGTAAAGAAACTACTCTTTCAGACTTCAAAATTTTCGTGAACTCTTAGAGAGAACACATGCAGAGAGAATTCCTTAGTTTCTTAAATCTCTCAAAGTCAAGAGGTTTGGTAAAGATGTCAGCAAGCTGTTTTTCCGTTGAAATATGCTGTAGACTGACTATATCACGATCAACCAAATCTCTAATGAAATGATGCCGAATGTCGATGTGTTTAGTTCTTGAATGCTGGACAGGATTTTCGCTGATTTTGATAGCACTCTGGTTATCACAATACAGCACTAATGGAGCACTCTCAAGAAGATAGTCATTCAACATTTGCTTCAACCAAAGGAGTTGAGTGCAGCAGCTTCCAGCCGCAACGTACTCGGACTCGGCAGTTGACAGTGCGATACAGTTTTGCTTGCGACTATGCCAAGACACAAGGTTATTGCCAAGGAAGCAACAGCTGCCGGAGGTACTTTTTCTTTCGTCCGTGTCCGTCGCCCAGTCGGCATCAGAAAAACCGACAAGGTTGGATGAAGTATCGCGCGCATACCAAAGACCTAGCTGAGAGGTCCCAGAGATGTATCGGAAGATCCGTTTCACGGCTCGTAGATGGTCCTCCTTTGGATCAGCTTGGTACCTGGCACACATACAAACACTAAACATAATGTCAGGACGAGTGGCAGTTAAATAAAGTAAACTCCCAATCATGGAACGATAAAGAGTTTGGTTTACACTCCGGCTTTTCGTTGACGTAGACAAGCGTTCGGTAGTTGCCATAGGAGTGTTAGCTGGTTTGGCATGATGCATCTCAAACCTCTCAACCATGTTTTTAGCATACTTACTTTGAGATACAAAGATCCCATTTGGTCGTTGAGAAATCTGAAGGCCAAGAAATTGGTGCAACTCCCCCTCAAGGCTCATCTGAAATGTTGAGGACATAGCTTCTGTGAATGAAGTCACTAGTTTAGAACAAGTAGCTCCGAAGACAATGTCGTCAACGTAAATTTGGGCAACAATCATGTGTTTGTCATCTCTCTTGATGAACAATGTTTTGTCCACCGATCCACGCTCAAAACCGAACTTTAGAAGAAAATCCGTGAGGCATCCATACCAGGCGCGAGGCGCTTGTTTCAAGCCATATAGAGCTTTGTGAAGCTTGTAGACATGATTTGGCTTCTTCGGATCCTCAAAACCCTTAGGTTGGGCAACGTAGACCTCTTCTTCCAAGACACCATTCAAGAAAGCAGCTTTGACGTCCATCTGTCTAAGTTTGATGCCGAGATGGCATGCAATAGCAATCAAGAGTCTGATGGACTCAATTCGTGCGACCGGAGCAAACGTTTCATCAAAATCTATGCCTTCCACTTGGGCATATCCTTGGGCAACCAGACGAGCTTTGTTTCGGACAACTTGGTTATGCTCATCTGTTTTATTCTTGAAAATCCATTTAGTTCCAACAACATTGATGTTTGAAGTTCGGGGAACTAAGGACCAAACATTATTCCGCGTGAACTCATTCAACTCTTCTTGCATGGCCATGATCCAAAAATCATCTTGCATGGCTTCCTTGTAGTTTTTCGGCTCATTTTCGGAGAGAAAGCAAGTGATGCCGATTTCATTACACACTGCTGAAGTACATATGTTGTAGAGTTCGTCGGGAGAGTTCATTGGTTTCTTCGAGCGTGTAGTTCGCTCATTTAAACTTCCGATCATCTGGTTCGGTGGATGACGTTTTTGAATATGACCAGGTGCCTCTCTTGGAGCGTCAGCTGGGTTTTCGACTTGATCATCATCGTCATCCTCAGTGACCGAAATGTCATCATTTCCGTTGCTAGATTCTCCAACTTCAGGTGAAGTATTAGGAGTAACATTTTCGGAAGTCACAGTAGTGGGTGTTGAAGGAAATGTTCGAACTTCAAGGATTCCTTCCTTAACCCAATCAGCCTCTGCATCTTTTCCTAGGAAGTCTTGTTCATCAAAGTTGATGTTGACAGTTTCTATGACTTTCCTAGTTCGTAGATTGTACGCACGATAGGCATGACTATTTTGGCTATAGCCAACAAAAATTCCACGATCAGCTTTGGCTTCAAATTTCTTTAGAGGATCACGATCCTTCAAAATATAGCAAGTACAGCCAAAGACACGAAAGTGTGCCACCGAAGGTTTCTTCCCATTGACAAGTTCATAGGCAGTGGCAGTAGTGCCAGATCGAATACTTATTCGATTCAGAATGTAACCAGCTGTAGAGACGGCTTCTGCCCAAAAAGTTCGAGCAAGATTTTTCGAGATTAACATCACGCGCGCCATCTCTTGCAGTGTTCGGTTCTTACGTTCGGCAATCCCATTCTGTTGTGGCGTTTTTGGGGCCGAGTATTCATGATGGATTCCCTTCAGCATACAAAATTCATTGAAGCTAGCATTTTCAAATTCAGTGCCGTGATCACTCCTGATCCTTTTAACCTTAGCTTCATGATTCGTTCGAATCCATTTCACAATACCTTTGAAGGCATTGAAAGTTTCATCCTTGGATGCCAGAAATCTCGTCCATGTGTATCGGGAAAAATCATCGACAACAACCAACACATATACTTTCTTAGCTAAGCTCTTCACCTCCATTGGACCCATCAAGTCCATGTGTAGAAGTTCAAAGGGGGCTGCAGTGCTCATTAGAGTTGGAAGTGCCGGATGAGGAGTCCTTGTCAATTTTCCCTTCTGACAGTCACCACATACTCGCTTCTCGATTTTGGGGAGTTGAGAGATTCCTCGAACTATCTCCCCCTTAACCAGTTTGCTCAGATTGCGAGTGCTAGTGTGGCCAAGTCGTTGGTGCCACAAGTCAACTTCATCAGGAACGGTTACGGAGAAGCAACTATACTCAGTTGTATAGCAATTGTTTTTAGCACGTGGACCTTCCATTATACACTTTCCCTCAACATCAAAAACTCGGCAAGATTCCTTATCAAAGCTAACATTAAATCCTTCATCACACAGCTGACTGATGGAGATTAGGTTTGCCACAAGTCCCTTGACATGAACAACATTTCTGATTGGTGGTAATCCTTTGATTTGAAGCGTCCCCTTTCCCTTGACAACACCTTTTGCTCCCCCTCCAAACACCACGGGGGAACCAGTCATCGGCTCATATTCTTTCAAGAATTTCTTAGTGCCGGTCATATGTCTGGAGCAGCCACTATCAAAGTACCAAATGCCTTTGTTGCCAGCTTCAGAAGCATTTAGTGCAACATGGCAGAAAATCAGTTCCCTTGGTTGCCAATTACTGGTTGTAGAGTTAAGTTCAACTTTACTCTTTTGAGACTTAGGCACCCATTTCTTTTTGCCATTCATTTTGACATCTCTCTCAGTCACAGCTTTCAGAGTTTGCTTGATTTTCGGATTTTGAGAAACAGACTTTTTCATTTCCTTAGTCATTTCAGACTTCTTCTTCATAATCATAAGTTCTCTATTCATGTCCTCTTTCATTCTATAGCAAAATGGTCGAATGTGTCCAGGTTGATCACAGTAGTGACACACATATTTTCTTCTTTGACGATTCTCAACCTTCGTAGACGTCTTGACCAAAACGGTTTTAGTGCTAGAGGTTTGTCCATTTTTCTTCACGTTCTGAGATTTCTCTAAGTTCTTCAGCAACGTCTTCTCATAAGGTAGGATACCACGAGGATGTTTGACAATATTCTTCGGAAATTGATATGTCTCAGATTTTGAAGTCGAGATCGACTTTTGAGTTTTTGGTTCTGGAGACTTAGCAATCTTCTTTCCTTCAGCAATCTCTTTCCGTTTAGTTGATTTAACGTCATCCTTGCTTTTATCCTCAGGCAAATCATCCGATGCCTTCACAAAACTCACTTCCTTCTTCTTTTCAGGTGTTGAGTATATAGACTCAAAAACTTTTTGGAATCCAAGACCGTAGCGATTAGGATTCATATATGAAGCAGCATTGTCAAACACGGAAGAGTTCGTGTTCATTTTCCTTAACAGCTCGTCAGTCATATGAAGTTTTTCTTTCAAAGCATATCGTTCCTTGTCAGTCATGGCAAGGTCAGTTTGAGTTTTCATCAGTGATGACTTCAGTTCATCATTCTCAGCATCCGAGTTCTTAAACAGAGTCTGCAGTTTCTTCACTTCAGTTGACTCCTTTTTCAGAGACGTCTTCAGCTTTGAGTTTTCAAAACTCAACTTCTCACACAATTCTCTCAGTTCGACAACTTCCTTGAAATACTTATGCTTTTCTTCGAAAAGGTCATCAAATTTGACTTTAAGAATTGTCAGAGAATTGTTCAACTTCTTCTTCTCATCCTCAGTCTTCTCAACTGAGTTTCTCAACACTAACACTTCATCAGACATTTTGAGTTGTTCATTCGAGAGTTCATTAAAAGATTCAGTCAGGCACTTCAGAGACACTTCAAGTGTGCTATTCTCAGTGATAGCACCATCATATAGATTTCCAAGCATAGAGTGACTCTCCTTCAAAGTTATCAACTCGATACACACATCTTTAGTCTTAGACACTTCGGTCGTCTTCTCTAACTCTTCAGCATCAGACACTGATTCATCAACCGAGAAGATATCATCATCACAGAAATTTCGGTTTGTCGATGCCACACGGAAGATGTTGTCTGCAGTTGCAGTGTCTTTCAGAAATGCATCAAAAACAAAGTTTTCGACCTCCACATTTTCGAGGTCAAAAGATTCACCAAAAGTGACAACTAGAGCGTTGTCTTCATCATCGTCAGAATTGTTGTCCTCAGACTCGTCGTTCTCAGAAATGACATCCTCATCGTCAATCACAACATAGCTAACAGGTAGCTTCTTCTTACGATGTAAATTAGGACATTCATTTTTAACGTGTCCATATCCCTTACATTCATAGCATTGCATCTTGGAGACATCCTTGCCAGTAGAGGAATATGGTGAGAGCTTCGTCCCTTTAAACTTTTTGTCCGACGACGATCCCTGATTTCGGTTGTCAGGAGTATTAGAGTATGAGTTAGAACTTTTCTGAAATTTTCGAAAATTTCTCGCACGGTTCTTTCTCTTAAATTCTTGTTTCACAAGATAAGTGACTATCTCAGTCAGTGCAGCCAGTTTGTCCGGATTATTTGAGTTCATCAGTTTTTCAATTTCTTCAGCTTCCTCATCATCAGATTCACCCAGATCAGCAGAAAAACTACTTTCAATTTTCTCATTTTTCAAATGAGTCTTTCGAGAGTTGGAGCTTCTTGAACTTTTTCCTTTCTCAGAAATTTTTAGAGCAGTCATCGGTTCGTAGACAAGTGACATGTCTGGGTTGCTGCGAACTTTTAGAGTCAGGTCATAATTTCTCAAATCAGCCATCAAGTCCGCGTAATCCCAGTTTTGATTCTCGTCGTTGCGAGCTTCGATAGTCAGCACCTTGCTTTCGAACCTAGTGCTAACACTGGATAAGACCTTCTCATAGACCATGGGGGCTGGAAAGATTTCCCCGAGTTCAAATGCCTCATTGACATATCTCATGATCTTGTCCAAGTAGTCATTTATGTCTTCATCTTCCCTCATCCGGAGTTGATGGAATTGAGCAGTGATAGTTCGGATTTTCGATCGTTTAACAGCATGACTTCCCTCACAAGTTCGTTGTAACGTTTCCCATGCATCTCTGGCAGATGTGCAATTTTTGACCAGCTGATACATACTGAGGTCCAGCCATTCACAAATAATAAGTAAGGCTTTGCTGTTAGCCGTGGACAAGTCATGTTCCTCTCTCGTCCAACTACGTTCCGGTTTCGGAATTCTCACGCCATCGGCGTCTTCCGTATATGGACGTTCCCATCCTTCTAACACTGCCATCCAAGATCTGGAATCAAAACCCTTAATCCTAGCAGAAACTTTGGCCTTCCAGTTTGAGTAGTTCTGATGAGTTAGCATAATCGGTTTCTGGACAAACATGGACGACTCCATTGTAGCGGAAATATGAAGTCAAGTAACGGATCACGTCTTATACGTATGACGTCCCGCTCTGATACCAAATGAAATTACGTCTTCGACGTATGATACCAACTTTTCGCGAAGTTGGACTTAAACAACGAACACCAGCTTCAGTCAAGGTAACAATCACACAAGTTCGTGGAATGAAAGACGGAAGACAAAGACAAAGTTATGTAATATGTTTTCATTCCATTGAAACAACGAAACTAAACTATTACACAGAGTATGGTAGGCAAAACGATTACAAGAAGTTTCCCGAGTGTCGCAACAACTCCCACTAACTTGCAATCTAGCACACAAGTACCTAGAGCTAAATCTCCTAACTCTAATCTTGGCACAAGGCGCAAACGCTACTACACAAACTCGAAGCTGTCGGTCGCGATTCTAAAAATCAGATTTCGTTCTCTCAAAATCGTCAAATGGTGAAATCGAAATCCATGGGTTTATATAGGCAGCCCGCACATGTGAGGTGATGACGTGGCACGTTCTGGTTGGTCACATGCTTGGCTGATGTCACTTCTCCATGGATGACATCACTCTTGTAGAACTTGGATTCTTGAATCTTGGAATCTTGAATCTTTGATTCTTGAATCTTCGAATCTTGAATCTTCAATTTCAAAATCAGAACTTCAATTCAATCTTGACTCCATCGATCTCAATTCTTCATCTTCAAACTCTCGTGAAAAACTCTAAGTGTTGAAGCCTCGGAATTTCATCGTCTTCATGGTCGTCGATATCATTGAAGTAGAAACACACGGAACCATTCTTCATTCCTTGATATGAGTACTTGGTGAAAGAAATCACGTTGAAAGTACTTAGTGAAAATCGTCGTTGAAGAATGTCATAGTCGCTGGCACCGTGCCTTGAGGACAAGCGTTACGAAACCCGTGCCATTGCCAAAACCGGCGACAGGAGTCGCCGATTCCATGACATGCACAAATGCCAAAACCGGCGACTGGAGTCGCCGATTCCATGTCAATCCAAAGTGCCAAAAACGGCGACTCTAGTCGCCGTTCCACGATGTTGCCAAAAACGGCGACGCCAGTCGCCGTTCCATGCCAAGTCCAAACCGGCGACTCCTGTCGCCGATTCCGTGTCATTGTGGACATGCACACATCCGGAGACAGCAGTCTCCATTCCATGCTTGCACCAAAACCAGCGACGCCTGTCGCCGTTCCACGCCATCTTCAACATGTCCAAAATCGGCGACTCCTGTCGCCGTTCCTGACGTGCCAAAGGCGGCGACTCATGTCGCCGTTCCATGCTCTTTCCATCGTTCCAAAACCGGAGATTCTAGTCTCCTTTTCCATGTACCTGCAAACCTGAAAATCAACACAAACACAAGTACAAAAACGTTGTCGCCAAAATCAACATTTACATCAACCCCTCCCTGCTAAGTAAAATGGATTCATAAACATGTTATATATGTGTCTACAATCTGCGCATTGACAAGCTTTATCTCCTTGCTGCTTCATACGCGGGTCCACTCTATTTGCTTCATTTGTCGGATTTTCTTTATCTCCTTGCTTCATACGCTTGGCTCCTCAATTCTCAGGTTCATTGCCCCTGTGAGAAGGTTGAGCTTCCACGGCAAGACAAACGTCATCTCTCCATGGTTTAAACGCTCCTTCTTGAATTAAATTCTAATGAAGAAACATTCACAAAAGGTCTTATTTCAGATTAAATAGATGGAAAAAAGAACTAGGGAAATCGAGCCATGAAAATCTCTTTTACACGAACAAATAAAGCATGAACTATGAATAAATTTTCTTACCTGCCTCCAAAAGTAAAATCCACGCATGAGGGCTAACTGTTTCCTCCGATTGTCTCTCCACTTCATGAGTTCATTTCCAAGCTCTGCACACGCACGAAGAACGTAAGACAAACTCATTTATTTTCTTCATTATTATTATGCTAAGAGAAGGGGTGAGAATACAAAATCCCGAAAGATTTTCAACTTACCAGGATGGTGATCTGTGTAGCGTTTAGAGTCGAATTCTTTTTTGATGATCATATACTCAATAATGTCGTAAGGCTTCGAAATAATTTCCAAAACCCGTCTCCTAAACTCAACTTCAGAGCGTGCTGGCGCCGCTCGACTACTCTCCCCCACCTGAAATAATACTCAAAAGTTGTAACAAAAACAAATCTTTAGTAACAATTCCTCAAAAAGAGAGGTACAAAATCGTAAATTCTAGAAGAACTAACGTTTCTCGATTCACTAGGTGGGAATTTCTTGATGGCAATTCTGGAATGAGGAGATGACCGTTTCTTGGTTACGACTCTCGCATCCTCTTGCATTGATTGCTTCTTCCTAACATCATTTCGGAATTTAGTGCGCTTCTCGATGTCTACTTGCTCATCCGACTCAGTAGAATCTTCAATAATGGCTTTCCTTGAACCACGAGCCGAACGTTTCCTAGAAACGACTCTCTCGTCGTCTTCCGGAAACTCTTCCATTACCACATTCCTCTGTTCATCAGCCTTGAAATCATTTTGTTTTCCTCTGTTCATCAGCTTACACTTCTCCTGGTACTCCTTCGCGTATTTCAAGAGATGATAATACTTGGGACGGTACTTCGCCTGCACGGCATTTTCACAAACGTCGACATGCTCGTTTTTTTCGTTTTCCGACTGATGCAGCTCGGATGGCTTCACGGCATTCGCGCGGGGGCTTTCTTGATTCTTCTGCACCTCGATTCTTTCTTCCATTGCCACCTCCCCGGTTTCAACAGCTTCTTTTTCGGATACAGAATTTCTTCCAAGATTATTTATCAATGGGTTAGTTAGTAAGAATTTTATTCTATTAAAGAATAAAAAGTTTAAAATAATATAAAATTGGAATTGCTTTAAATCGTATTACATATAAAAGGCATATAAAAGGTAGAAGAACAAAATAAAATTGAGTATCAAATAAAATTGAAAGTTGAAATAAAATAAAATAATAACAAACAAATAAATTAACACAAAATACTTCTAAATCGTTAATTATATATATGTTATAATCATAGATCCAAAATGATTATTTTAAGTTATTAGAACATCATCAATAATTGTGATCTATATAGCAAAATAAATACAAATCTAATGAAAGAATATTTGAAATTGATATAAATTTTTTTATTTAGATTTAATGAAAAAATACGTTTCATCATAAATAATTGTGATCTATATACCAAAACAAATACAAATCTAATGAAAGAAGATTTGAAATTGAAATAAATAGGTAATTTTCTTACAATGATGTAAATAATTGTGATCTATATAGCAAAACAAATACAAATCTAATGAAAGAAGATTGAAATTAAAATAAATTGGTAATTTTCTTACAAGGTGACAAGGTATGCGATCGTGTTTGAAGCGACAACGACACTCGAGCAACAATGAAGAATGGTCGAGTCTAAGGCGATGGCGGCGCTTAAGGGAGAAAAAATGTTCGAGTTTATTGTTTAGGTTTTGTATATATATTGACGGGAGAAATATTTATTTGGTCTCACAAAGATAGGTTATTTTCAATATAGTCCTAGATAGTCATATTTTTTCAATTTAGTCCCATAGAATCCAAAAAATATGTCAATTTATTAATTTTTTGCCAAAATTTTCAATTTTGACCGGTCAAATGCTTATGTGGAAAGAAAATTGAAAATTTCTAATTAGATAGGACACATGTCGACTTTTGATTTGTTGAATATGTTTTATTTAATAAAAAATATATATTATATTCCATGTCACATATAACACCTAACTCATTTTTTAAAATTCTTAAATAATGGTTTATGGGGAAAATATCACAAATGGTCCAGTACGGATGTCATTTCCCGTAAGTAGTCCTGTATCTTCAAAAGTTATCAGGGTTGGTCCTTTTGCCCGGGAAAGTGACGCGTTACTGTCACGCGCCGCCAAAAGTAGTCCTGTATCTTCAAAAGTTATCACAAATGGTCCTGTACGGATGTAATTTCCGATTGCCATGTCAGATTTTTGGCGGCGCGTGACAATAACGCGTCACTTTCCCGGGCCAAAGGACCAACCGTCATAACTTTTGAAAATACAGGACTACTTACGGGAAATGACATCCGTACAGGACCATTTGTGATATTTCCCCTAGTTTATGGAGGGAATCGAACCTATGACCAAAACCCAATAACCCCACCATACCAGCTGACCAAGGGGAGATTTTTTTAAATACACCTTTTGGTACATAAAATCATCATTTTTACACCTTCTAATAAAAAAATTCTTTTATACATTAATTTACGGAATTAACCTCTGTACATCAATTGTTTTAACTAACATTTTATAATTATTTTAATTGTCTTTTTAACTTCCCTTATACAAAACTCGTCTTCTTCATTGTGCCTTCGAAATTGTGAAAGCATCGAATGATGTTTTGAAAATTAATTCAGGGGAAGCAGTTCCATCCTCTTCGAAGATCCTCCCGCAACTGAAGAAGAAGTTTCATCCTCTCTGAAGATGCTCCCGTAACCGAAACTCCCGACCTTTATTTCGCAGCTTCCGATTTCGAACCCAACTCCAGACCCCTGCCTTCACCTCCCCCACCGGCCCACCACTGCAACCACTTTTTGGTTTCTTTATCCATTCAATTTGAATAATGATTTAATGGATTTTGTTAAAATTTAATTTAGATTGATTAAACTCTTATTTAGTAATTTCACAATAAATCGATTTAGTGTTTACGAAATTATTTGGTTATAGAACTTTTGATGTTCATGAATAATTAGTACTTTGTATCGTTTCTTTGCATCTGGTTTGATTTTCTCAAGGAATTAAGTTAACATAGTTAGGGTTTAATCTAAGTCATAACAGAGATTCATACCCTTTACAAAGGATATTTTAGGTTTTTCACCAGATTTTAGTGTAAAGAAGGTTATTTTTTAAATGCAGGTGTATAAAAGAATGCATCTTATATATAAAGGTATATTAACACCCATTTACCCTCAAGAAGGGAGTACATATGATTGATAATAAAAGCTATTGGTTACTTAAAACTACTCATTTAGAAAAACAATGACTATTGTTCTAATATTACTTAATTTATATATATTTTATTTAAAATACAATTAATAATTTTGATAATTTTGTTATATATAAAATATTATTTACAAATAAAATCACTATTGCTTTAATATTACTCAATTCATATACTCTTATTTTGTATATATAATACAATTAATAATTTTGATATATTCTAAAATTATAGTTATAAATAAATAAAAATCTTAGTTTTGTTTAGAATATAAACTTTAGCTTTAGATTATATGCTTATTTAAAAAGTTCTATTTTTTTAATTAATTTTGTTAGTAGCAAATAATTACTCACATTTGTTAACATTTGTTAGAGCTTCCTCGTCATTCTTTAAATTAAACAAGAAACAATAATATTAGGAAAAAATAATTTAATAAAAAAAATTGTACATTTTTTATATCTTAAGTTAATATAAATATTTTAAAAATTATAATTTTATTTTCTTTTTCAACTTAAAATATAATTTTATTTTTCACTTGCTTTTTAATAAATATAATTTTCTATTTCACTTGCTTTTTAATTTTTTTCCCAATATTTTGGTTCTTATCTTTAAAATATATTTACTCTTTATTTTTTTGATAAAAATTAAAAAAAATAACATTTTAGTTAATATAAATATTTTAAAAATTATAATTTTATTTTCTTTTTCAACTTAAAATATAATTTTATTTTTCACTTTCTTTTTAATAAATATAATTTTCTTTTTCACTTGCTTTTTAATTTTTTCCCCAATATTTTGGTTCTTAACTTTAAAATGTATTTACTCTTTACTTTTTTGATAAAAATTAAAAAAAAATAACATTTTTGTTAATTTACGTCAATGTATATAGAATTGAGACGAAAGTAGTATAAAATTAAAGGAAATTTGAATAGACTTTGGTATTTTGCATTTGAAGCTAAATTTCATTATTCTGATGCTCATTGGCCTTTACTTCACAAGATGCCCACGAACAACTTTGACCAATGACCATCGTCATCAAATACTCAATTTCTTTGCTCATAGAGTCACATTATCATCAATGGCTATTCCAATCATGACTTCTCTTGTAAGGTCAATCGAGAATAGAGGGTCGAGCCTCCGACTCTAATATAGATCAAGTTGAACGATTGGCTCAAATAAGGCAATCGGGAGCTTGTTCCAAATGAAGGCAGACCGCCAGGAGCTTTTCATCCGCATTGCACCTATGAGAGAGGTTGAGGCTCCACGGCAAGACAAACAGTATCTCTCCATGGTTTAAACGCCCCTTCTTCAGTCAAATTCTAATAAAGAAACATTCACAAAAAAGTCGTGTTTCAGATTAAATGGATGGAAAAATAGTAAAGAACGGGGAAATTGAGCCATGAAAAATCTCATTTACACAAACAAATTATAAGGCATGAACTATGAATAAATTTTCTTACCTGCTTCCAAAAGTAAAATCCACGCATGAGAGCTAACCGTTTCCTCCTGTTGTCTCTCCACTTCACGAGTTCATTTCCAAGCCCTGCACAAAAGAACGTAAGACAAACTCATTTATTTTATTCCTTATTATGCTAAGAGAAACGGTGATCAGGAAATACCGAATCCCGAAAGATTTTCAACTGACCTGGATGGTCATCTGTGTAGCATTTAGAGTCGAATTCTTTTTTGATGATCATATACTCAATAATGTCGTAAGGCTTCGAAATAATTTCCAAAACCCGTCTCCTAAACTCAACTTCAGCTGGCGCCACTCGACTACTCTCCCCCACCTGAAATAATAGACAAAATTGTAACGAAAATAGTTAGTGATAACAAATCGTAAATTCTATTATATATCTCGTTTTCATCATATCCATGTCAGAATCTTCACTTACATGAAAATCATCATCAAAAAAATCATAGCCGTCTGTATCAGCATGATCACTCTCATCTCTTTCCTCATCACTGCTCGACGGTATTTCGATGATGTCAATTCTCGAATCATCCGACTCCGTAGATTCTTCAATGATGGCTTTCCTTGAACCACGAGTCGACCTTTTCCTAAAAACGACTCTCTCATCCTCTTCCGGAATTTCGTCCATTACGTCGACATTCCTAAATTCACTAGATGCGCGCTTCCTGAGCACGCCTCTTTTCGTCTTTTTGCTGACAACATTCCTCTGTTCATCAGCCTTGGAATCATTCGGTTTACCGACCTGAATGTCTTTACCCGAACCAGAGGCCAGATTCTGTTTTCTTTCCTCCGATGGATTTTCGTTTTCCATCTGATCCAGCTCCTCGGGTCCTAAGGAAAAAAGGCTGAGCAATAGGGCTTTGTAAGTTTTGTCCATATTCTCGTCTTCCTCAAACAGCCTTCTATACTCGGCAAGTTCATAATCGAGCATGGCATTCCCCTGCGTGCAACGTCTAAACTCACGAACAACGTTTTGGGGCAACTTAGCTCGGTTCAATATAGGCGCCATCGGATGTTTGCTATATATACCTTGAGAGAAACAAGAAAAACATCAAACTTTGGAAGGTATATATCATTCAAGAAAGAAGAAAAACATTTCGATTGCCTAAAACCTCGGTGACTCGAAAATTGAAAAAAAAAAATCTTAACAGCGGAAAAAACGCGCAATTTTAAAACACATCTAGCGCGTGCGTGCGCACGTGTTGAATTCAGTCGGGACGTCTATATATCAATTCATATATCATCCTCAACCAAATTTTATATATGTCAGATCTATGAGAAATGAAAACAAATCTTCAATTGAACATTTACAGATCTCACACACATATAATTATCGGATCTGTGACACTAAAAACATGGAAAAATTAGATGAATAAAAAAAACACAATTAAATCTACAAAATTAAAAATAACAATCAACAAGATGTACACTTGCGTTAATTCATAACGGGAAATCAAAATTAAATTAATAAAAAAAAATGGAGAAATGAAACTCGGTTGACGACGGACCATCGATCCAATTATTACCGGAGACTGAAAACAAATCTCCTATTAAACATGTACACATCACACACACACATATATAAATATCAGATCTATGAAAAACATGGAAAATCGGATGAATGAAAAACACAATTAAATCTACAAAATTAAAAAACGATAACAAATTAAGATGTACTGATGATGCACGTGCGCTAATTCATAACGGGCAATCAAAATTTAATTAATTGAAAAATGGAGAAACGAAATTAGGTTGACAAACGTACGATCCAATTAATAGCTGAGAAGGAAAAAGGAATTTACCGAGAGAAAGCTAAAGAATCTCCTGAAAGGACGAGCAGAATAATCCTCGTTTTCTGTGTGCGTTCAGGTTGTGTGTGTTTGTGTCTGAAGGGACTGCAGGAGGCGGCACTTATATAGTGCGGCGGGAATCCGGGTTGTTTCCGGGTCGGGTCGGACCTACTGGTTATATGAAATGGGTATTCGGACTTTGGATACGCGCGAGGTCAAGGTGTCAGTGTGTCACATACCATATATTCTAATTTTTTTAATATATATAATATTTTTTAATATATATATTATAATAATAAGTAGTACTATATGATCAATTGAATTATTTTTTGATGCATAAAATTAAAAAAAAAAATTATGTTCATGTTTCTTTATGTGTAGTGATTGAATGTTTCAAAATAAATAGTTCAAAAATTGCGCGATTGCCGACTGTAATTAAAAAAATGTATCGTTTATGTCGTTTCCTTTCTCATTTTGGTGCAAAATTTGCGATGTCAGCGCGAAAGTGATACTAAATCGAGCCAAAAGTCGGAAAAAAACATCGCCTATTACGCACACGATTTATGTTCTTGATATAGTCAGTTGGAAGAAAATGATCAATAAATTACGATATATATTTCATCAAAAATATTACACTAAAAATAATGATGAAAAAATATTTTTCAAAGGATTAAATATTTTTGAAATCGATTTATCTTGATAATATTAGGCTCGTTCGTGGCATCTTATGGGCTATAGACAAAATATCAAAATCGGGCTCTCATATTAGATTAAGCTAAAATTTACATATATCTTTTCTCTTTGTATTTTGAGATGTCAAATCATTTATAATTGCATCACTATTAACTTCATATATAAAAAATTATTTATATGAAAATTTTATTTATGTTGATATTAATCATTATACGTTTTTATTTTATTAGTAATTCATTATTTCTTTTTTTTTTTTTGTTTTTCACTTTTAGATAAATAATTTTTAAGCAACATCATACAACAAATAAAAATAATAACTAATAAAAATATATACTCGTATTTACATAGTAGAAATAAAATAATAGTAACTAAATATATTTCTTTTTCTTAAAAAAAATAAACATTTTATTTTTCAATAAAAAAAACTGTGTTCTCCATTAAAAAAACTATTTTACAAATAAAAATAACAAGTTCATTAAATAAGAACCACTTATTAATATTTATTTTATTTTATTGTTGTGCTTTTCCTTTTCAATTTTTGTGATGTTTTACTGCAAAAATAACACGTTAATAACATTCATCCAGAAAAAATCACCCATCAATTCACAAAGAAAACACACATTCACCAATTACCCCTAACATTCAACAATTACTCCTAGCCAAAAGAAGAACAAATCACCCATTAATTCACAAAGAAAACACACATTCACCAATTACCCCAAGTAAATCACTTATAGGTCACAATTTGCAATTTTATGATTTTGGGGTTACTTTCATAATTTTTAATTATTGCAATTTTTATGTAGCAACTAGCAAGTGTCTTGTTTGGTGACAATGTGTGTGCATTTTTCCTGATTACAGCCTCGTAATTAAGCATGTTGTTGTTTGTTTATTTATTGTCAGGGAAAAGAGGAAAGCAATTGAGAATCAAATTCATGACTAGTTTATAAAATGGATTTTGGTGTTGGATGTGTATTGTGGAAGTGGTGATTTTGATTTTCAGAAATGAAACTAGAAGACTCTTAAGTTAAGAGTCTTAACACTTCGGAAGAACTTCTAATATCAAAGACACCCAAAACACCACTCTCCAGTAAAAAGAAAATGCAATAATAATAGAACAAGTTTCAATAATACATACAAAATCCATAATTAAGCTCAAATCAAATCTAGTTTACAACAACAATCACAAAAGTCTAAAGTTCTCTAAATCCCACCACATGTTCAAAATCAGAATACCAATAAACCAAGCCGGACTGCCTGTACAAAATCGAGGTTCAATTCTGACTAATCATCCTCAACCCCTCCCTGCTAAGTAAAATGGATTCATAAACATGTTATATATGTGTCTACAATCTGCGCATTGACAAGCTTTATCTCCTTGCTGCTTCATACGCGGGTCCACTCTATTTGCTTCATTTGTCGGATTTTCTTTATCTCCTTGCTTCATACGCTTGGCTCCTCAATTCTCAGGTTCATTGCCCCTGTGAGAAGGTTGAGCTTCCACGGCAAGACAAACGTCATCTCTCCATGGTTTAAACGCTCCTTCTTGAATTAAATTCTAATGAAGAAACATTCACAAAAGGTCTTATTTCAGATTAAATAGATGGAAAAAAGAACTAGGGAAATCGAGCCATGAAAATCTCTTTTACACGAACAAATAAAGCATGAACTATGAATAAATTTTCTTACCTGCCTCCAAAAGTAAAATCCACGCATGAGGGCTAACTGTTTCCTCCGATTGTCTCTCCACTTCATGAGTTCATTTCCAAGCTCTGCACACGCACGAAGAACGTAAGACAAACTCATTTATTTTCTTCATTATTATTATGCTAAGAGAAGGGGTGAGAATACAAAATCCCGAAAGATTTTCAACTTACCAGGATGGTGATCTGTGTAGCGTTTAGAGTCGAATTCTTTTTTGATGATCATATACTCAATAATGTCGTAAGGCTTCGAAATAATTTCCAAAACCCGTCTCCTAAACTCAACTTCAGAGCGTGCTGGCGCCGCTCGACTACTCTCCCCCACCTGAAATAATACTCAAAAGTTGTAACAAAAACAAATCTTTAGTAACAATTCCTCAAAAAGAGAGGTACAAAATCGTAAATTCTAGAAGAACTAACGTTTCTCGATTCACTAGGTGGGAATTTCTTGATGGCAATTCTGGAATGAGGAGATGACCGTTTCTTGGTTACGACTCTCGCATCCTCTTGCATTGATTGCTTCTTCCTAACATCATTTCGGAATTTAGTGCGCTTCTCGATGTCTACTTGCTCATCCGACTCAGTAGAATCTTCAATAATGGCTTTCCTTGAACCACGAGCCGAACGTTTCCTAGAAACGACTCTCTCGTCGTCTTCCGGAAACTCTTCCATTACCACATTCCTCTGTTCATCAGCCTTGAAATCATTTTGTTTTCCTCTGTTCATCAGCTTACACTTCTCCTGGTACTCCTTCGCGTATTTCAAGAGATGATAATACTTGGGACGGTACTTCGCCTGCACGGCATTTTCACAAACGTCGACATGCTCGTTTTTTTCGTTTTCCGACTGATGCAGCTCGGATGGCTTCACGGCATTCGCGCGGGGGCTTTCTTGATTCTTCTGCACCTCGATTCTTTCTTCCATTGCCACCTCCCCGGTTTCAACAGCTTCTTTTTCGGATACAGAATTTCTTCCAAGATTATTTATCAATGGGTTAGTTAGTAAGAATTTTATTCTATTAAAGAATAAAAAGTTTAAAATAATATAAAATTGGAATTGCTTTAAATCGTATTACATATAAAAGGCATATAAAAGGTAGAAGAACAAAATAAAATTGAGTATCAAATAAAATTGAAAGTTGAAATAAAATAAAATAATAACAAACAAATAAATTAACACAAAATACTTCTAAATCGTTAATTATATATATGTTATAATCATAGATCCAAAATGATTATTTTAAGTTATTAGAACATCATCAATAATTGTGATCTATATAGCAAAATAAATACAAATCTAATGAAAGAATATTTGAAATTGATATAAATTTTTTTATTTAGATTTAATGAAAAAATACGTTTCATCATAAATAATTGTGATCTATATACCAAAACAAATACAAATCTAATGAAAGAAGATTTGAAATTGAAATAAATAGGTAATTTTCTTACAATGATGTAAATAATTGTGATCTATATAGCAAAACAAATACAAATCTAATGAAAGAAGATTGAAATTGAAATAAATTGGTAATTTTCTTACAAGGTGACAAGGTATGCGATCGTGTTTGAAGCGACAACGACACTCGAGCAACAATGAAGAATGGTCGAGTCTAAGGCGATGGCGGCGCTTAAGGGAGAAAAAATGTTCGAGTTTATTGTTTAGGTTTTGTATATATATTGACGGGAGAAATATTTATTTGGTCTCACAAAGATAGGTTATTTTCAATATAGTCCTAGATAGTCATATTTTTTCAATTTAGTCCCATAGAATCCAAAAAATATGTCAATTTATTAATTTTTTGCCAAAATTTTCAATTTTGACCGGTCAAATGCTTAGGTGGAAAGAAAATTGAAAATTTCTAATTAGATAGGACACATGTCGACTTTTGATTTGTTGAATATGTTTTATTTAATAAAAAATATATATTATATTCCATGTCACATATAACACCTAACTCATTTTTTAAAATTCTTAAATAATGGTTTATGGGGAAAATATCACAAATGGTCCTGTACGGATGTCATTTCCCGTAAGTAGTCCTGTATCTTCAAAAGTTATCAGGGTTGGTCCTTTTGCCCGGGAAAGTGACGCGTTACTGTCACGCGCCGCCAAAAGTAGTCCTGTATCTTCAAAAGTTATCACAAATGGTCCTGTACGGATGTAATTTCCGATTGCCATGTCAGATTTTTGGCGGCGCGTGACAATAACGCGTCACTTTCCCGGGCCAAAGGACCAACCGTCATAACTTTTGAAAATACAGGACTACTTACGGGAAATGACATCCGTACAGGACCATTTGTGATATTTCCCCTAGTTTATGGAGGGAATCGAACCTATGACCAAAACCCAATAACCCCACCATACCAGCTGACCAAGGGGAGATTTTTTTAAATACACCTTTTGGTACATAAAATCATCATTTTTACACCTTCTAATAAAAAAATTCTTTTATACATTAATTTACGGAATTAACCTCTGTACATCAATTGTTTTAACTAACATTTTATAATTATTTTAATTGTCTTTTTAACTTCCCTTATACAAAACTCGTCTTCTTCATTGTGCCCTCGAAATTGTGAAAGCATCGAATGATGTTTTGAAAATTAATTCAGGGGAAGCAGTTCCATCCTCTTCGAAGATCCTCCCGCAACTGAAGAAGAAGTTTCATCCTCTCTGAAGATGCTCCCGTAACCGAAACTCCCGACCTTTATTTCGCAGCTTCCGATTTCGAACCCAACTCCAGACCCCTGCCTTCACCTCCCCCACCGGCCCACCACTGCAACCACTTTTTGGTTTCTTTATCCATTCAATTTGAATAATGATTTAATGGATTTTGTTAAAATTTAATTTAGATTGATTAAACTCTTATTTAGTAATTTCACAATAAATCGATTTAGTGTTTACGAAATTATTTGGTTATAGAACTTTTGATGTTCATGAATAATTAGTACTTTGTATCGTTTCTTTGCATCTGGTTTGATTTTCTCAAGGAATTAAGTTAACATAGTTAGGGTTTAATCTAAGTCATAACAGAGATTCATACCCTTTACAAAGGATATTTTAGGTTTTTCACCAGATTTTAGTGTAAAGAAGGTTATTTTTTAAATGCAGGTGTATAAAAGAATGCATCTTATATATAAAGGTATATTAACACCCATTTACCCTCAAGAAGGGAGTACATATGATTGATAATAAAAGCTATTGGTTACTTAAAACTACTCATTTAGAAAAACAATGACTATTGTTCTAATATTACTTAATTTATATATATTTTATTTAAAATACAATTAATAATTTTGATAATTTTGTTATATATAAAATATTATTTACAAATAAAATCACTATTGCTTTAATATTACTCAATTCATATACTCTTATTTTGTATATATAATACAATTAATAATTTTGATATATTCTAAAATTATAGTTATAAATAAATAAAAATCTTAGTTTTGTTTAGAATATAAACTTTAGCTTTAGATTATATGCTTATTTAAAAAGTTCTATTTTTTTAATTAATTTTGTTAGTAGCAAATAATTACTCACATTTGTTAACATTTGTTAGAGCTTCCTCGTCATTCTTTAAATTAAACAAGAAACAATAATATTAGGAAAAAATAATTTAATAAAAAAAATTGTACATTTTTTATATCTTAAGTTAATATAAATATTTTAAAAATTATAATTTTATTTTCTTTTTCAACTTAAAATATAATTTTATTTTTCACTTGCTTTTTAATAAATATAATTTTCTATTTCACTTGCTTTTTAATTTTTTTCCCAATATTTTGGTTCTTATCTTTAAAATATATTTACTCTTTATTTTTTTGATAAAAATTAAAAAAAATAACATTTTAGTTAATATAAATATTTTAAAAATTATAATTTTATTTTCTTTTTCAACTTAAAATATAATTTTATTTTTCACTTTCTTTTTAATAAATATAATTTTCTTTTTCACTTGCTTTTTAATTTTTTCCCCAATATTTTGGTTCTTAACTTTAAAATGTATTTACTCTTTACTTTTTTGATAAAAATTAAAAAAAAATAACATTTTTGTTAATTTACGTCAATGTATATAGAATTGAGACGAAAGTAGTATAAAATTAAAGGAAATTTGAATAGACTTTGGTATTTTGCATTTGAAGCTAAATTTCATTATTCTGATGCTCATTGGCCTTTACTTCACAAGATGCCCACGAACAACTTTGACCAATGACCATCGTCATCAAATACTCAATTTCTTTGCTCATAGAGTCACATTATCATCAATGGCTATTCCAATCATGACTTCTCTTGTAAGGTCAATCGAGAATAGAGGGTCGAGCCTCCGACTCTAATATAGATCAAGTTGAACGATTGGCTCAAATAAGGCAATCGGGAGCTTGTTCCAAATGAAGGCAGACCGCCAGGAGCTTTTCATCCGCATTGCACCTATGAGAGAGGTTGAGGCTCCACGGCAAGACAAACAGTATCTCTCCATGGTTTAAACGCCCCTTCTTCAGTCAAATTCTAATAAAGAAACATTCACAAAAAAGTCGTGTTTCAGATTAAATGGATGGAAAAATAGTAAAGAACGGGGAAATTGAGCCATGAAAAATCTCATTTACACAAACAAATTATAAGGCATGAACTATGAATAAATTTTCTTACCTGCTTCCAAAAGTAAAATCCACGCATGAGAGCTAACCGTTTCCTCCTGTTGTCTCTCCACTTCACGAGTTCATTTCCAAGCCCTGCACAAAAGAACGTAAGACAAACTCATTTATTTTATTCCTTATTATGCTAAGAGAAACGGTGATCAGGAAATACCGAATCCCGAAAGATTTTCAACTGACCTGGATGGTCATCTGTGTAGCATTTAGAGTCGAATTCTTTTTTGATGATCATATACTCAATAATGTCGTAAGGCTTCGAAATAATTTCCAAAACCCGTCTCCTAAACTCAACTTCAGCTGGCGCCACTCGACTACTCTCCCCCACCTGAAATAATAGACAAAATTGTAACGAAAATAGTTAGTGATAACAAATCGTAAATTCTATTATATATCTCGTTTTCATCATATCCATGTCAGAATCTTCACTTACATGAAAATCATCATCAAAAAAATCATAGCCGTCTGTATCAGCATGATCACTCTCATCTCTTTCCTCATCACTGCTCGACGGTATTTCGATGATGTCAATTCTCGAATCATCCGACTCCGTAGATTCTTCAATGATGGCTTTCCTTGAACCACGAGTCGACCTTTTCCTAAAAACGACTCTCTCATCCTCTTCCGGAATTTCGTCCATTACGTCGACATTCCTAAATTCACTAGATGCGCGCTTCCTGAGCACGCCTCTTTTCGTCTTTTTGCTGACAACATTCCTCTGTTCATCAGCCTTGGAATCATTCGGTTTACCGACCTGAATGTCTTTACCCGAACCAGAGGCCAGATTCTGTTTTCTTTCCTCCGATGGATTTTCGTTTTCCATCTGATCCAGCTCCTCGGGTCCTAAGGAAAAAAGGCTGAGCAATAGGGCTTTGTAAGTTTTGTCCATATTCTCGTCTTCCTCAAACAGCCTTCTATACTCGGCAAGTTCATAATCGAGCATGGCATTCCCCTGCGTGCAACGTCTAAACTCACGAACAACGTTTTGGGGCAACTTAGCTCGGTTCAATATAGGCGCCATCGGATGTTTGCTATATATACCTTGAGAGAAACAAGAAAAACATCAAACTTTGGAAGGTATATATCATTCAAGAAAGAAGAAAAACATTTCGATTGCCTAAAACCTCGGTGACTCGAAAATTGAAAAAAAAAAATCTTAACAGCGGAAAAAACGCGCAATTTTAAAACACATCTAGCGCGTGCGTGCGCACGTGTTGAATTCAGTCGGGACGTCTATATATCAATTCATATATCATCCTCAACCAAATTTTATATATGTCAGATCTATGAGAAATGAAAACAAATCTTCAATTGAACATTTACAGATCTCACACACATATAATTATCGGATCTGTGACACTAAAAACATGGAAAAATTAGATGAATAAAAAAAACACAATTAAATCTACAAAATTAAAAATAACAATCAACAAGATGTACACGTGCGTTAATTCATAACGGGAAATCAAAATTAAATTAATAAAAAAAAATGGAGAAATGAAACTCGGTTGACGACGGACCATCGATCCAATTATTACCGGAGACTGAAAACAAATCTCCTATTAAACATGTACACATCACACACACACATATATAAATATCAGATCTATGAAAAACATGGAAAATCGGATGAATGAAAAACACAATTAAATCTACAAAATTAAAAAACGATAACAAATTAAGATGTACTGATGATGCACGTGCGCTAATTCATAACGGGCAATCAAAATTTAATTAATTGAAAAATGGAGAAACGAAATTAGGTTGACAAACGTACGATCCAATTAATAGCTGAGAAGGAAAAAGGAATTTACCGAGAGAAAGCTAAAGAATCTCCTGAAAGGACGAGCAGAATAATCCTCGTTTTCTGTGTGCGTTCAGGTTGTGTGTGTTTGTGTCTGAAGGGACTGCAGGAGGCGGCACTTATATAGTGCGGCGGGAATCCGGGTTGTTTCCGGGTCGGGTCGGACCTACTGGTTATATGAAATGGGTATTCGGACTTTGGATACGCGCGAGGTCAAGGTGTCAGTGTGTCACATACCATATATTCTAATTTTTTTAATATATATAATATTTTTTAATATATATATTATAATAATAAGTAGTACTATATGATCAATTGAATTATTTTTTGATGCATAAAATTAAAAAAAAAAATTATGTTCATGTTTCTTTATGTGTAGTGATTGAATGTTTCAAAATAAATAGTTCAAAAATTGCGCGATTGCCGACTGTAATTAAAAAAATGTATCGTTTATGTCGTTTCCTTTCTCATTTTGGTGCAAAATTTGCGATGTCAGCGCGAAAGTGATACTAAATCGAGCCAAAAGTCGGAAAAAAACATCGCCTATTACGCACACGATTTATGTTCTTGATATAGTCAGTTGGAAGAAAATGATCAATAAATTACGATATATATTTCATCAAAAATATTACACTAAAAATAATGATGAAAAAATATTTTTCAAAGGATTAAATATTTTTGAAATCGATTTATCTTGATAATATTAGGCTCGTTCGTGGCATCTTATGGGCTATAGACAAAATATCAAAATCGGGCTCTCATATTAGATTAAGCTAAAATTTACATATATCTTTTCTCTTTGTATTTTGAGATGTCAAATCATTTATAATTGCATCACTATTAACTTCATATATAAAAAATTATTTATATGAAAATTTTATTTATGTTGATATTAATCATTATACGTTTTTATTTTATTAGTAATTCATTATTTCTTTTTTTTTTTTTGTTTTTCACTTTTAGATAAATAATTTTTAAGCAACATCATACAACAAATAAAAATAATAACTAATAAAAATATATACTCGTATTTACATAGTAGAAATAAAATAATAGTAACTAAATATATTTCTTTTTCTTAAAAAAAATAAACATTTTATTTTTCAATAAAAAAAACTGTGTTCTCCATTAAAAAAACTATTTTACAAATAAAAATAACAAGTTCATTAAATAAGAACCACTTATTAATATTTATTTTATTTTATTGTTGTGCTTTTCCTTTTCAATTTTTGTGATGTTTTACTGCAAAAATAACACGTTAATAACATTCATCCAGAAAAAATCACCCATCAATTCACAAAGAAAACACACATTCACCAATTACCCCTAACATTCAACAATTACTCCTAGCCAAAAGAAGAACAAATCACCCATTAATTCACAAAGAAAACACACATTCACCAATTACCCCAAGTAAATCACTTATAGGTCACAATTTGCAATTTTATGATTTTGGGGTTACTTTCATAATTTTTAATTATTGCAATTTTTATGTAGCAACTAGCAAGTGTCTTGTTTGGTGACAATGTGTGTGCATTTTTCCTGATTACAGCCTCGTAATTAAGCATGTTGTTGTTTGTTTATTTATTGTCAGGGAAAAGAGGAAAGCAATTGAGAATCAAATTCATGACTAGTTTATAAAATGGATTTTGGTGTTGGATGTGTATTGTGGAAGTGGTGATTTTGATTTTCAGAAATGAAACTAGAAGACTCTTAAGTTAAGAGTCTTAACACTTCGGAAGAACTTCTAATATCAAAGACACCCAAAACACCACTCTCCAGTAAAAAGAAAATGCAATAATAATAGAACAAGTTTCAATAATACATACAAAATCCATAATTAAGCTCAAATCAAATCTAGTTTACAACAACAATCACAAAAGTCTAAAGTTCTCTAAATCCCACCACATGTTCAAAATCAGAATACCAATAAACCAAGCCGGACTGCCTGTACAAAATCGAGGTTCAATTCTGACTAATCATCCTCAACCCCTCCCTGCTAAGTAAAATGGATTCATAAACATGTTATATATGTGTCTACAATCTGCGCATTGACAAGCTTTATCTCCTTGCTGCTTCATACGCGGGTCCACTCTATTTGCTTCATTTGTCGGATTTTCTTTATCTCCTTGCTTCATACGCTTGGCTCCTCAATTCTCAGGTTCATTGCCCCTGTGAGAAGGTTGAGCTTCCACGGCAAGACAAACGTCATCTCTCCATGGTTTAAACGCTCCTTCTTGAATTAAATTCTAATGAAGAAACATTCACAAAAGGTCTTATTTCAGATTAAATAGATGGAAAAAAGAACTAGGGAAATCGAGCCATGAAAATCTCTTTTACACGAACAAATAAAGCATGAACTATGAATAAATTTTCTTACCTGCCTCCAAAAGTAAAATCCACGCATGAGGGCTAACTGTTTCCTCCGATTGTCTCTCCACTTCATGAGTTCATTTCCAAGCTCTGCACACGCACGAAGAACGTAAGACAAACTCATTTATTTTCTTCATTATTATTATGCTAAGAGAAGGGGTGAGAATACAAAATCCCGAAAGATTTTCAACTTACCAGGATGGTGATCTGTGTAGCGTTTAGAGTCGAATTCTTTTTTGATGATCATATACTCAATAATGTCGTAAGGCTTCGAAATAATTTCCAAAACCCGTCTCCTAAACTCAACTTCAGAGCGTGCTGGCGCCGCTCGACTACTCTCCCCCACCTGAAATAATACTCAAAAGTTGTAACAAAAACAAATCTTTAGTAACAATTCCTCAAAAAGAGAGGTACAAAATCGTAAATTCTAGAAGAACTAACGTTTCTCGATTCACTAGGTGGGAATTTCTTGATGGCAATTCTGGAATGAGGAGATGACCGTTTCTTGGTTACGACTCTCGCATCCTCTTGCATTGATTGCTTCTTCCTAACATCATTTCGGAATTTAGTGCGCTTCTCGATGTCTACTTGCTCATCCGACTCAGTAGAATCTTCAATAATGGCTTTCCTTGAACCACGAGCCGAACGTTTCCTAGAAACGACTCTCTCGTCGTCTTCCGGAAACTCTTCCATTACCACATTCCTCTGTTCATCAGCCTTGAAATCATTTTGTTTTCCTCTGTTCATCAGCTTACACTTCTCCTGGTACTCCTTCGCGTATTTCAAGAGATGATAATACTTGGGACGGTACTTCGCCTGCACGGCATTTTCACAAACGTCGACATGCTCGTTTTTTTCGTTTTCCGACTGATGCAGCTCGGATGGCTTCACGGCATTCGCGCGGGGGCTTTCTTGATTCTTCTGCACCTCGATTCTTTCTTCCATTGCCACCTCCCCGGTTTCAACAGCTTCTTTTTCGGATACAGAATTTCTTCCAAGATTATTTATCAATGGGTTAGTTAGTAAGAATTTTATTCTATTAAAGAATAAAAAGTTTAAAATAATATAAAATTGGAATTGCTTTAAATCGTATTACATATAAAAGGCATATAAAAGGTAGAAGAACAAAATAAAATTGAGTATCAAATAAAATTGAAAGTTGAAATAAAATAAAATAATAACAAACAAATAAATTAACACAAAATACTTCTAAATCGTTAATTATATATATGTTATAATCATAGATCCAAAATGATTATTTTAAGTTATTAGAACATCATCAATAATTGTGATCTATATAGCAAAATAAATACAAATCTAATGAAAGAATATTTGAAATTGATATAAATTTTTTTATTTAGATTTAATGAAAAACTACGTTTCATCATAAATAATTGTGATCTATATACCAAAACAAATACAAATCTAATGAAAGAAGATTTGAAATTGAAATAAATAGGTAATTTTCTTACAATGATGTAAATAATTGTGATCTATATAGCAAAACAAATACAAATCTAATGAAAGAAGATTGAAATTGAAATAAATTGGTAATTTTCTTACAAGGTGACAAGGTATGCGATCGTGTTTGAAGCGACAACGACACTCGAGCAACAATGAAGAATGGTCGAGTCTAAGGCGATGGCGGCGCTTAAGGGAGAAAAAATGTTCGAGTTTATTGTTTAGGTTTTGTATATATATTGACGGGAGAAATATTTATTTGGTCTCACAAAGATAGGTTATTTTCAATATAGTCCTAGATAGTCATATTTTTTCAATTTAGTCCCATAGAATCCAAAAAATATGTCAATTTATTAATTTTTTGCCAAAATTTTCAATTTTGACCGGTCAAATGCTTAGGTGGAAAGAAAATTGAAAATTTCTAATTAGATAGGACACATGTCGACTTTTGATTTGTTGAATATGTTTTATTTAATAAAAAATATATATTATATTCCATGTCACATATAACACCTAACTCATTTTTTAAAATTCTTAAATAATGGTTTATGGGGAAAATATCACAAATGGTCCTGTACGGATGTCATTTCCCGTAAGTAGTCCTGTATCTTCAAAAGTTATCAGGGTTGGTCCTTTTGCCCGGGAAAGTGACGCGTTACTGTCACGCGCCGCCAAAAGTAGTCCTGTATCTTCAAAAGTTATCACAAATGGTCCTGTACGGATGTAATTTCCGATTGCCATGTCAGATTTTTGGCGGCGCGTGACAATAACGCGTCACTTTCCCGGGCCAAAGGACCAACCGTCATAACTTTTGAAAATACAGGACTACTTACGGGAAATGACATCCGTACAGGACCATTTGTGATATTTCCCCTAGTTTATGGAGGGAATCGAACCTATGACCAAAACCCAATAACCCCACCATACCAGCTGACCAAGGGGAGATTTTTTTAAATACACCTTTTGGTACATAAAATCATCATTTTTACACCTTCTAATAAAAAAATTCTTTTATACATTAATTTACGGAATTAACCTCTGTACATCAATTGTTTTAACTAACATTTTATAATTATTTTAATTGTCTTTTTAACTTCCCTTATACAAAACTCGTCTTCTTCATTGTGCCCTCGAAATTGTGAAAGCATCGAATGATGTTTTGAAAATTAATTCAGGGGAAGCAGTTCCATCCTCTTCGAAGATCCTCCCGCAACTGAAGAAGAAGTTTCATCCTCTCTGAAGATGCTCCCGTAACCGAAACTCCCGACCTTTATTTCGCAGCTTCCGATTTCGAACCCAACTCCAGACCCCTGCCTTCACCTCCCCCACCGGCCCACCACTGCAACCACTTTTTGGTTTCTTTATCCATTCAATTTGAATAATGATTTAATGGATTTTGTTAAAATTTAATTTAGATTGATTAAACTCTTATTTAGTAATTTCACAATAAATCGATTTAGTGTTTACGAAATTATTTGGTTATAGAACTTTTGATGTTCATGAATAATTAGTACTTTGTATCGTTTCTTTGCATCTGGTTTGATTTTCTCAAGGAATTAAGTTAACATAGTTAGGGTTTAATCTAAGTCATAACAGAGATTCATACCCTTTACAAAGGATATTTTAGGTTTTTCACCAGATTTTAGTGTAAAGAAGGTTATTTTTTAAATGCAGGTGTATAAAAGAATGCATCTTATATATAAAGGTATATTAACACCCATTTACCCTCAAGAAGGGAGTACATATGATTGATAATAAAAGCTATTGGTTACTTAAAACTACTCATTTAGAAAAACAATGACTATTGTTCTAATATTACTTAATTTATATATATTTTATTTAAAATACAATTAATAATTTTGATAATTTTGTTATATATAAAATATTATTTACAAATAAAATCACTATTGCTTTAATATTACTCAATTCATATACTCTTATTTTGTATATATAATACAATTAATAATTTTGATATATTCTAAAATTATAGTTATAAATAAATAAAAATCTTAGTTTTGTTTAGAATATAAACTTTAGCTTTAGATTATATGCTTATTTAAAAAGTTCTATTTTTTTAATTAATTTTGTTAGTAGCAAATAATTACTCACATTTGTTAACATTTGTTAGAGCTTCCTCGTCATTCTTTAAATTAAACAAGAAACAATAATATTAGGAAAAAATAATTTAATAAAAAAAATTGTACATTTTTTATATCTTAAGTTAATATAAATATTTTAAAAATTATAATTTTATTTTCTTTTTCAACTTAAAATATAATTTTATTTTTCACTTGCTTTTTAATAAATATAATTTTCTATTTCACTTGCTTTTTAATTTTTTTCCCAATATTTTGGTTCTTATCTTTAAAATATATTTACTCTTTATTTTTTTGATAAAAATTAAAAAAAATAACATTTTAGTTAATATAAATATTTTAAAAATTATAATTTTATTTTCTTTTTCAACTTAAAATATAATTTTATTTTTCACTTTCTTTTTAATAAATATAATTTTCTTTTTCACTTGCTTTTTAATTTTTTCCCCAATATTTTGGTTCTTAACTTTAAAATGTATTTACTCTTTACTTTTTTGATAAAAATTAAAAAAAAATAACATTTTTGTTAATTTACGTCAATGTATATAGAATTGAGACGAAAGTAGTATAAAATTAAAGGAAATTTGAATAGACTTTGGTATTTTGCATTTGAAGCTAAATTTCATTATTCTGATGCTCATTGGCCTTTACTTCACAAGATGCCCACGAACAACTTTGACCAATGACCATCGTCATCAAATACTCAATTTCTTTGCTCATAGAGTCACATTATCATCAATGGCTATTCCAATCATGACTTCTCTTGTAAGGTCAATCGAGAATAGAGGGTCGAGCCTCCGACTCTAATATAGATCAAGTTGAACGATTGGCTCAAATAAGGCAATCGGGAGCTTGTTCCAAATGAAGGCAGACCGCCAGGAGCTTTTCATCCGCATTGCACCTATGAGAGAGGTTGAGGCTCCACGGCAAGACAAACAGTATCTCTCCATGGTTTAAACGCCCCTTCTTCAGTCAAATTCTAATAAAGAAACATTCACAAAAAAGTCGTGTTTCAGATTAAATGGATGGAAAAATAGTAAAGAACGGGGAAATTGAGCCATGAAAAATCTCATTTACACAAACAAATTATAAGGCATGAACTATGAATAAATTTTCTTACCTGCTTCCAAAAGTAAAATCCACGCATGAGAGCTAACCGTTTCCTCCTGTTGTCTCTCCACTTCACGATCGAGTTCATTTCCAAGCCCTGCACAAAAGAACGTAAGACAAACTCATTTATTTTATTCCTTATTATGCTAAGAGAAACGGTGATCAGGAAATACCGAATCCCGAAAGATTTTCAACTGACCTGGATGGTCATCTGTGTAGCATTTAGAGTCGAATTCTTTTTTGATGATCATATACTCAATAATGTCGTAAGGCTTCGAAATAATTTCCAAAACCCGTCTCCTAAACTCAACTTCAGCTGGCGCCACTCGACTACTCTCCCCCACCTGAAATAATAGACAAAATTGTAACGAAAATAGTTAGTGATAACAAATCGTAAATTCTATTATATATCTCGTTTTCATCATATCCATGTCAGAATCTTCACTTACATGAAAATCATCATCAAAAAAATCATAGCCGTCTGTATCAGCATGATCACTCTCATCTCTTTCCTCATCACTGCTCGACGGTATTTCGATGATGTCAATTCTCGAATCATCCGACTCCGTAGATTCTTCAATGATGGCTTTCCTTGAACCACGAGTCGACCTTTTCCTAAAAACGACTCTCTCATCCTCTTCCGGAATTTCGTCCATTACGTCGACATTCCTAAATTCACTAGATGCGCGCTTCCTGAGCACGCCTCTTTTCGTCTTTTTGCTGACAACATTCCTCTGTTCATCAGCCTTGGAATCATTCGGTTTACCGACCTGAATGTCTTTACCCGAACCAGAGGCCAGATTCTGTTTTCTTTCCTCCGATGGATTTTCGTTTTCCATCTGATCCAGCTTGAAATTACGTCTTCGACGTAAGATACCAACTTTTCGCGAAGTCGGTCTTAAATCAGTCTTCAGCAACTGAGGTTCACACACTTCGTTCGCACACACACTCAGCTGTAGCTGCTCTAGTAGTCGCACGGTTTGTGTTGTATGTTCGAACTCAAGGTAAGTAAGGTAAAGTACTGAAGACAAAGTTATGTAATAGTTTTCATTTCATTGAACAACAAAACTAAACTATTACACTTGGAGAGAAAGGTAGACGGAATGATCAAAGGTCGTATCACCAAGTGACGTAGCACTCCAACGAACCAGAGACCTAGTACTACTACACCTAGAGCTAAATCACATAACTCTACTAGTGGTGCACAGCACAAAACAACTACCAAAACTCTAAGGCTCAGCGCCTAACAAACAACGATAGCGATACTCGACTATCAGATTTCGTTCTCTCAAAATCGTCAAAGGATGTCATCCAACTCCATGGGTATATATAGTAGTCTCGCACATGTGAAGCCTTGAGGTAGTGCAATCTGATTGGTCACATGCTTGGCATACATCACAATTCCATGGATGACATCACTTTCGGAATCTTCGATTCTTGAATCTTGGAATCTTGAATCTTCGATTCTTGAATCTTCGAATCTTGAATCTTCGATTTCTTTAACTTCAGACTTCAACACATCTTGACTCCGTCGATCTCAATACTTCATCTTCAACTTCATCGTGGTGAACACTCGTCGTTGAACATTTCATATTTCATCGTCTTCATTGTCGTCAATAGAGTTGAAGTAGTAAACAACACTTCATGCATCAGATGATACACGAAGTCAAAAGAGCATGGCATAGGACTCCAGTCGCGTGGGATGAAGGAGCACCATTCGCGACGCCAGTCGCGTGCGACACCAGTCGCACAAGCTGGGGGAGGGAGATCAAGCGACATTGTCGCGTGCGACTCCAGTCGCGAGAAAACAGCCAAGGAGGTCAAGCGACTTTGTCGCGTGAGATGGAGAGGTGCATAGTTACGCGACTCTGTCGCGTGAGATGGAGATGTGCATTGTTGCACGCGACTTTGTCGCACGCGACTCCAGTCGCATGAAGTTGGTTCTTTGTAGTCCTTGAAGCGTGGATTCCATAGCATTTTGAATCAAGTCAATCAGAGCTCGTATGAAGGAGATATGGCCAAAATCGACGGACTGCACATCCAACGCAAGTTGCGCGACTCCAGTCGCACGCGACTCTTGTCGCACGCGACTCTTGTCGCACGCGACTTTGTCGCATGATATGTATAGATAGCTCTTGAAGTGTGGATTCCATAGCATTTTGAATCAAGTCAATCAGAGCTCGTATGAAGGAGATATGGCCAAAATCGACGGACTGCACATCGAACGCAAGTTGCGCGACTCCAGTCGCACGCGACTCTTGTCGCACGCGACTTTGTCGCACGCGACTTTGTCGCACGCGACTTTGTCGCATGATATGTATACATAGCTCTTGAAGTGTGGATTCCATAGCATTTTGAATCAAGTCCATCGGAGCTCGGACGAAGGAGATATGACAATAGTCGATGGACAGCGCAAGGAACACACAAAGTTGATGCCAAAAACTTGTATTTACAATCTCCCCCTTTTTGGTACAACTCTTGTGAATCACATCAATCATGATAATTTCCTCCTTTCTGGCACAACTCATATGAGAGACAATGAGTACAAAGAGATCCAGCAAGTCTCCCCTCAAGAGATACATCACCTGAAAACAAAAACAAACAACAAACACATATGTTGTTGACAAAACTAACATCTACAATCTCCCCCTTTTTGTCACAACTCATATGAACAAGAGTTAGCATAAGGAGATACACAAATCTCCCCCTCGGGAGAAGCATAGCAACAAAAGCGACTAAGTAAAAATAAAACAATCAACCATTCAACAATGAAGAACTATCATTGATAAGATATGAAAAACAAACCACACTTAGTCAAAACACCAAAAATCAGGACTTATGCATGCAAACGGAATAGTTCAAGAGTTATACAAATTCGAGAAACCATGCAACATGCAGTCCTTTGCCAGATGAACCAGCATCTCACCTAAACCTCCCCCTTGATGGGACATCTGGTGAAGGTAGTAAAAAATGAGACATGAGCGCTGATGGAGTTGAGGTATCGTAGTAGCAATCTTTGAGTAATGGTTGACATCGGATGCTGCTACACTCAACTTACGCCTTAAAGAATGAACTCCTTCGAGATGCTGAACATGAACTACAAGAGTACCAATCAAAACAACACATCCCGAGTTAGTATTCAAGAGTTCAACACACTGCAAACATTCAAAAACATTTTAGTGGAGATTCAATCGGTGATACCAGGCAGTGAAGAGCAAATATTTTCCCAAAAAAAATTTTCACTTTTCATCAATCTCCAAAACAAAAACATCACACAAGGTGAATCAAACTTTGAGGTATAAGGAAATATCTCTCGAAGTAAAAACCGGTGAAACGGACCGAAGTATGTTGAAATAAGTTTAACTTGTCCTTCGTCGCAATCACAAGAATGCAATCGTGTTTCATCGGAACATATATGGTGAGTTAACACCGCACAAGAGATTTTAATTCATGAGTGTAAGGTGAACTCTTAAGGCACTCCATTTGGGACAAGCGTTACTACATCAGAGGGGAGCCGGCGGACAATGTGATCCGGCGTCCTCTAGACAAGTTTTAGCTTTTAAATGATTATGCAACAGATGCTCATTACAGCAGTCAGAGGGGAGCAAGGATCATCCTGCATCTCCGAAGTGTGATGGTTGAGCATCTTAAATTATAGCGTCTATGTGCTACCTTTCGAAGAGGGGAGCCGGCGGACAAAGTGATCCGGCGTCCTCCGCTACTCGGTATTATAGATCAATGCAAATGAGCTTATGGGAGTTATATGCCAAGTTCACATGTTTACACTCAGAGGAATAAATGCACTTGGGTCCGAAGACTAAAGCGGCCTCAATCCATGTTCATCTTATTAGATTAATCCACGACGATCCATAGTGCGTATTCAGAAGTAAAGAAAACAATCTTTCAGACTTCAAAATTTTCGTGGACTCTTAGAGAGAACACAAGCAGAGAGAATTTCTTAATTTTTTAAATCTCTCAAAGTCAAGAGGTTTGGTGAAGATGTCAGCGATTTGTTTTTCTGTTGAAATATGCTGTAGACTGACTATATCACGATCAACCAAATCTCTAATGAAATGATGTCGAATGTCGATGTGTTTAGTGCGAGAATGCTGAACAGGATTTTCGCTGATTTTGATAGCACTTTGGTTATCACAGTACAGCACCAAGGGAGCACTCTCGATAAGATAATCATTCAACATCTGCTTTAGCCAAAGCAATTGAGTGCAGCAACTCCCGGCTGCAACATACTCAGACTCAGTTGTTGATAGAACGATGCAATTTTGCTTCCGACTATGCCATGACACTATGTTATTGCCAAGGAAGCAGCAGCATCCAGAAGTGCTCTTTCGTTCATCATTGTCACTCGCCCAATCCGCGTCGGAGAAACCGACAAGATTTGCTGTAGTGTCACATGCATACCAAAGACCGAGGTCAGAAGTTCCAGAGATGTAGCGGAGTATCCGTTTCACAGCTCGTAGATGGTCCTCCTTAGGATCAGCTTGGTACCTGGCACACATACAAACACTAAACATTATATCAGGGCGAGTAGCAGTTAAATAAAGTAAACTCCCAATCATAGAGCGATAGAGTGTTTGATCAACACTTCGACTCTTAGTCGACATAGATAACCGATCAGTTGTCGCCATGGGAGTGTTGGCGGGTTTAGCATGGTGCATCTCAAACTTCTCAACCATATTCTTCGCATATTTGCTTTGTGAGACGAAGATCCCATTTGGTCGTTGAGATATCTGAAGACCCAAAAATTGATGTAGCTCGCCTTCAAGACTCATCTGAAATGTAGAAGACATAGAATCCGTGAATGCTTTTACGAGCTTAGAGCAAGTAGCACCGAAGACAATGTCGTCGACGTAAATCTGGGCAACGATCATGTGTTTCCCATCACGTTTGATAAAGAGAGTCTTGTCCACTGAGCCGCGTTCAAAACCAAACTTCAGAAGGTAGTCTGTCAAACACCCATACCAAGCACGAGGAGCTTGCTTCAACCCATATAAAGCTTTATGAAGCTTATAGACATGATTAGGTTTCTTAGGATCCTCAAATCCTTTTGGTTGAGCAACATACACCTCTTCTTCAAGTACTCCATTTAGGAATGCAACTTTAACATCCATTTGTCTAAGTTTGATGCCAAGATGACATGCAATAGCGATTAAGAGACGAATAGACTCAATGCGTGCAACTGGAGCAAAGGTTTCATCAAAATCTATCCCTTCCACTTGGGCATAGCCTTGTGCAACGAGACGAGCCTTGTTTCGAACAACTTGGTTATGCTCATCCGTTTTGTTCTTAAAGATCCACTTGGTCCCAACAACATTGATGTTCGAAGTACGGGGAACCAAGGACCAAACATTGTTTCTCGTGAACTCGTTAAGTTCTTCTTGCATAGCCATTATCCAGAAGTCATCCTTCATAGCTTCCTTATAATTTTTCGGTTCCGTTTCAGATAGGAAGCAAGAGACTCCGATTTCATGACATACAGCTGAAGTACAGATGTTATATAGTTCATCAGGAGAAGGAATTTGTTTCTTCGAGCGTGTCGTTCGCTCGTTCATGTTTCCAATCATCTGAGTCGGAGGATGGCGTTTTTGGATGTACCCGGGTGCTTCCCTTGGAGCATCAGCTGGGTTGTCAACTTGTTCATTTTCTTCATCATCAGACGATGAAGTATCATTGTTCCGCCGACTAGTCTCTCCAACTTCAGGAGATGTGTTAGGAGTAGGAATATCTGGTATCTCAGTAGTCGGTGTAGATGGAAATGTGCGATACTCCAGAATCCCTTCCTTAACCCAATCTTCGCTGGCATCCTTTCCGAGAAAGTCTTGTTCATCAAAGTTGATGTTAACAGTTTCAAGAACTTTCTTAGTTCGTAGGTTGTAGGCACGATAGGCATGACTATTCTGACTATAGCCAACAAAGATACCACGATCGGCTTTGGCTTCAAACTTCTTCAGAGGATCACGATCCTTTAAGATATAACACGTACAGCCAAAGACGCGAAAGTGTGATACAGATGGCTTCTTGCCATTCACAAGCTCATAGGCGGTTGCCGTTGTGCCGGATCGAATGCTAATACGATTCAGAATATATCCAGCGGTAGAGACAGCTTCCGCCCAAAAAGTACGAGCAAGATTTTTCGAGATTAACATGACACGAGCCATCTCTTGCAGCGTACGGTTCTTACGTTCGGCTATCCCATTCTGTTGCGGTGTTTTAGGAGCCGAGTATTCATGATGAATCCCCTTCATCATACAATATTCATTGAAGCTAGAATTTTCGAATTCAGTCCCGTGATCACTCCTGATCCTCTTCACCTTAGCTTCATGATTCGTTCTAATCCATTTCACAATGCCTTTGAAGGCATTGAAAGTCTCATCCTTAGTGGCAAGAAATCTCGTCCAAGTATAGCGAGAGAAATCATCAACAACCACCAGCACGTACTCTTTCTTGGCAATACTCTTCACTTCCATTGGACCCATGAGATCCATGTGAAGTAGTTCAAAAGGAGCAGAAGTGCTCATTAGTGTTGGTAGTGCGGGATGAGGAGTTCTCGTCAGCTTACCCTTCTGACAGTCACCACACACTCTTTTCTCGATTTTGGGGAGTTGAGAGATTCCTCGAACTATCTCCCCCTTAACCAATTTACTCAAGTTTCGAGTGCTAGTGTGTCCAAGGCGTTGATGCCACAAATCGACTTCATCAGGAACGGTCACAGAGAAACAACTATACTCAGTTGTATAACAATTATTCTTAGCACGCGGACCTTCCATGATGCACTTCCCTTCAGCATCAAATACCTTGCACGAGTCTCTATCAAAACTAACATTCAGCCCTTCATCACACAGTTGGCTGATGCTGATGAGATTTGCCACGAGTCCCTTCACATGAACAACATTTCGGATGGGTGGCAATCCCTTGATATGCAGCGTTCCCTTACCCATGACGACGCCTTTAGCTCCCCCTCCAAACACTACGGGAGAGCCAGTCATAGGCTCATATTCCTTCAAGAATTTTTTGGTTCCAGTCATGTGTCGGGAACAACCGCTGTCAAAATACCAAATGCCTTTGTTTCCAGAGTCGGAGGCATTCAGTGCAACATTACAAAAGATAAGTTCTCTTGGCCTCCAAGTAGTTGAAGTGGTGGAGTTAAGCTTAACTTCACTCTTTTGGGACTTAGGCACCCACTTCTTTTTCACAACAAAATTTTGAGACTTAGTCTCTGTGGCTGGTTTCAAAGTTTTCTCAACTCTTAAGATAGGAGTAATGTGTATCTTCATACTCTTAACAGCCTCAATCTTCTTCTTTTCAGTCACCAATTCCCGGTTTATGTCATCTCTCAGCTTAAAGCAGAAAGGTCTAATATGTCCAGGTTCATTGCAGTAGTGACACACATATTTTCTCTTATGACAAGCTTCGACCTTCTTCGAAGTCTTAACCATGTCAGGTTTTGAGCGAGATAGTTTATCATTTAGTTTTACGTTCTGAGATTTACTCAACTTCTTCAGCAACGTCTTCTCGTATGGCAAGATACCACGAGGATGTTTCACAATAGACTTAGGAAATTGATATGTCTCCGTCTTCAGGTTAGTAGTCGAGATCGACTTTTGAGTTTCAGTTTTCAGAGATGTAGCAACCTTCTTTCCTTCAGCAATTTCCCTTCGTTTCAAACTTTCAGAATCATCTATTTTCATACTCTCAGTAGAGTCAGTAGAAGCTTTGACAAAAGTCACTTCTTTCGTTTCAGGTGCAGTATAGATAGATTCAAAGACTTTCTGAAAACCAAGTCCAACACGACCTGGGTTCATGTACGATGCGGCATTGTCAAACACTGAAGAGTTAGTATTCATCTTTCTCAACAGTTCATCAGTCATCTGAAGCTTCTCCTTTAGAACATAACGTTCCTTGTCACACATAGCTAGATCAGTTTGAGCTTTTATCAAGGATGACTTCAGCTCATCATTCTCAGCGTCGGTGTTTTTGAAGAGAGTTTGGAGTTTCTTCACTTCTGATGTTTCCTTCTTCAGTGATGCCTTTAGTTTCGAGTTTTCAGAACTCGACTTCTCAAATGATTCTCTCAGTTCGACAACTTCTTTGTAATATTTATGTTTCTCTTCAAAGAGAGCATCAAATTTAATTTTCAGAATTGTCAGAGAGTTATTCAGCCTTACCTTCTCATCCTCCGTCTTTTCAACTGAGTTTTTCAACTCAACGGTCTCATCATATATCTTGAGTTTCTCATTCGAGAGTTCAGCAATAGATTCTGTCAGAACCTTCAAAGACACTTCGAGTGTGTTATTCTCAGTGATAGCTAAGTCATGTAGACTCATCAATTCAGCATGATTCTCTCTCAGAGTGAGTAGCTCATCACATACAGCTTCAGCTTGACACACTTCAGGAGTCATGTCTATCTCTTCAGCTTCAGACTCAGATTCATCATCTGAAAAAATATCGTCATCACAGAAATTTCGATTTTCTGAGGCCAGACGGAAAATGTTGTCTGCAGTAGCAGTATCCTTCAGAAAGGCATCAAGTTGAAAGTTTTCAACTTCAAAATTAGCAAGGTCAAAACCTTCATCAAACGTGACAACTAGAGCGTTGTCCTCATCTTCATCCGTGTTGTCATCATCAGACCCATCATTCTCAGATAACACATCTTCATCATCGATCACCACATAGCTCACTGGTAGCTTCTTCTTTCGATGCAAGTTAGGACACTCATTCTTGACGTGTCCATATCCCTTACATTCATAGCATTGCATCTTAGATACATCTTTACTAGTGGAAGTGTATGGTGATAGCTTTGTGCCTTTAAACTTCTTGTCAGATGAAGACCCCTGATTTCGATTGTCTGGAGTGTTCGGATATGAGTTAGAACTTTTCTGAAATTTTCGGAAATTTCGAGCTCGGTTCTTTCTCTTAAAATCTTGTTTCACAAGATATGTGACTATATCAGTCAAAACAGCAAGCTTGTCCGGGTTGTTAGAACTCATCAATCGTTCAATGTCCTCTGCTTCCTCATCATCAGATTCATTCATATCAGCTGAGAAACTACTTTCAGACTTCTCATTTTTCAACCGAGGTTGTTGAGATTTCGCGCTTCGTGAACTCTTTCCTTTCTCAGAAATCTTAAGAGCAGTCATCGGCTCATAGACAAGAGACATATCTGGGTTGCTTCGAACCTTGAGAGTTAAGTCGTAGTTTCTCAAGTCAGCCATCAAGTCAGCATAATCCCAGTTTTGATTTCCATCATTACGTGCTTCAATAGTTAGCACCTTGCTCTCGAATCTCGAGCTTACACTTGATAGAACCTTCTCGTAGACCATGATAGCAGGAAAGACTTCTCCCAGTTCAAATGCCTCATTGACATATCTCATTACCTTGTCCAGGTAGTCATTTATGTCTTCATCTTCTCTCATACGGAGTTGATGAAATTGGGCAGTTATAGTTCGAATCTTTGAGCGCTTAACAGCGTGACTACCCTCACATGTCCTCTGTAGCGTCTCCCATGCATCTCTGGCAGATGTGCAATTTTTGACCAGCTGATACATGCTGAGGTCCAGCCATTCACAAATAAGTAGAAGAGCTTTGCTATTCGCAGTAGACAAGTCATGCTCTTCTCTAGTCCAACTACGTTCAGGCTTTGGGGTTCTAAGACCATCAGCATCTTCAGTGTAAGGACGCTCCCATCCTTCCAACACAGCCATCCATGCTCTTGAGTCAAATCCCTTGATTCTAGCAGATACTTTCGCTTTCCAGTTAGAGTAGTTCTGATGAGTAAGCATAATCGGTTTCTGAACAAACATAGACGACTCCATTGTAGCGGAAATATGGAGTCAAGTAACGGATCACGTCTTATACGTATGACGTCCCGCTCTGATACCAATTGAAATTACGTCTTCGACGTAAGATACCAACTTTTCGCGAAGTCGGTCTTAAATCAGTCTTCAGCAACTGAGGTTCACACACTTCGTTCGCACACACACTCAGCTGTAGCTGCTCTAGTAGTCGCACGGTTTGTGTTGTATGTTCGAACTCAAGGTAAGTAAGGTAAAGTACTGAAGACAAAGTTATGTAATAGTTTTCATTTCATTGAACAACAAAACTAAACTATTACACTTGGAGAGAAAGGTAGACGGAATGATCAAAGGTCGTATCACCAAGTGACGTAGCACTCCAACGAACCAGAGACCTAGTACTACTACACCTAGAGCTAAATCACATAACTCTACTAGTGGTGCACAGCACAAAACAACTACCAAAACTCTAAGGCTCAGCGCCTAACAAACAACGATAGCGATACTCGACTATCAGATTTCGTTCTCTCAAAATCGTCAAAGGATGTCATCCAACTCCATGGGTATATATAGTAGTCTCGCACATGTGAAGCCTTGAGGTAGTGCAATCTGATTGGTCACATGCTTGGCATACATCACAATTCCATGGATGACATCACTTTCGGAATCTTCGATTCTTGAATCTTGGAATCTTGAATCTTCGATTCTTGAATCTTCGAATCTTGAATCTTCGATTTCTTTAACTTCAGACTTCAACACATCTTGACTCCGTCGATCTCAATACTTCATCTTCAACTTCATCGTGGTGAACACTCGTCGTTGAACATTTCATATTTCATCGTCTTCATTGTCGTCAATAGAGTTGAAGTAGTAAACAACACTTCATGCATCAGATGATACACGAAGTCAAAAGAGCATGGCATAGGACTCCAGTCGCGTGGGATGAAGGAGCACCATTCGCGACGCCAGTCGCGTGCGACACCAGTCGCACAAGCTGGGGGAGGGAGATCAAGCGACATTGTCGCGTGCGACTCCAGTCGCGAGAAAACAGCCAAGGAGGTCAAGCGACTTTGTCGCGTGAGATGGAGAGGTGCATAGTTACGCGACTCTGTCGCGTGAGATGGAGATGTGCATTGTTGCACGCGACTTTGTCGCACGCGACTCCAGTCGCATGAAGTTGGTTCTTTGTAGTCCTTGAAGCGTGGATTCCATAGCATTTTGAATCAAGTCAATCAGAGCTCGTATGAAGGAGATATGGCCAAAATCGACGGACTGCACATCCAACGCAAGTTGCGCGACTCCAGTCGCACGCGACTCTTGTCGCACGCGACTCTTGTCGCACGCGACTTTGTCGCATGATATGTATAGATAGCTCTTGAAGTGTGGATTCCATAGCATTTTGAATCAAGTCAATCAGAGCTCGTATGAAGGAGATATGGCCAAAATCGACGGACTGCACATCGAACGCAAGTTGCGCGACTCCAGTCGCACGCGACTCTTGTCGCACGCGACTTTGTCGCACGCGACTTTGTCGCACGCGACTTTGTCGCATGATATGTATACATAGCTCTTGAAGTGTGGATTCCATAGCATTTTGAATCAAGTCCATCGGAGCTCGGACGAAGGAGATATGACAATAGTCGATGGACAGCGCAAGGAACACACAAAGTTGATGCCAAAAACTTGTATTTACAATCTCCCCCTTTTTGGTACAACTCTTGTGAATCACATCAATCATGATAATTTCCTCCTTTCTGGCACAACTCATATGAGAGACAATGAGTACAAAGAGATCCAGCAAGTCTCCCCTCAAGAGATACATCACCTGAAAACAAAAACAAACAACAAACACATATGTTGTTGACAAAACTAACATCTACACAGCTCCTCGGGTCCTAAGGAAAAAAGGCTGAGCAATAGGGCTTTGTAAGTTTTGTCCATATTCTCGTCTTCCTCAAACAGCCTTCTATACTCGGCAAGTTCATAATCGAGCATGGCATTCCCCTGCGTGCAACGTCTAAACTCACGAACAACGTTTTGGGGCAACTTAGCTCGGTTCAATATAGGCGCCATCGGATGTTTGCTATATATACCTTGAGAGAAACAAGAAAAACATCAAACTTTGGAAGGTATATATCATTCAAGAAAGAAGAAAAACATTTCGATTGCCTAAAACCTCGGTGACTCGAAAATTGAAAAAAAAAAATCTTAACAGCGGAAAAAACGCGCAATTTTAAAACACATCTAGCGCGTGCGTGCGCACGTGTTGAATTCAGTCGGGACGTCTATATATCAATTCATATATCATCCTCAACCAAATTTTATATATGTCAGATCTATGAGAAATGAAAACAAATCTTCAATTGAACATTTACAGATCTCACACACATATAATTATCGGATCTGTGACACTAAAAACATGGAAAAATTAGATGAATAAAAAAAACACAATTAAATCTACAAAATTAAAAATAACAATCAACAAGATGTACACGTGCGTTAATTCATAACGGGAAATCAAAATTAAATTAATAAAAAAAAATGGAGAAATGAAACTCGGTTGACGACGGACCATCGATCCAATTATTACCGGAGACTGAAAACAAATCTCCTATTAAACATGTACACATCACACACACACATATATAAATATCAGATCTATGAAAAACATGGAAAATCGGATGAATGAAAAACACAATTAAATCTACAAAATTAAAAAACGATAACAAATTAAGATGTACTGATGATGCACGTGCGCTAATTCATAACGGGCAATCAAAATTTAATTAATTGAAAAATGGAGAAACGAAATTAGGTTGACAAACGTACGATCCAATTAATAGCTGAGAAGGAAAAAGGAATTTACCGAGAGAAAGCTAAAGAATCTCCTGAAAGGACGAGCAGAATAATCCTCGTTTTCTGTGTGCGTTCAGGTTGTGTGTGTTTGTGTCTGAAGGGACTGCAGGAGGCGGCACTTATATAGTGCGGCGGGAATCCGGGTTGTTTCCGGGTCGGGTCGGACCTACTGGTTATATGAAATGGGTATTCGGACTTTGGATACGCGCGAGGTCAAGGTGTCAGTGTGTCACATACCATATATTCTAATTTTTTTAATATATATAATATTTTTTAATATATATATTATAATAATAAGTAGTACTATATGATCAATTGAATTATTTTTTGATGCATAAAATTAAAAAAAAAAATTATGTTCATGTTTCTTTATGTGTAGTGATTGAATGTTTCAAAATAAATAGTTCAAAAATTGCGCGATTGCCGACTGTAATTAAAAAAATGTATCGTTTATGTCGTTTCCTTTCTCATTTTGGTGCAAAATTTGCGATGTCAGCGCGAAAGTGATACTAAATCGAGCCAAAAGTCGGAAAAAAACATCGCCTATTACGCACACGATTTATGTTCTTGATATAGTCAGTTGGAAGAAAATGATCAATAAATTACGATATATATTTCATCAAAAATATTACACTAAAAATAATGATGAAAAAATATTTTTCAAAGGATTAAATATTTTTGAAATCGATTTATCTTGATAATATTAGGCTCGTTCGTGGCATCTTATGGGCTATAGACAAAATATCAAAATCGGGCTCTCATATTAGATTAAGCTAAAATTTACATATATCTTTTCTCTTTGTATTTTGAGATGTCAAATCATTTATAATTGCATCACTATTAACTTCATATATAAAAAATTATTTATATGAAAATTTTATTTATGTTGATATTAATCATTATACGTTTTTATTTTATTAGTAATTCATTATTTCTTTTTTTTTTTTTGTTTTTCACTTTTAGATAAATAATTTTTAAGCAACATCATACAACAAATAAAAATAATAACTAATAAAAATATATACTCGTATTTACATAGTAGAAATAAAATAATAGTAACTAAATATATTTCTTTTTCTTAAAAAAAATAAACATTTTATTTTTCAATAAAAAAAACTGTGTTCTCCATTAAAAAAACTATTTTACAAATAAAAATAACAAGTTCATTAAATAAGAACCACTTATTAATATTTATTTTATTTTATTGTTGTGCTTTTCCTTTTCAATTTTTGTGATGTTTTACTGCAAAAATAACACGTTAATAACATTCATCCAGAAAAAATCACCCATCAATTCACAAAGAAAACACACATTCACCAATTACCCCTAACATTCAACAATTACTCCTAGCCAAAAGAAGAACAAATCACCCATTAATTCACAAAGAAAACACACATTCACCAATTACCCCAAGTAAATCACTTATAGGTCACAATTTGCAATTTTATGATTTTGGGGTTACTTTCATAATTTTTAATTATTGCAATTTTTATGTAGCAACTAGCAAGTGTCTTGTTTGGTGACAATGTGTGTGCATTTTTCCTGATTACAGCCTCGTAATTAAGCATGTTGTTGTTTGTTTATTTATTGTCAGGGAAAAGAGGAAAGCAATTGAGAATCAAATTCATGACTAGTTTATAAAATGGATTTTGGTGTTGGATGTGTATTGTGGAAGTGGTGATTTTGATTTTCAGAAATGAAACTAGAAGACTCTTAAGTTAAGAGTCTTAACACTTCGGAAGAACTTCTAATATCAAAGACACCAAAAACACCACTCTCCAGTAAAAAGAAAATGCAATAATAATAGAACAAGTTTCAATAATACATACAAAATCCATAATTAAGCTCAAATCAAATCTAGTTTACAACAACAATCACAAAAGTCTAAAGTTCTCTAAATCCCACCACATGTTCAAAATCAGAATACCAATAAACCAAGCCGGACTGCCTGTACAAAATCGAGGTTCAATTCTGACTAATCATCCTCAATCCCTCCCTGCTAAGTAAAATGGATTCATAAACATGTTATATATGTGTCTACAATCTGCGCATTGACAAGCTTTATCTCCTTGCTGCTTCATACGCGGGTCCACTCTATTTGCTTCATTTGTCGGATTTTCTTTATCTCCTTGCTTCATACGCTTGGCTCCTCAATTCTCAGGTTCATTGCCCCTGTGAGAAGGTTGAGCTTCCACGGCAAGACAAACGTCATCTCTCCATGGTTTAAACGCTCCTTCTTGAATTAAATTCTAATGAAGAAACATTCACAAAAGGTCTTATTTCAGATTAAATAGATGGAAAAAAGAACTAGGGAAATCGAGCCATGAAAATCTCTTTTACACGAACAAATAAAGCATGAACTATGAATAAATTTTCTTACCTGCCTCCAAAAGTAAAATCCACGCATGAGGGCTAACTGTTTCCTCCGATTGTCTCTCCACTTCATGAGTTCATTTCCAAGCTCTGCACACGCACGAAGAACGTAAGACAAACTCATTTATTTTCTTCATTATTATTATGCTAAGAGAAGGGGTGAGAATACAAAATCCCGAAAGATTTTCAACTTACCAGGATGGTGATCTGTGTAGCGTTTAGAGTCGAATTCTTTTTTGATGATCATATACTCAATAATGTCGTAAGGCTTCGAAATAATTTCCAAAACCCGTCTCCTAAACTCAACTTCAGAGCGTGCTGGCGCCGCTCGACTACTCTCCCCCACCTGAAATAATACTCAAAAGTTGTAACAAAAACAAATCTTTAGTAACAATTCCTCAAAAAGAGAGGTACAAAATCGTAAATTCTAGAAGAACTAACGTTTCTCGATTCACTAGGTGGGAATTTCTTGATGGCAATTCTGGAATGAGGAGATGACCGTTTCTTGGTTACGACTCTCGCATCCTCTTGCATTGATTGCTTCTTCCTAACATCATTTCGGAATTTAGTGCGCTTCTCGATGTCTACTTGCTCATCCGACTCAGTAGAATCTTCAATAATGGCTTTCCTTGAACCACGAGCCGAACGTTTCCTAGAAACGACTCTCTCGTCGTCTTCCGGAAACTCTTCCATTACCACATTCCTCTGTTCATCAGCCTTGAAATCATTTTGTTTTCCTCTGTTCATCAGCTTACACTTCTCCTGGTACTCCTTCGCGTATTTCAAGAGATGATAATACTTGGGACGGTACTTCGCCTGCACGGCATTTTCACAAACGTCGACATGCTCGTTTTTTTCGTTTTCCGACTGATGCAGCTCGGATGGCTTCACGGCATTCGCGCGGGGGCTTTCTTGATTCTTCTGCACCTCGATTCTTTCTTCCATTGCCACCTCCCCGGTTTCAACAGCTTCTTTTTCGGATACAGAATTTCTTCCAAGATTATTTATCAATGGGTTAGTTAGTAAGAATTTTATTCTATTAAAGAATAAAAAGTTTAAAATAATATAAAATTGGAATTGCTTTAAATCGTATTACATATAAAAGGCATATAAAAGGTAGAAGAACAAAATAAAATTGAGTATCAAATAAAATTGAAAGTTGAAATAAAATAAAATAATAACAAACAAATAAATTAACACAAAATACTTCTAAATCGTTAATTATATATATGTTATAATCATAGATCCAAAATGATTATTTTAAGTTATTAGAACATCATCAATAATTGTGATCTATATAGCAAAATAAATACAAATCTAATGAAAGAATATTTGAAATTGATATAAATTTTTTTATTTAGATTTAATGAAAAAATACGTTTCATCATAAATAATTGTGATCTATATACCAAAACAAATACAAATCTAATGAAAGAAGATTTGAAATTGAAATAAATAGGTAATTTTCTTACAATGATGTAAATAATTGTGATCTATATAGCAAAACAAATACAAATCTAATGAAAGAAGATTGAAATTAAAATAAATTGGTAATTTTCTTACAAGGTGACAAGGTATGCGATCGTGTTTGAAGCGACAACGACACTCGAGCAACAATGAAGAATGGTCGAGTCTAAGGCGATGGCGGCGCTTAAGGGAGAAAAAATGTTCGAGTTTATTGTTTAGGTTTTGTATATATATTGACGGGAGAAATATTTATTTGGTCTCACAAAGATAGGTTATTTTCAATATAGTCCTAGATAGTCATATTTTTTCAATTTAGTCCCATAGAATCCAAAAAATATGTCAATTTATTAATTTTTTGCCAAAATTTTCAATTTTGACCGGTCAAATGCTTATGTGGAAAGAAAATTGAAAATTTCTAATTAGATAGGACACATGTCGACTTTTGATTTGTTGAATATGTTTTATTTAATAAAAAATATATATTATATTCCATGTCACATATAACACCTAACTCATTTTTTAAAATTCTTAAATAATGGTTTATGGGGAAAATATCACAAATGGTCCAGTACGGATGTCATTTCCCGTAAGTAGTCCTGTATCTTCAAAAGTTATCAGGGTTGGTCCTTTTGCCCGGGAAAGTGACGCGTTACTGTCACGCGCCGCCAAAAGTAGTCCTGTATCTTCAAAAGTTATCACAAATGGTCCTGTACGGATGTAATTTCCGATTGCCATGTCAGATTTTTGGCGGCGCGTGACAATAACGCGTCACTTTCCCGGGCCAAAGGACCAACCGTCATAACTTTTGAAAATACAGGACTACTTACGGGAAATGACATCCGTACAGGACCATTTGTGATATTTCCCCTAGTTTATGGAGGGAATCGAACCTATGACCAAAACCCAATAACCCCACCATACCAGCTGACCAAGGGGAGATTTTTTTAAATACACCTTTTGGTACATAAAATCATCATTTTTACACCTTCTAATAAAAAAATTCTTTTATACATTAATTTACGGAATTAACCTCTGTACATCAATTGTTTTAACTAACATTTTATAATTATTTTAATTGTCTTTTTAACTTCCCTTATACAAAACTCGTCTTCTTCATTGTGCCCTCGAAATTGTGAAAGCATCGAATGATGTTTTGAAAATTAATTCAGGGGAAGCAGTTCCATCCTCTTCGAAGATCCTCCCGCAACTGAAGAAGAAGTTTCATCCTCTCTGAAGATGCTCCCGTAACCGAAACTCCCGACCTTTATTTCGCAGCTTCCGATTTCGAACCCAACTCCAGACCCCTGCCTTCACCTCCCCCACCGACCCACCACTGCAACCACTTTTTGGTTTCTTTATCCATTCAATTTGAATAATGATTTAATGGATTTTGTTAAAATTTAATTTAGATTGATTAAACTCTTATTTAGTAATTTCACAATAAATCGATTTAGTGTTTACGAAATTATTTGGTTATAGAACTTTTGATGTTCATGAATAATTAGTACTTTGTATCGTTTCTTTGCATCTGGTTTGATTTTCTCAAGGAATTAAGTTAACATAGTTAGGGTTTAATCTAAGTCATAACAGAGATTCATACCCTTTACAAAGGATATTTTAGGTTTTTCACCAGATTTTAGTGTAAAGAAGGTTATTTTTTAAATGCAGGTGTATAAAAGAATGCATCTTATATATAAAGGTATATTAACACCCATTTACCCTCAAGAAGGGAGTACATATGATTGATAATAAAAGCTATTGGTTACTTAAAACTACTCATTTAGAAAAACAATGACTATTGTTCTAATATTACTTAATTTATATATATTTTATTTAAAATACAATTAATAATTTTGATAATTTTGTTATATATAAAATATTATTTACAAATAAAATCACTATTGCTTTAATATTACTCAATTCCTATACTCTTATTTTGTATATATAATACAATTAATAATTTTGATATATTCTAAAATTATAGTTATAAATAAATAAAAATCTTAGTTTTGTTTAGAATATAAACTTTAGCTTTAGATTATATGCTTATTTAAAAAGTTCTATTTTTTTAATTAATTTTGTTAGTAGCAAATAATTACTCACATTTGTTAACATTTGTTAGAGCTTCCTCGTCATTCTTTAAATTAAACAAGAAACAATAATATTAGGAAAAAATAATTTAATAAAAAAAATTGTACATTTTTTATATCTTAAGTTAATATAAATATTTTAAAAATTATAATTTTATTTTCTTTTTCAACTTAAAATATAATTTTATTTTTCACTTGCTTTTTAATAAATATAATTTTCTATTTCACTTGCTTTTTAATTTTTTTCCCAATATTTTGGTTCTTATCTTTAAAATATATTTACTCTTTATTTTTTTGATAAAAATTAAAAAAAATAACATTTTAGTTAATATAAATATTTTAAAAATTATAATTTTATTTTCTTTTTCAACTTAAAATATAATTTTATTTTTCACTTTCTTTTTAATAAATATAATTTTCTTTTTCACTTGCTTTTTAATTTTTTCCCCAATATTTTGGTTCTTAACTTTAAAATGTATTTACTCTTTACTTTTTTGATAAAAATTAAAAAAAATAACATTTTTGTTAATTTACGTCAATGTATATAGAATTGAGACGAAAGTAGTATAAAATTAAAGGAAATTTGAATAGACTTTGGTATTTTGCATTTGAAGCTAAATTTCATTATTCTGATGCTCATTGGCCTTTACTTCACAAGATGCCCACGAACAACTTTGACCAATGACCATCGTCATCAAATACTCAATTTCTTTGCTCATAGAGTCACATTATCATCAATGGCTATTCCAATCATGACTTCTCTTGTAAGGTCAATCGAGAATAGAGGGTCGAGCCTCCGACTCTAATATAGATCAAGTTGAACGATTGGCTCAAATAAGGCAATCGGGAGCTTGTTCCAAATGAAGGCAGACCGCCAGGAGCTTTTCATCCGCATTGCACCTATGAGAGAGGTTGAGGCTCCACGGCAAGACAAACAGTATCTCTCCATGGTTTAAACGCCCCTTCTTCAGTCAAATTCTAATAAAGAAACATTCACAAAAAAGTCGTGTTTCAGATTAAATGGATGGAAAAATAGTAAAGAACGGGGAAATTGAGCCATGAAAAATCTCATTTACACAAACAAATTATAAGGCATGAACTATGAATAAATTTTCTTACCTGCTTCCAAAAGTAAAATCCACGCATGAGAGCTAACCGTTTCCTCCTGTTGTCTCTCCACTTCACGAGTTCATTTCCAAGCCCTGCACAAAAGAACGTAAGACAAACTCATTTATTTTATTCCTTATTATGCTAAGAGAAACGGTGATCAGGAAATACCGAATCCCGAAAGATTTTCAACTGACCTGGATGGTCATCTGTGTAGCATTTAGAGTCGAATTCTTTTTTGATGATCATATACTCAATAATGTCGTAAGGCTTCGAAATAATTTCCAAAACCCGTCTCCTAAACTCAACTTCAGCTGGCGCCACTCGACTACTCTCCCCCACCTGAAATAATAGACAAAATTGTAACGAAAATAGTTAGTGATAACAAATCGTAAATTCTATTATATATCTCGTTTTCATCATATCCATGTCAGAATCTTCACTTACATGAAAATCATCATCAAAAAAATCATAGCCGTCTGTATCAGCATGATCACTCTCATCTCTTTCCTCATCACTGCTCGACGGTATTTCGATGATGTCAATTCTCGAATCATCCGACTCCGTAGATTCTTCAATGATGGCTTTCCTTGAACCACGAGTCGACCTTTTCCTAAAAACGACTCTCTCATCCTCTTCCGGAATTTCGTCCATTACGTCGACATTCCTAAATTCACTAGATGCGCGCTTCCTGAGCACGCCTCTTTTCGTCTTTTTGCTGACAACATTCCTCTGTTCATCAGCCTTGGAATCATTCGGTTTACCGACCTGAATGTCTTTACCCGAACCAGAGGCCAGATTCTGTTTTCTTTCCTCCGATGGATTTTCGTTTTCCATCTGATCCAGCTCCTCGGGTCCTAAGGAAAAAAGGCTGAGCAATAGGGCTTTGTAAGTTTTGTCCATATTCTCGTCTTCCTCAAACAGCCTTCTATACTCGGCAAGTTCATAATCGAGCATGGCATTCCCCTGCGTGCAACGTCTAAACTCACGAACAACGTTTTGGGGCAACTTAGCTCGGTTCAATATAGGCGCCATCGGATGTTTGCTATATATACCTTGAGAGAAACAAGAAAAACATCAAACTTTGGAAGGTATATATCATTCAAGAAAGAAGAAAAACATTTCGATTGCCTAAAACCTCGGTGACTCGAAAATTGAAAAAAAAAAATCTTAACAGCGGAAAAAACGCGCAATTTTAAAACACATCTAGCGCGTGCGTGCGCACGTGTTGAATTCAGTCGGGACGTCTATATATCAATTCATATATCATCCTCAACCAAATTTTATATATGTCAGATCTATGAGAAATGAAAACAAATCTTCAATTGAACATTTACAGATCTCACACACATATAATTATCGGATCTGTGACACTAAAAACATGGAAAAATTAGATGAATAAAAAAAACACAATTAAATCTACAAAATTAAAAATAACAATCAACAAGATGTACACGTGCGTTAATTCATAACGGGAAATCAAAATTAAATTAATAAAAAAAAATGGAGAAATGAAACTCGGTTGACGACGGACCATCGATCCAATTATTACCGGAGACTGAAAACAAATCTCCTATTAAACATGTACACATCACACACACACATATATAAATATCAGATCTATGAAAAACATGGAAAATCGGATGAATGAAAAACACAATTAAATCTACAAAATTAAAAAACGATAACAAATTAAGATGTACTGATGATGCACGTGCGCTAATTCATAACGGGCAATCAAAATTTAATTAATTGAAAAATGGAGAAACGAAATTAGGTTGACAAACGTACGATCCAATTAATAGCTGAGAAGGAAAAAGGAATTTACCGAGAGAAAGCTAAAGAATCTCCTGAAAGGACGAGCAGAATAATCCTCGTTTTCTGTGTGCGTTCAGGTTGTGTGTGTTTGTGTCTGAAGGGACTGCAGGAGGCGGCACTTATATAGTGCGGCGGGAATCCGGGTTGTTTCCGGGTCGGGTCGGACCTACTGGTTATATGAAATGGGTATTCGGACTTTGGATACGCGCGAGGTCAAGGTGTCAGTGTGTCACATACCATATATTCTAATTTTTTTAATATATATAATATTTTTTAATATATATATTATAATAATAAGTAGTACTATATGATCAATTGAATTATTTTTTGATGCATAAAATTAAAAAAAAAAATTATGTTCATGTTTCTTTATGTGTAGTGATTGAATGTTTCAAAATAAATAGTTCAAAAATTGCGCGATTGCCGACTGTAATTAAAAAAATGTATCGTTTATGTCGTTTCCTTTCTCATTTTGGTGCAAAATTTGCGATGTCAGCGCGAAAGTGATACTAAATCGAGCCAAAAGTCGGAAAAAAACATCGCCTATTACGCACACGATTTATGTTCTTGATATAGTCAGTTGGAAGAAAATGATCAATAAATTACGATATATATTTCATCAAAAATATTACACTAAAAATAATGATGAAAAAATATTTTTCAAAGGATTAAATATTTTTGAAATCGATTTATCTTGATAATATTAGGCTCGTTCGTGGCATCTTATGGGCTATAGACAAAATATCAAAATCGGGCTCTCATATTAGATTAAGCTAAAATTTACATATATCTTTTCTCTTTGTATTTTGAGATGTCAAATCATTTATAATTGCATCACTATTAACTTCATATATAAAAAATTATTTATATGAAAATTTTATTTATGTTGATATTAATCATTATACGTTTTTATTTTATTAGTAATTCATTATTTCTTTTTTTTTTTTTGTTTTTCACTTTTAGATAAATAATTTTTAAGCAACATCATACAACAAATAAAAATAATAACTAATAAAAATATATACTCGTATTTACATAGTAGAAATAAAATAATAGTAACTAAATATATTTCTTTTTCTTAAAAAAAATAAACATTTTATTTTTCAATAAAAAAAACTGTGTTCTCCATTAAAAAAACTATTTTACAAATAAAAATAACAAGTTCATTAAATAAGAACCACTTATTAATATTTATTTTATTTTATTGTTGTGCTTTTCCTTTTCAATTTTTGTGATGTTTTACTGCAAAAATAACACGTTAATAACATTCATCCAGAAAAAATCACCCATCAATTCACAAAGAAAACACACATTCACCAATTACCCCTAACATTCAACAATTACTCCTAGCCAAAAGAAGAACAAATCACCCATTAATTCACAAAGAAAACACACATTCACCAATTACCCCAAGTAAATCACTTATAGGTCACAATTTGCAATTTTATGATTTTGGGGTTACTTTCATAATTTTTAATTATTGCAATTTTTATGTAGCAACTAGCAAGTGTCTTGTTTGGTGACAATGTGTGTGCATTTTTCCTGATTACAGCCTCGTAATTAAGCATGTTGTTGTTTGTTTATTTATTGTCAGGGAAAAGAGGAAAGCAATTGAGAATCAAATTCATGACTAGTTTATAAAATGGATTTTGGTGTTGGATGTGTATTGTGGAAGTGGTGATTTTGATTTTCAGAAATGAAACTAGAAGACTCTTAAGTTAAGAGTCTTAACACTTCGGAAGAACTTCTAGTATCAAAGACACCCAAAACACCACTCTCCAGTAAAAAGAAAATGCAATAATAATAGAACAAGTTTCAATAATACATACAAAATCCATAATTAAGCTTAAATCAAATCTAGTTTACAACAACAATCACAAAAGTCTAAAGTTCTCTAAATCCCACCACATGTTCAAAATCAGAATACCAATAAACCAAGCCGGACTGCCTGTACAAAATCGAGGTTCAATTCTGACTAATCATCCTCAACCCCTCCCTGCTAAGTAAAATGGATTCATAAACATGTTATATATGTGTCTACAATCTGCGCATTGACAAGCTTTATCTCCTTGCTGCTTCATACGCGGGTCCACTCTATTTGCTTCATTTGTCGGATTTTCTTTATCTCCTTGCTTCATACGCTTGGCTCCTCAATTCTCAGGTTCATTGCCCCTGTGAGAAGGTTGAGCTTCCACGGCAAGACAAACGTCATCTCTCCATGGTTTAAACGCTCCTTCTTGAATTAAATTCTAATGAAGAAACATTCACAAAAGGTCTTATTTCAGATTAAATAGATGGAAAAAAGAACTAGGGAAATCGAGCCATGAAAATCTCTTTTACACGAACAAATAAAGCATGAACTATGAATAAATTTTCTTACCTGCCTCCAAAAGTAAAATCCACGCATGAGGGCTAACTGTTTCCTCCGATTGTCTCTCCACTTCATGAGTTCATTTCCAAGCTCTGCACACGCACGAAGAACGTAAGACAAACTCATTTATTTTCTTCATTATTATTATGCTAAGAGAAGGGGTGAGAATACAAAATCCCGAAAGATTTTCAACTTACCAGGATGGTGATCTGTGTAGCGTTTAGAGTCGAATTCTTTTTTGATGATCATATACTCAATAATGTCGTAAGGCTTCGAAATAATTTCCAAAACCCGTCTCCTAAACTCAACTTCAGAGCGTGCTGGCGCCGCTCGACTACTCTCCCCCACCTGAAATAATACTCAAAAGTTGTAACAAAAACAAATCTTTAGTAACAATTCCTCAAAAAGAGAGGTACAAAATCGTAAATTCTAGAAGAACTAACGTTTCTCGATTCACTAGGTGGGAATTTCTTGATGGCAATTCTGGAATGAGGAGATGACCGTTTCTTGGTTACGACTCTCGCATCCTCTTGCATTGATTGCTTCTTCCTAACATCATTTCGGAATTTAGTGCGCTTCTCGATGTCTACTTGCTCATCCGACTCAGTAGAATCTTCAATAATGGCTTTCCTTGAACCACGAGCCGAACGTTTCCTAGAAACGACTCTCTCGTCGTCTTCCGGAAACTCTTCCATTACCACATTCCTCTGTTCATCAGCCTTGAAATCATTTTGTTTTCCTCTGTTCATCAGCTTACACTTCTCCTGGTACTCCTTCGCGTATTTCAAGAGATGATAATACTTGGGACGGTACTTCGCCTGCACGGCATTTTCACAAACGTCGACATGCTCGTTTTTTTCGTTTTCCGACTGATGCAGCTCGGATGGCTTCACGGCATTCGCGCGGGGGCTTTCTTGATTCTTCTGCACCTCGATTCTTTCTTCCATTGCCACCTCCCCGGTTTCAACAGCTTCTTTTTCGGATACAGAATTTCTTCCAAGATTATTTATCAATGGGTTAGTTAGTAAGAATTTTATTCTATTAAAGAATAAAAAGTTTAAAATAATATAAAATTGGAATTGCTTTAAATCGTATTACATATAAAAGGCATATAAAAGGTAGAAGAACAAAATAAAATTGAGTATCAAATAAAATTGAAAGTTGAAATAAAATAAAATAATAACAAACAAATAAATTAACACAAAATACTTCTAAATCGTTAATTATATATATGTTATAATCATAGATCCAAAATGATTATTTTAAGTTATTAGAACATCATCAATAATTGTGATCTATATAGCAAAATAAATACAAATCTAATGAAAGAATATTTGAAATTGATATAAATTTTTTTATTTAGATTTAATGAAAAACTACGTTTCATCATAAATAATTGTGATCTATATACCAAAACAAATACAAATCTAATGAAAGAAGATTTGAAATTGAAATAAATAGGTAATTTTCTTACAATGATGTAAATAATTGTGATCTATATAGCAAAACAAATACAAATCTAATGAAAGAAGATTGAAATTGAAATAAATTGGTAATTTTCTTACAAGGTGACAAGGTATGCGATCGTGTTTGAAGCGACAACGACACTCGAGCAACAATGAAGAATGGTCGAGTCTAAGGCGATGGCGGCGCTTAAGGGAGAAAAAATGTTCGAGTTTATTGTTTAGGTTTTGTATATATATTGACGGGAGAAATATTTATTTGGTCTCACAAAGATAGGTTATTTTCAATATAGTCCTAGATAGTCATATTTTTTCAATTTAGTCCCATAGAATCCAAAAAATATGTCAATTTATTAATTTTTTGCCAAAATTTTCAATTTTGACCGGTCAAATGCTTAGGTGGAAAGAAAATTGAAAATTTCTAATTAGATAGGACACATGTCGACTTTTGATTTGTTGAATATGTTTTATTTAATAAAAAATATATATTATATTCCATGTCACATATAACACCTAACTCATTTTTTAAAATTCTTAAATAATGGTTTATGGGGAAAATATCACAAATGGTCCTGTACGGATGTCATTTCCCGTAAGTAGTCCTGTATCTTCAAAAGTTATCAGGGTTGGTCCTTTTGCCCGGGAAAGTGACGCGTTACTGTCACGCGCCGCCAAAAGTAGTCCTGTATCTTCAAAAGTTATCACAAATGGTCCTGTACGGATGTAATTTCCGATTGCCATGTCAGATTTTTGGCGGCGCGTGACAATAACGCGTCACTTTCCCGGGCCAAAGGACCAACCGTCATAACTTTTGAAAATACAGGACTACTTACGGGAAATGACATCCGTACAGGACCATTTGTGATATTTCCCCTAGTTTATGGAGGGAATCGAACCTATGACCAAAACCCAATAACCCCACCATACCAGCTGACCAAGGGGAGATTTTTTTAAATACACCTTTTGGTACATAAAATCATCATTTTTACACCTTCTAATAAAAAAATTCTTTTATACATTAATTTACGGAATTAACCTCTGTACATCAATTGTTTTAACTAACATTTTATAATTATTTTAATTGTCTTTTTAACTTCCCTTATACAAAACTCGTCTTCTTCATTGTGCCCTCGAAATTGTGAAAGCATCGAATGATGTTTTGAAAATTAATTCAGGGGAAGCAGTTCCATCCTCTTCGAAGATCCTCCCGCAACTGAAGAAGAAGTTTCATCCTCTCTGAAGATGCTCCCGTAACCGAAACTCCCGACCTTTATTTCGCAGCTTCCGATTTCGAACCCAACTCCAGACCCCTGCCTTCACCTCCCCCACCGGCCCACCACTGCAACCACTTTTTGGTTTCTTTATCCATTCAATTTGAATAATGATTTAATGGATTTTGTTAAAATTTAATTTAGATTGATTAAACTCTTATTTAGTAATTTCACAATAAATCGATTTAGTGTTTACGAAATTATTTGGTTATAGAACTTTTGATGTTCATGAATAATTAGTACTTTGTATCGTTTCTTTGCATCTGGTTTGATTTTCTCAAGGAATTAAGTTAACATAGTTAGGGTTTAATCTAAGTCATAACAGAGATTCATACCCTTTACAAAGGATATTTTAGGTTTTTCACCAGATTTTAGTGTAAAGAAGGTTATTTTTTAAATGCAGGTGTATAAAAGAATGCATCTTATATATAAAGGTATATTAACACCCATTTACCCTCAAGAAGGGAGTACATATGATTGATAATAAAAGCTATTGGTTACTTAAAACTACTCATTTAGAAAAACAATGACTATTGTTCTAATATTACTTAATTTATATATATTTTATTTAAAATACAATTAATAATTTTGATAATTTTGTTATATATAAAATATTATTTACAAATAAAATCACTATTGCTTTAATATTACTCAATTCCTATACTCTTATTTTGTATATATAATACAATTAATAATTTTGATATATTCTAAAATTATAGTTATAAATAAATAAAAATCTTAGTTTTGTTTAGAATATAAACTTTAGCTTTAGATTATATGCTTATTTAAAAAGTTCTATTTTTTTAATTAATTTTGTTAGTAGCAAATAATTACTCACATTTGTTAACATTTGTTAGAGCTTCCTCGTCATTCTTTAAATTAAACAAGAAACAATAATATTAGGAAAAAATAATTTAATAAAAAAAATTGTACATTTTTTATATCTTAAGTTAATATAAATATTTTAAAAATTATAATTTTATTTTCTTTTTCAACTTAAAATATAATTTTATTTTTCACTTGCTTTTTAATAAATATAATTTTCTATTTCACTTGCTTTTTAATTTTTTTCCCAATATTTTGGTTCTTATCTTTAAAATATATTTACTCTTTATTTTTTTGATAAAAATTAAAAAAAATAACATTTTAGTTAATATAAATATTTTAAAAATTATAATTTTATTTTCTTTTTCAACTTAAAATATAATTTTATTTTTCACTTTCTTTTTAATAAATATAATTTTCTTTTTCACTTGCTTTTTAATTTTTTCCCCAATATTTTGGTTCTTAACTTTAAAATGTATTTACTCTTTACTTTTTTGATAAAAATTAAAAAAAAATAACATTTTTGTTAATTTACGTCAATGTATATAGAATTGAGACGAAAGTAGTATAAAATTAAAGGAAATTTGAATAGACTTTGGTATTTTGCATTTGAAGCTAAATTTCATTATTCTGATGCTCATTGGCCTTTACTTCACAAGATGCCCACGAACAACTTTGACCAATGACCATCGTCATCAAATACTCAATTTCTTTGCTCATAGAGTCACATTATCATCAATGGCTATTCCAATCATGACTTCTCTTGTAAGGTCAATCGAGAATAGAGGGTCGAGCCTCCGACTCTAATATAGATCAAGTTGAACGATTGGCTCAAATAAGGCAATCGGGAGCTTGTTCCAAATGAAGGCAGACCGCCAGGAGCTTTTCATCCGCATTGCACCTATGAGAGAGGTTGAGGCTCCACGGCAAGACAAACAGTATCTCTCCATGGTTTAAACGCCCCTTCTTCAGTCAAATTCTAATAAAGAAACATTCACAAAAAAGTCGTGTTTCAGATTAAATGGATGGAAAAATAGTAAAGAACGGGGAAATTGAGCCATGAAAAATCTCATTTACACAAACAAATTATAAGGCATGAACTATGAATAAATTTTCTTACCTGCTTCCAAAAGTAAAATCCACGCATGAGAGCTAACCGTTTCCTCCTGTTGTCTCTCCACTTCACGATCGAGTTCATTTCCAAGCCCTGCACAAAAGAACGTAAGACAAACTCATTTATTTTATTCCTTATTATGCTAAGAGAAACGGTGATCAGGAAATACCGAATCCCGAAAGATTTTCAACTGACCTGGATGGTCATCTGTGTAGCATTTAGAGTCGAATTCTTTTTTGATGATCATATACTCAATAATGTCGTAAGGCTTCGAAATAATTTCCAAAACCCGTCTCCTAAACTCAACTTCAGCTGGCGCCACTCGACTACTCTCCCCCACCTGAAATAATAGACAAAATTGTAACGAAAATAGTTAGTGATAACAAATCGTAAATTCTATTATATATCTCGTTTTCATCATATCCATGTCAGAATCTTCACTTACATGAAAATCATCATCAAAAAAATCATAGCCGTCTGTATCAGCATGATCACTCTCATCTCTTTCCTCATCACTGCTCGACGGTATTTCGATGATGTCAATTCTCGAATCATCCGACTCCGTAGATTCTTCAATGATGGCTTTCCTTGAACCACGAGTCGACCTTTTCCTAAAAACGACTCTCTCATCCTCTTCCGGAATTTCGTCCATTACGTCGACATTCCTAAATTCACTAGATGCGCGCTTCCTGAGCACGCCTCTTTTCGTCTTTTTGCTGACAACATTCCTCTGTTCATCAGCCTTGGAATCATTCGGTTTACCGACCTGAATGTCTTTACCCGAACCAGAGGCCAGATTCTGTTTTCTTTCCTCCGATGGATTTTCGTTTTCCATCTGATCCAGCTCCTCGGGTCCTAAGGAAAAAAGGCTGAGCAATAGGGCTTTGTAAGTTTTGTCCATATTCTCGTCTTCCTCAAACAGCCTTCTATACTCGGCAAGTTCATAATCGAGCATGGCATTCCCCTGCGTGCAACGTCTAAACTCACGAACAACGTTTTGGGGCAACTTAGCTCGGTTCAATATAGGCGCCATCGGATGTTTGCTATATATACCTTGAGAGAAACAAGAAAAACATCAAACTTTGGAAGGTATATATCATTCAAGAAAGAAGAAAAACATTTCGATTGCCTAAAACCTCGGTGACTCGAAAATTGAAAAAAAAAAATCTTAACAGCGGAAAAAACGCGCAATTTTAAAACACATCTAGCGCGTGCGTGCGCACGTGTTGAATTCAGTCGGGACGTCTATATATCAATTCATATATCATCCTCAACCAAATTTTATATATGTCAGATCTATGAGAAATGAAAACAAATCTTCAATTGAACATTTACAGATCTCACACACATATAATTATCGGATCTGTGACACTAAAAACATGGAAAAATTAGATGAATAAAAAAAACACAATTAAATCTACAAAATTAAAAATAACAATCAACAAGATGTACACTTGCGTTAATTCATAACGGGAAATCAAAATTAAATTAATAAAAAAAAATGGAGAAATGAAACTCGGTTGACGACGGACCATCGATCCAATTATTACCGGAGACTGAAAACAAATCTCCTATTAAACATGTACACATCACACACACACATATATAAATATCAGATCTATGAAAAACATGGAAAATCGGATGAATGAAAAACACAATTAAATCTACAAAATTAAAAAACGATAACAAATTAAGATGTACTGATGATGCACGTGCGCTAATTCATAACGGGCAATCAAAATTTAATTAATTGAAAAATGGAGAAACGAAATTAGGTTGACAAACGTACGATCCAATTAATAGCTGAGAAGGAAAAAGGAATTTACCGAGAGAAAGCTAAAGAATCTCCTGAAAGGACGAGCAGAATAATCCTCGTTTTCTGTGTGCGTTCAGGTTGTGTGTGTTTGTGTCTGAAGGGACTGCAGGAGGCGGCACTTATATAGTGCGGCGGGAATCCGGGTTGTTTCCGGGTCGGGTCGGACCTACTGGTTATATGAAATGGGTATTCGGACTTTGGATACGCGCGAGGTCAAGGTGAGTGTGTCACATACCATATATTCTAATTTTTTTAATATATATAATATTTTTTAATATATATATTATAATAATAAGTAGTACTATATGATCAATTGAATTATTTTTTGATGCATAAAATTAAAAAAAAAAATTATGTTCATGTTTCTTTATGTGTAGTGATTGAATGTTTCAAAATAAATAGTTCAAAAATTGCGCGATTGCCGACTGTAATTAAAAAAATGTATCGTTTATGTCGTTTCCTTTCTCATTTTGGTGCAAAATTTGCGATGTCAGCGCGAAAGTGATACTAAATCGAGCCAAAAGTCGGAAAAAAACATCGCCTATTACGCACACGATTTATGTTCTTGATATAGTCAGTTGGAAGAAAATGATCAATAAATTACGATATATATTTCATCAAAAATATTACACTAAAAATAATGATGAAAAAATATTTTTCAAAGGATTAAATATTTTTGAAATCGATTTATCTTGATAATATTAGGCTCGTTCGTGGCATCTTATGGGCTATAGACAAAATATCAAAATCGGGCTCTCATATTAGATTAAGCTAAAATTTACATATATCTTTTCTCTTTGTATTTTGAGATGTCAAATCATTTATAATTGCATCACTATTAACTTCATATATAAAAAATTATTTATATGAAAATTTTATTTATGTTGATATTAATCATTATACGTTTTTATTTTATTAGTAATTCATTATTTCTTTTTTTTTTTTTGTTTTTCACTTTTAGATAAATAATTTTTAAGCAACATCATACAACAAATAAAAATAATAACTAATAAAAATATATACTCGTATTTACATAGTAGAAATAAAATAATAGTAACTAAATATATTTCTTTTTCTTAAAAAAAATAAACATTTTATTTTTCAATAAAAAAAACTGTGTTCTCCATTAAAAAAACTATTTTACAAATAAAAATAACAAGTTCATTAAATAAGAACCACTTATTAATATTTATTTTATTTTATTGTTGTGCTTTTCCTTTTCAATTTTTGTGATGTTTTACTGCAAAAATAACACGTTAATAACATTCATCCAGAAAAAATCACCCATCAATTCACAAAGAAAACACACATTCACCAATTACCCCTAACATTCAACAATTACTCCTAGCCAAAAGAAGAACAAATCACCCATTAATTCACAAAGAAAACACACATTCACCAATTACCCCAAGTAAATCACTTATAGGTCACAATTTGCAATTTTATGATTTTGGGGTTACTTTCATAATTTTTAATTATTGCAATTTTTATGTAGCAACTAGCAAGTGTCTTGTTTGGTGACAATGTGTGTGCATTTTTCCTGATTACAGCCTCGTAATTAAGCATGTTGTTGTTTGTTTATTTATTGTCAGGGAAAAGAGGAAAGCAATTGAGAATCAAATTCATGACTAGTTTATAAAATGGATTTTGGTGTTGGATGTGTATTGTGGAAGTGGTGATTTTGATTTTCAGAAATGAAACTAGAAGACTCTTAAGTTAAGAGTCTTAACACTTCGGAAGAACTTCTAATATCAAAGACACCCAAAACACCACTCTCCAGTAAAAAGAAAATGCAATAATAATAGAACAAGTTTCAATAATACATACAAAATCCATAATTAAGCTCAAATCAAATCTAGTTTACAACAACAATCACAAAAGTCTAAAGTTCTCTAAATCCCACCACATGTTCAAAATCAGAATACCAATAAACCAAGCCGGACTGCCTGTACAAAATCGAGGTTCAATTCTGACTAATCATCCTCAACCCCTCCCTGCTAAGTAAAATGGATTCATAAACATGTTATATATGTGTCTACAATCTGCGCATTGACAAGCTTTATCTCCTTGCTGCTTCATACGCGGGTCCACTCTATTTGCTTCATTTGTCGGATTTTCTTTATCTCCTTGCTTCATACGCTTGGCTCCTCAATTCTCAGGTTCATTGCCCCTGTGAGAAGGTTGAGCTTCCACGGCAAGACAAACGTCATCTCTCCATGGTTTAAACGCTCCTTCTTGAATTAAATTCTAATGAAGAAACATTCACAAAAGGTCTTATTTCAGATTAAATAGATGGAAAAAAGAACTAGGGAAATCGAGCCATGAAAATCTCTTTTACACGAACAAATAAAGCATGAACTATGAATAAATTTTCTTACCTGCCTCCAAAAGTAAAATCCACGCATGAGGGCTAACTGTTTCCTCCGATTGTCTCTCCACTTCATGAGTTCATTTCCAAGCTCTGCACACGCACGAAGAACGTAAGACAAACTCATTTATTTTCTTCATTATTATTATGCTAAGAGAAGGGGTGAGAATACAAAATCCCGAAAGATTTTCAACTTACCAGGATGGTGATCTGTGTAGCGTTTAGAGTCGAATTCTTTTTTGATGATCATATACTCAATAATGTCGTAAGGCTTCGAAATAATTTCCAAAACCCGTCTCCTAAACTCAACTTCAGAGCGTGCTGGCGCCGCTCGACTACTCTCCCCCACCTGAAATAATACTCAAAAGTTGTAACAAAAACAAATCTTTAGTAACAATTCCTCAAAAAGAGAGGTACAAAATCGTAAATTCTAGAAGAACTAACGTTTCTCGATTCACTAGGTGGGAATTTCTTGATGGCAATTCTGGAATGAGGAGATGACCGTTTCTTGGTTACGACTCTCGCATCCTCTTGCATTGATTGCTTCTTCCTAACATCATTTCGGAATTTAGTGCGCTTCTCGATGTCTACTTGCTCATCCGACTCAGTAGAATCTTCAATAATGGCTTTCCTTGAACCACGAGCCGAACGTTTCCTAGAAACGACTCTCTCGTCGTCTTCCGGAAACTCTTCCATTACCACATTCCTCTGTTCATCAGCCTTGAAATCATTTTGTTTTCCTCTGTTCATCAGCTTACACTTCTCCTGGTACTCCTTCGCGTATTTCAAGAGATGATAATACTTGGGACGGTACTTCGCCTGCACGGCATTTTCACAAACGTCGACATGCTCGTTTTTTTCGTTTTCCGACTGATGCAGCTCGGATGGCTTCACGGCATTCGCGCGGGGGCTTTCTTGATTCTTCTGCACCTCGATTCTTTCTTCCATTGCCACCTCCCCGGTTTCAACAGCTTCTTTTTCGGATACAGAATTTCTTCCAAGATTATTTATCAATGGGTTAGTTAGTAAGAATTTTATTCTATTAAAGAATAAAAAGTTTAAAATAATATAAAATTGGAATTGCTTTAAATCGTATTACATATAAAAGGCATATAAAAGGTAGAAGAACAAAATAAAATTGAGTATCAAATAAAATTGAAAGTTGAAATAAAATAAAATAATAACAAACAAATAAATTAACACAAAATACTTCTAAATCGTTAATTATATATATGTTATAATCATAGATCCAAAATGATTATTTTAAGTTATTAGAACATCATCAATAATTGTGATCTATATAGCAAAATAAATACAAATCTAATGAAAGAATATTTGAAATTGATATAAATTTTTTTATTTAGATTTAATGAAAAAATACGTTTCATCATAAATAATTGTGATCTATATACCAAAACAAATACAAATCTAATGAAAGAAGATTTGAAATTGAAATAAATAGGTAATTTTCTTACGATGATGTAAATAATTGTGATCTATATAGCAAAACAAATACAAATCTAATGAAAGAAGATTGAAATTAAAATAAATTGGTAATTTTCTTACAAGGTGACAAGGTATGCGATCGTGTTTGAAGCGACAACGACACTCGAGCAACAATGAAGAATGGTCGAGTCTAAGGCGATGGCGGCGCTTAAGGGAGAAAAAATGTTCGAGTTTATTGTTTAGGTTTTGTATATATATTGACGGGAGAAATATTTATTTGGTCTCACAAAGATAGGTTATTTTCAATATAGTCCTAGATAGTCATATTTTTTCAATTTAGTCCCATAGAATCCAAAAAATATGTCAATTTATTAATTTTTTGCCAAAATTTTCAATTTTGACCGGTCAAATGCTTATGTGGAAAGAAAATTGAAAATTTCTAATTAGATAGGACACATGTCGACTTTTGATTTGTTGAATATGTTTTATTTAATAAAAAATATATATTATATTCCATGTCACATATAACACCTAACTCATTTTTTAAAATTCTTAAATAATGGTTTATGGGGAAAATATCACAAATGGTCCAGTACGGATGTCATTTCCCGTAAGTAGTCCTGTATCTTCAAAAGTTATCAGGGTTGGTCCTTTTGCCCGGGAAAGTGACGCGTTACTGTCACGCGCCGCCAAAAGTAGTCCTGTATCTTCAAAAGTTATCACAAATGGTCCTGTACGGATGTAATTTCCGATTGCCATGTCAGATTTTTGGCGGCGCGTGACAATAACGCGTCACTTTCCCGGGCCAAAGGACCAACCGTCATAACTTTTGAAAATACAGGACTACTTACGGGAAATGACATCCGTACAGGACCATTTGTGATATTTCCCCTAGTTTATGGAGGGAATCGAACCTATGACCAAAACCCAATAACCCCACCATACCAGCTGACCAAGGGGAGATTTTTTTAAATACACCTTTTGGTACATAAAATCATCATTTTTACACCTTCTAATAAAAAAATTCTTTTATACATTAATTTACGGAATTAACCTCTGTACATCAATTGTTTTAACTAACATTTTATAATTATTTTAATTGTCTTTTTAACTTCCCTTATACAAAACTCGTCTTCTTCATTGTGCCCTCGAAATTGTGAAAGCATCGAATGATGTTTTGAAAATTAATTCAGGGGAAGCAGTTCCATCCTCTTCGAAGATCCTCCCGCAACTGAAGAAGAAGTTTCATCCTCTCTGAAGATGCTCCCGTAACCGAAACTCCCGACCTTTATTTCGCAGCTTCCGATTTCGAACCCAACTCCAGACCCCTGCCTTCACCTCCCCCACCGGCCCACCACTGCAACCACTTTTTGGTTTCTTTATCCATTCAATTTGAATAATGATTTAATGGATTTTGTTAAAATTTAATTTAGATTGATTAAACTCTTATTTAGTAATTTCACAATAAATCGATTTAGTGTTTACGAAATTATTTGGTTATAGAACTTTTGATGTTCATGAATAATTAGTACTTTGTATCGTTTCTTTGCATCTGGTTTGATTTTCTCAAGGAATTAAGTTAACATAGTTAGGGTTTAATCTAAGTCATAACAGAGATTCATACCCTTTACAAAGGATATTTTAGGTTTTTCACCAGATTTTAGTGTAAAGAAGGTTATTTTTTAAATGCAGGTGTATAAAAGAATGCATCTTATATATAAAGGTATATTAACACCCATTTACCCTCAAGAAGGGAGTACATATGATTGATAATAAAAGCTATTGGTTACTTAAAACTACTCATTTAGAAAAACAATGACTATTGTTCTAATATTACTTAATTTATATATATTTTATTTAAAATACAATTAATAATTTTGATAATTTTGTTATATATAAAATATTATTTACAAATAAAATCACTATTGCTTTAATATTACTCAATTCATATACTCTTATTTTGTATATATAATACAATTAATAATTTTGATATATTCTAAAATTATAGTTATAAATAAATAAAAATCTTAGTTTTGTTTAGAATATAAACTTTAGCTTTAGATTATATGCTTATTTAAAAAGTTCTATTTTTTTAATTAATTTTGTTAGTAGCAAATAATTACTCACATTTGTTAACATTTGTTAGAGCTTCCTCGTCATTCTTTAAATTAAACAAGAAACAATAATATTAGGAAAAAATAATTTAATAAAAAAAATTGTACATTTTTTATATCTTAAGTTAATATAAATATTTTAAAAATTATAATTTTATTTTCTTTTTCAACTTAAAATATAATTTTATTTTTCACTTGCTTTTTAATAAATATAATTTTCTATTTCACTTGCTTTTTAATTTTTTTCCCAATATTTTGGTTCTTATCTTTAAAATATATTTACTCTTTATTTTTTTGATAAAAATTAAAAAAAATAACATTTTAGTTAATATAAATATTTTAAAAATTATAATTTTATTTTCTTTTTCAACTTAAAATATAATTTTATTTTTCACTTTCTTTTTAATAAATATAATTTTCTTTTTCACTTGCTTTTTAATTTTTTCCCCAATATTTTGGTTCTTAACTTTAAAATGTATTTACTCTTTACTTTTTTGATAAAAATTAAAAAAAAATAACATTTTTGTTAATTTACGTCAATGTATATAGAATTGAGACGAAAGTAGTATAAAATTAAAGGAAATTTGAATAGACTTTGGTATTTTGCATTTGAAGCTAAATTTCATTATTCTGATGCTCATTGGCCTTTACTTCACAAGATGCCCACGAACAACTTTGACCAATGACCATCGTCATCAAATACTCAATTTCTTTGCTCATAGAGTCACATTATCATCAATGGCTATTCCAATCATGACTTCTCTTGTAAGGTCAATCGAGAATAGAGGGTCGAGCCTCCGACTCTAATATAGATCAAGTTGAACGATTGGCTCAAATAAGGCAATCGGGAGCTTGTTCCAAATGAAGGCAGACCGCCAGGAGCTTTTCATCCGCATTGCACCTATGAGAGAGGTTGAGGCTCCACGGCAAGACAAACAGTATCTCTCCATGGTTTAAACGCCCCTTCTTCAGTCAAATTCTAATAAAGAAACATTCACAAAAAAGTCGTGTTTCAGATTAAATGGATGGAAAAATAGTAAAGAACGGGGAAATTGAGCCATGAAAAATCTCATTTACACAAACAAATTATAAGGCATGAACTATGAATAAATTTTCTTACCTGCTTCCAAAAGTAAAATCCACGCATGAGAGCTAACCGTTTCCTCCTGTTGTCTCTCCACTTCACGAGTTCATTTCCAAGCCCTGCACAAAAGAACGTAAGACAAACTCATTTATTTTATTCCTTATTATGCTAAGAGAAACGGTGATCAGGAAATACCGAATCCCGAAAGATTTTCAACTGACCTGGATGGTCATCTGTGTAGCATTTAGAGTCGAATTCTTTTTTGATGATCATATACTCAATAATGTCGTAAGGCTTCGAAATAATTTCCAAAACCCGTCTCCTAAACTCAACTTCAGCTGGCGCCACTCGACTACTCTCCCCCACCTGAAATAATAGACAAAATTGTAACGAAAATAGTTAGTGATAACAAATCGTAAATTCTATTATATATCTCGTTTTCATCATATCCATGTCAGAATCTTCACTTACATGAAAATCATCATCAAAAAAATCATAGCCGTCTGTATCAGCATGATCACTCTCATCTCTTTCCTCATCACTGCTCGACGGTATTTCGATGATGTCAATTCTCGAATCATCCGACTCCGTAGATTCTTCAATGATGGCTTTCCTTGAACCACGAGTCGACCTTTTCCTAAAAACGACTCTCTCATCCTCTTCCGGAATTTCGTCCATTACGTCGACATTCCTAAATTCACTAGATGCGCGCTTCCTGAGCACGCCTCTTTTCGTCTTTTTGCTGACAACATTCCTCTGTTCATCAGCCTTGGAATCATTCGGTTTACCGACCTGAATGTCTTTACCCGAACCAGAGGCCAGATTCTGTTTTCTTTCCTCCGATGGATTTTCGTTTTCCATCTGATCCAGCTCCTCGGGTCCTAAGGAAAAAAGGCTGAGCAATAGGGCTTTGTAAGTTTTGTCCATATTCTCGTCTTCCTCAAACAGCCTTCTATACTCGGCAAGTTCATAATCGAGCATGGCATTCCCCTGCGTGCAACGTCTAAACTCACGAACAACGTTTTGGGGCAACTTAGCTCGGTTCAATATAGGCGCCATCGGATGTTTGCTATATATACCTTGAGAGAAACAAGAAAAACATCAAACTTTGGAAGGTATATATCATTCAAGAAAGAAGAAAAACATTTCGATTGCCTAAAACCTCGGTGACTCGAAAATTGAAAAAAAAAAATCTTAACAGCGGAAAAAACGCGCAATTTTAAAACACATCTAGCGCGTGCGTGCGCACGTGTTGAATTCAGTCGGGACGTCTATATATCAATTCATATATCATCCTCAACCAAATTTTATATATGTCAGATCTATGAGAAATGAAAACAAATCTTCAATTGAACATTTACAGATCTCACACACATATAATTATCGGATCTGTGACACTAAAAACATGGAAAAATTAGATGAATAAAAAAAACACAATTAAATCTACAAAATTAAAAATAACAATCAACAAGATGTACACGTGCGTTAATTCATAACGGGAAATCAAAATTAAATTAATAAAAAAAAATGGAGAAATGAAACTCGGTTGACGACGGACCATCGATCCAATTATTACCGGAGACTGAAAACAAATCTCCTATTAAACATGTACACATCACACACACACATATATAAATATCAGATCTATGAAAAACATGGAAAATCGGATGAATGAAAAACACAATTAAATCTACAAAATTAAAAAACGATAACAAATTAAGATGTACTGATGATGCACGTGCGCTAATTCATAACGGGCAATCAAAATTTAATTAATTGAAAAATGGAGAAACGAAATTAGGTTGACAAACGTACGATCCAATTAATAGCTGAGAAGGAAAAAGGAATTTACCGAGAGAAAGCTAAAGAATCTCCTGAAAGGACGAGCAGAATAATCCTCGTTTTCTGTGTGCGTTCAGGTTGTGTGTGTTTGTGTCTGAAGGGACTGCAGGAGGCGGCACTTATATAGTGCGGCGGGAATCCGGGTTGTTTCCGGGTCGGGTCGGACCTACTGGTTATATGAAATGGGTATTCGGACTTTGGATACGCGCGAGGTCAAGGTGTCAGTGTGTCACATACCATATATTCTAATTTTTTTAATATATATAATATTTTTTAATATATATATTATAATAATAAGTAGTACTATATGATCAATTGAATTATTTTTTGATGCATAAAATTAAAAAAAAAAATTATGTTCATGTTTCTTTATGTGTAGTGATTGAATGTTTCAAAATAAATAGTTCAAAAATTGCGCGATTGCCGACTGTAATTAAAAAAATGTATCGTTTATGTCGTTTCCTTTCTCATTTTGGTGCAAAATTTGCGATGTCAGCGCGAAAGTGATACTAAATCGAGCCAAAAGTCGGAAAAAAACATCGCCTATTACGCACACGATTTATGTTCTTGATATAGTCAGTTGGAAGAAAATGATCAATAAATTACGATATATATTTCATCAAAAATATTACACTAAAAATAATGATGAAAAAATATTTTTCAAAGGATTAAATATTTTTGAAATCGATTTATCTTGATAATATTAGGCTCGTTCGTGGCATCTTATGGGCTATAGACAAAATATCAAAATCGGGCTCTCATATTAGATTAAGCTAAAATTTACATATATCTTTTCTCTTTGTATTTTGAGATGTCAAATCATTTATAATTGCATCACTATTAACTTCATATATAAAAAATTATTTATATGAAAATTTTATTTATGTTGATATTAATCATTATACGTTTTTATTTTATTAGTAATTCATTATTTCTTTTTTTTTTTTTGTTTTTCACTTTTAGATAAATAATTTTTAAGCAACATCATACAACAAATAAAAATAATAACTAATAAAAATATATACTCGTATTTACATAGTAGAAATAAAATAATAGTAACTAAATATATTTCTTTTTCTTAAAAAAAATAAACATTTTATTTTTCAATAAAAAAAACTGTGTTCTCCATTAAAAAAACTATTTTACAAATAAAAATAACAAGTTCATTAAATAAGAACCACTTATTAATATTTATTTTATTTTATTGTTGTGCTTTTCCTTTTCAATTTTTGTGATGTTTTACTGCAAAAATAACACGTTAATAACATTCATCCAGAAAAAATCACCCATCAATTCACAAAGAAAACACACATTCACCAATTACCCCTAACATTCAACAATTACTCCTAGCCAAAAGAAGAACAAATCACCCATTAATTCACAAAGAAAACACACATTCACCAATTACCCCAAGTAAATCACTTATAGGTCACAATTTGCAATTTTATGATTTTGGGGTTACTTTCATAATTTTTAATTATTGCAATTTTTATGTAGCAACTAGCAAGTGTCTTGTTTGGTGACAATGTGTGTGCATTTTTCCTGATTACAGCCTCGTAATTAAGCATGTTGTTGTTTGTTTATTTATTGTCAGGGAAAAGAGGAAAGCAATTGAGAATCAAATTCATGACTAGTTTATAAAATGGATTTTGGTGTTGGATGTGTATTGTGGAAGTGGTGATTTTGATTTTCAGAAATGAAACTAGAAGACTCTTAAGTTAAGAGTCTTAACACTTCGGAAGAACTTCTAATATCAAAGACACCCAAAACACCACTCTCCAGTAAAAAGAAAATGCAATAATAATAGAACAAGTTTCAATAATACATACAAAATCCATAATTAAGCTCAAATCAAATCTAGTTTACAACAACAATCACAAAAGTCTAAAGTTCTCTAAATCCCACCACATGTTCAAAATCAGAATACCAATAAACCAAGCCGGACTGCCTGTACAAAATCGAGGTTCAATTCTGACTAATCATCCTCAACCCCTCCCTGCTAAGTAAAATGGATTCATAAACATGTTATATATGTGTCTACAATCTGCGCATTGACAAGCTTTATCTCCTTGCTGCTTCATACGCGGGTCCACTCTATTTGCTTCATTTGTCGGATTTTCTTTATCTCCTTGCTTCATACGCTTGGCTCCTCAATTCTCAGGTTCATTGCCCCTGTGAGAAGGTTGAGCTTCCACGGCAAGACAAACGTCATCTCTCCATGGTTTAAACGCTCCTTCTTGAATTAAATTCTAATGAAGAAACATTCACAAAAGGTCTTATTTCAGATTAAATAGATGGAAAAAAGAACTAGGGAAATCGAGCCATGAAAATCTCTTTTACACGAACAAATAAAGCATGAACTATGAATAAATTTTCTTACCTGCCTCCAAAAGTAAAATCCACGCATGAGGGCTAACTGTTTCCTCCGATTGTCTCTCCACTTCATGAGTTCATTTCCAAGCTCTGCACACGCACGAAGAACGTAAGACAAACTCATTTATTTTCTTCATTATTATTATGCTAAGAGAAGGGGTGAGAATACAAAATCCCGAAAGATTTTCAACTTACCAGGATGGTGATCTGTGTAGCGTTTAGAGTCGAATTCTTTTTTGATGATCATATACTCAATAATGTCGTAAGGCTTCGAAATAATTTCCAAAACCCGTCTCCTAAACTCAACTTCAGAGCGTGCTGGCGCCGCTCGACTACTCTCCCCCACCTGAAATAATACTCAAAAGTTGTAACAAAAACAAATCTTTAGTAACAATTCCTCAAAAAGAGAGGTACAAAATCGTAAATTCTAGAAGAACTAACGTTTCTCGATTCACTAGGTGGGAATTTCTTGATGGCAATTCTGGAATGAGGAGATGACCGTTTCTTGGTTACGACTCTCGCATCCTCTTGCATTGATTGCTTCTTCCTAACATCATTTCGGAATTTAGTGCGCTTCTCGATGTCTACTTGCTCATCCGACTCAGTAGAATCTTCAATAATGGCTTTCCTTGAACCACGAGCCGAACGTTTCCTAGAAACGACTCTCTCGTCGTCTTCCGGAAACTCTTCCATTACCACATTCCTCTGTTCATCAGCCTTGAAATCATTTTGTTTTCCTCTGTTCATCAGCTTACACTTCTCCTGGTACTCCTTCGCGTATTTCAAGAGATGATAATACTTGGGACGGTACTTCGCCTGCACGGCATTTTCACAAACGTCGACATGCTCGTTTTTTTCGTTTTCCGACTGATGCAGCTCGGATGGCTTCACGGCATTCGCGCGGGGGCTTTCTTGATTCTTCTGCACCTCGATTCTTTCTTCCATTGCCACCTCCCCGGTTTCAACAGCTTCTTTTTCGGATACAGAATTTCTTCCAAGATTATTTATCAATGGGTTAGTTAGTAAGAATTTTATTCTATTAAAGAATAAAAAGTTTAAAATAATATAAAATTGGAATTGCTTTAAATCGTATTACATATAAAAGGCATATAAAAGGTAGAAGAACAAAATAAAATTGAGTATCAAATAAAATTGAAAGTTGAAATAAAATAAAATAATAACAAACAAATAAATTAACACAAAATACTTCTAAATCGTTAATTATATATATGTTATAATCATAGATCCAAAATGATTATTTTAAGTTATTAGAACATCATCAATAATTGTGATCTATATAGCAAAATAAATACAAATCTAATGAAAGAATATTTGAAATTGATATAAATTTTTTTATTTAGATTTAATGAAAAAATACGTTTCATCATAAATAATTGTGATCTATATACCAAAACAAATACAAATCTAATGAAAGAAGATTTGAAATTGAAATAAATAGGTAATTTTCTTACAATGATGTAAATAATTGTGATCTATATAGCAAAACAAATACAAATCTAATGAAAGAAGATTGAAATTGAAATAAATTGGTAATTTTCTTACAAGGTGACAAGGTATGCGATCGTGTTTGAAGCGACAACGACACTCGAGCAACAATGAAGAATGGTCGAGTCTAAGGCGATGGCGGCGCTTAAGGGAGAAAAAATGTTCGAGTTTATTGTTTAGGTTTTGTATATATATTGACGGGAGAAATATTTATTTGGTCTCACAAAGATAGGTTATTTTCAATATAGTCCTAGATAGTCATATTTTTTCAATTTAGTCCCATAGAATCCAAAAAATATGTCAATTTATTAATTTTTTGCCAAAATTTTCAATTTTGACCGGTCAAATGCTTATGTGGAAAGAAAATTGAAAATTTCTAATTAGATAGGACACATGTCGACTTTTGATTTGTTGAATATGTTTTATTTAATAAAAAATATATATTATATTCCATGTCACATATAACACCTAACTCATTTTTTAAAATTCTTAAATAATGGTTTATGGGGAAAATATCACAAATGGTCCAGTACGGATGTCATTTCCCGTAAGTAGTCCTGTATCTTCAAAAGTTATCAGGGTTGGTCCTTTTGCCCGGGAAAGTGACGCGTTACTGTCACGCGCCGCCAAAAGTAGTCCTGTATCTTCAAAAGTTATCACAAATGGTCCTGTACGGATGTAATTTCCGATTGCCATGTCAGATTTTTGGCGGCGCGTGACAATAACGCGTCACTTTCCCGGGCCAAAGGACCAACCGTCATAACTTTTGAAAATACAGGACTACTTACGGGAAATGACATCCGTACAGGACCATTTGTGATATTTCCCCTAGTTTATGGAGGGAATCGAACCTATGACCAAAACCCAATAACCCCACCATACCAGCTGACCAAGGGGAGATTTTTTTAAATACACCTTTTGGTACATAAAATCATCATTTTTACACCTTCTAATAAAAAAATTCTTTTATACATTAATTTACGGAATTAACCTCTGTACATCAATTGTTTTAACTAACATTTTATAATTATTTTAATTGTCTTTTTAACTTCCCTTATACAAAACTCGTCTTCTTCATTGTGCCCTCGAAATTGTGAAAGCATCGAATGATGTTTTGAAAATTAATTCAGGGGAAGCAGTTCCATCCTCTTCGAAGATCCTCCCGCAACTGAAGAAGAAGTTTCATCCTCTCTGAAGATGCTCCCGTAACCGAAACTCCCGACCTTTATTTCGCAGCTTCCGATTTCGAACCCAACTCCAGACCCCTGCCTTCACCTCCCCCACCGGCCCACCACTGCAACCACTTTTTGGTTTCTTTATCCATTCAATTTGAATAATGATTTAATGGATTTTGTTAAAATTTAATTTAGATTGATTAAACTCTTATTTAGTAATTTCACAATAAATCGATTTAGTGTTTACGAAATTATTTGGTTATAGAACTTTTGATGTTCATGAATAATTAGTACTTTGTATCGTTTCTTTGCATCTGGTTTGATTTTCTCAAGGAATTAAGTTAACATAGTTAGGGTTTAATCTAAGTCATAACAGAGATTCATACCCTTTACAAAGGATATTTTAGGTTTTTCACCAGATTTTAGTGTAAAGAAGGTTATTTTTTAAATGCAGGTGTATAAAAGAATGCATCTTATATATAAAGGTATATTAACACCCATTTACCCTCAAGAAGGGAGTACATATGATTGATAATAAAAGCTATTGGTTACTTAAAACTACTCATTTAGAAAAACAATGACTATTGTTCTAATATTACTTAATTTATATATATTTTATTTAAAATACAATTAATAATTTTGATAATTTTGTTATATATAAAATATTATTTACAAATAAAATCACTATTGCTTTAATATTACTCAATTCCTATACTCTTATTTTGTATATATAATACAATTAATAATTTTGATATATTCTAAAATTATAGTTATAAATAAATAAAAATCTTAGTTTTGTTTAGAATATAAACTTTAGCTTTAGATTATATGCTTATTTAAAAAGTTCTATTTTTTTAATTAATTTTGTTAGTAGCAAATAATTACTCACATTTGTTAACATTTGTTAGAGCTTCCTCGTCATTCTTTAAATTAAACAAGAAACAATAATATTAGGAAAAAATAATTTAATAAAAAAAATTGTACATTTTTTATATCTTAAGTTAATATAAATATTTTAAAAATTATAATTTTATTTTCTTTTTCAACTTAAAATATAATTTTATTTTTCACTTGCTTTTTAATAAATATAATTTTCTATTTCACTTGCTTTTTAATTTTTTTCCCAATATTTTGGTTCTTATCTTTAAAATATATTTACTCTTTATTTTTTTGATAAAAATTAAAAAAAATAACATTTTAGTTAATATAAATATTTTAAAAATTATAATTTTATTTTCTTTTTCAACTTAAAATATAATTTTATTTTTCACTTTCTTTTTAATAAATATAATTTTCTTTTTCACTTGCTTTTTAATTTTTTCCCCAATATTTTGGTTCTTAACTTTAAAATGTATTTACTCTTTACTTTTTTGATAAAAATTAAAAAAAATAACATTTTTGTTAATTTACGTCAATGTATATAGAATTGAGACGAAAGTAGTATAAAATTAAAGGAAATTTGAATAGACTTTGGTATTTTGCATTTGAAGCTAAATTTCATTATTCTGATGCTCATTGGCCTTTACTTCACAAGATGCCCACGAACAACTTTGACCAATGACCATCGTCATCAAATACTCAATTTCTTTGCTCATAGAGTCACATTATCATCAATGGCTATTCCAATCATGACTTCTCTTGTAAGGTCAATCGAGAATAGAGGGTCGAGCCTCCGACTCTAATATAGATCAAGTTGAACGATTGGCTCAAATAAGGCAATCGGGAGCTTGTTCCAAATGAAGGCAGACCGCCAGGAGCTTTTCATCCGCATTGCACCTATGAGAGAGGTTGAGGCTCCACGGCAAGACAAACAGTATCTCTCCATGGTTTAAACGCCCCTTCTTCAGTCAAATTCTAATAAAGAAACATTCACAAAAAAGTCGTGTTTCAGATTAAATGGATGGAAAAATAGTAAAGAACGGGGAAATTGAGCCATGAAAAATCTCATTTACACAAACAAATTATAAGGCATGAACTATGAATAAATTTTCTTACCTGCTTCCAAAAGTAAAATCCACGCATGAGAGCTAACCGTTTCCTCCTGTTGTCTCTCCACTTCACGAGTTCATTTCCAAGCCCTGCACAAAAGAACGTAAGACAAACTCATTTATTTTATTCCTTATTATGCTAAGAGAAACGGTGATCAGGAAATACCGAATCCCGAAAGATTTTCAACTGACCTGGATGGTCATCTGTGTAGCATTTAGAGTCGAATTCTTTTTTGATGATCATATACTCAATAATGTCGTAAGGCTTCGAAATAATTTCCAAAACCCGTCTCCTAAACTCAACTTCAGCTGGCGCCACTCGACTACTCTCCCCCACCTGAAATAATAGACAAAATTGTAACGAAAATAGTTAGTGATAACAAATCGTAAATTCTATTATATATCTCGTTTTCATCATATCCATGTCAGAATCTTCACTTACATGAAAATCATCATCAAAAAAATCATAGCCGTCTGTATCAGCATGATCACTCTCATCTCTTTCCTCATCACTGCTCGACGGTATTTCGATGATGTCAATTCTCGAATCATCCGACTCCGTAGATTCTTCAATGATGGCTTTCCTTGAACCACGAGTCGACCTTTTCCTAAAAACGACTCTCTCATCCTCTTCCGGAATTTCGTCCATTACGTCGACATTCCTAAATTCACTAGATGCGCGCTTCCTGAGCACGCCTCTTTTCGTCTTTTTGCTGACAACATTCCTCTGTTCATCAGCCTTGGAATCATTCGGTTTACCGACCTGAATGTCTTTACCCGAACCAGAGGCCAGATTCTGTTTTCTTTCCTCCGATGGATTTTCGTTTTCCATCTGATCCAGCTCCTCGGGTCCTAAGGAAAAAAGGCTGAGCAATAGGGCTTTGTAAGTTTTGTCCATATTCTCGTCTTCCTCAAACAGCCTTCTATACTCGGCAAGTTCATAATCGAGCATGGCATTCCCCTGCGTGCAACGTCTAAACTCACGAACAACGTTTTGGGGCAACTTAGCTCGGTTCAATATAGGCGCCATCGGATGTTTGCTATATATACCTTGAGAGAAACAAGAAAAACATCAAACTTTGGAAGGTATATATCATTCAAGAAAGAAGAAAAACATTTCGATTGCCTAAAACCTCGGTGACTCGAAAATTGAAAAAAAAAAATCTTAACAGCGGAAAAAACGCGCAATTTTAAAACACATCTAGCGCGTGCGTGCGCACGTGTTGAATTCAGTCGGGACGTCTATATATCAATTCATATATCATCCTCAACCAAATTTTATATATGTCAGATCTATGAGAAATGAAAACAAATCTTCAATTGAACATTTACAGATCTCACACACATATAATTATCGGATCTGTGACACTAAAAACATGGAAAAATTAGATGAATAAAAAAAACACAATTAAATCTACAAAATTAAAAATAACAATCAACAAGATGTACACGTGCGTTAATTCATAACGGGAAATCAAAATTAAATTAATAAAAAAAAATGGAGAAATGAAACTCGGTTGACGACGGACCATCGATCCAATTATTACCGGAGACTGAAAACAAATCTCCTATTAAACATGTACACATCACACACACACATATATAAATATCAGATCTATGAAAAACATGGAAAATCGGATGAATGAAAAACACAATTAAATCTACAAAATTAAAAAACGATAACAAATTAAGATGTACTGATGATGCACGTGCGCTAATTCATAACGGGCAATCAAAATTTAATTAATTGAAAAATGGAGAAACGAAATTAGGTTGACAAACGTACGATCCAATTAATAGCTGAGAAGGAAAAAGGAATTTACCGAGAGAAAGCTAAAGAATCTCCTGAAAGGACGAGCAGAATAATCCTCGTTTTCTGTGTGCGTTCAGGTTGTGTGTGTTTGTGTCTGAAGGGACTGCAGGAGGCGGCACTTATATAGTGCGGCGGGAATCCGGGTTGTTTCCGGGTCGGGTCGGACCTACTGGTTATATGAAATGGGTATTCGGACTTTGGATACGCGCGAGGTCAAGGTGTCAGTGTGTCACATACCATATATTCTAATTTTTTTAATATATATAATATTTTTTAATATATATATTATAATAATAAGTAGTACTATATGATCAATTGAATTATTTTTTGATGCATAAAATTAAAAAAAAAAATTATGTTCATGTTTCTTTATGTGTAGTGATTGAATGTTTCAAAATAAATAGTTCAAAAATTGCGCGATTGCCGACTGTAATTAAAAAAATGTATCGTTTATGTCGTTTCCTTTCTCATTTTGGTGCAAAATTTGCGATGTCAGCGCGAAAGTGATACTAAATCGAGCCAAAAGTCGGAAAAAAACATCGCCTATTACGCACACGATTTATGTTCTTGATATAGTCAGTTGGAAGAAAATGATCAATAAATTACGATATATATTTCATCAAAAATATTACACTAAAAATAATGATGAAAAAATATTTTTCAAAGGATTAAATATTTTTGAAATCGATTTATCTTGATAATATTAGGCTCGTTCGTGGCATCTTATGGGCTATAGACAAAATATCAAAATCGGGCTCTCATATTAGATTAAGCTAAAATTTACATATATCTTTTCTCTTTGTATTTTGAGATGTCAAATCATTTATAATTGCATCACTATTAACTTCATATATAAAAAATTATTTATATGAAAATTTTATTTATGTTGATATTAATCATTATACGTTTTTATTTTATTAGTAATTCATTATTTCTTTTTTTTTTTTTTGTTTTTCACTTTTAGATAAATAATTTTTAAGCAACATCATACAACAAATAAAAATAATAACTAATAAAAATATATACTCGTATTTACATAGTAGAAATAAAATAATAGTAACTAAATATATTTCTTTTTCTTAAAAAAAATAAACATTTTATTTTTCAATAAAAAAAACTGTGTTCTCCATTAAAAAAACTATTTTACAAATAAAAATAACAAGTTCATTAAATAAGAACCACTTATTAATATTTATTTTATTTTATTGTTGTGCTTTTCCTTTTCAATTTTTGTGATGTTTTACTGCAAAAATAACACGTTAATAACATTCATCCAGAAAAAATCACCCATCAATTCACAAAGAAAACACACATTCACCAATTACCCCTAACATTCAACAATTACTCCTAGCCAAAAGAAGAACAAATCACCCATTAATTCACAAAGAAAACACACATTCACCAATTACCCCAAGTAAATCACTTATAGGTCACAATTTGCAATTTTATGATTTTGGGGTTACTTTCATAATTTTTAATTATTGCAATTTTTATGTAGCAACTAGCAAGTGTCTTGTTTGGTGACAATGTGTGTGCATTTTTCCTGATTACAGCCTCGTAATTAAGCATGTTGTTGTTTGTTTATTTATTGTCAGGGAAAAGAGGAAAGCAATTGAGAATCAAATTCATGACTAGTTTATAAAATGGATTTTGGTGTTGGATGTGTATTGTGGAAGTGGTGATTTTGATTTTCAGAAATGAAACTAGAAGACTCTTAAGTTAAGAGTCTTAACACTTCGGAAGAACTTCTAATATCAAAGACACCAAAAACACCACTCTCCAGTAAAAAGAAAATGCAATAATAATAGAACAAGTTTCAATAATACATACAAAATCCATAATTAAGCTCAAATCAAATCTAGTTTACAACAACAATCACAAAAGTCTAAAGTTCTCTAAATCCCACCACATGTTCAAAATCAGAATACCAATAAACCAAGCCGGACTGCCTGTACAAAATCGAGGTTCAATTCTGACTAATCATCCTCAACCCCTCCCTGCTAAGTAAAATGGATTCATAAACATGTTATATATGTGTCTACAATCTGCGCATTGACAAGCTTTATCTCCTTGCTGCTTCATACGCGGGTCCACTCTATTTGCTTCATTTGTCGGATTTTCTTTATCTCCTTGCTTCATACGCTTGGCTCCTCAATTCTCAGGTTCATTGCCCCTGTGAGAAGGTTGAGCTTCCACGGCAAGACAAACGTCATCTCTCCATGGTTTAAACGCTCCTTCTTGAATTAAATTCTAATGAAGAAACATTCACAAAAGGTCTTATTTCAGATTAAATAGATGGAAAAAAGAACTAGGGAAATCGAGCCATGAAAATCTCTTTTACACGAACAAATAAAGCATGAACTATGAATAAATTTTCTTACCTGCCTCCAAAAGTAAAATCCACGCATGAGGGCTAACTGTTTCCTCCGATTGTCTCTCCACTTCATGAGTTCATTTCCAAGCTCTGCACACGCACGAAGAACGTAAGACAAACTCATTTATTTTCTTCATTATTATTATGCTAAGAGAAGGGGTGAGAATACAAAATCCCGAAAGATTTTCAACTTACCAGGATGGTGATCTGTGTAGCGTTTAGAGTCGAATTCTTTTTTGATGATCATATACTCAATAATGTCGTAAGGCTTCGAAATAATTTCCAAAACCCGTCTCCTAAACTCAACTTCAGAGCGTGCTGGCGCCGCTCGACTACTCTCCCCCACCTGAAATAATACTCAAAAGTTGTAACAAAAACAAATCTTTAGTAACAATTCCTCAAAAAGAGAGGTACAAAATCGTAAATTCTAGAAGAACTAACGTTTCTCGATTCACTAGGTGGGAATTTCTTGATGGCAATTCTGGAATGAGGAGATGACCGTTTCTTGGTTACGACTCTCGCATCCTCTTGCATTGATTGCTTCTTCCTAACATCATTTCGGAATTTAGTGCGCTTCTCGATGTCTACTTGCTCATCCGACTCAGTAGAATCTTCAATAATGGCTTTCCTTGAACCACGAGCCGAACGTTTCCTAGAAACGACTCTCTCGTCGTCTTCCGGAAACTCTTCCATTACCACATTCCTCTGTTCATCAGCCTTGAAATCATTTTGTTTTCCTCTGTTCATCAGCTTACACTTCTCCTGGTACTCCTTCGCGTATTTCAAGAGATGATAATACTTGGGACGGTACTTCGCCTGCACGGCATTTTCACAAACGTCGACATGCTCGTTTTTTTCGTTTTCCGACTGATGCAGCTCGGATGGCTTCACGGCATTCGCGCGGGGGCTTTCTTGATTCTTCTGCACCTCGATTCTTTCTTCCATTGCCACCTCCCCGGTTTCAACAGCTTCTTTTTCGGATACAGAATTTCTTCCAAGATTATTTATCAATGGGTTAGTTAGTAAGAATTTTATTCTATTAAAGAATAAAAAGTTTAAAATAATATAAAATTGGAATTGCTTTAAATCGTATTACATATAAAAGGCATATAAAAGGTAGAAGAACAAAATAAAATTGAGTATCAAATAAAATTGAAAGTTGAAATAAAATAAAATAATAACAAACAAATAAATTAACACAAAATACTTCTAAATCGTTAATTATATATATGTTATAATCATAGATCCAAAATGATTATTTTAAGTTATTAGAACATCATCAATAATTGTGATCTATATAGCAAAATAAATACAAATCTAATGAAAGAATATTTGAAATTGATATAAATTTTTTTATTTAGATTTAATGAAAAACTACGTTTCATCATAAATAATTGTGATCTATATACCAAAACAAATACAAATCTAATGAAAGAAGATTTGAAATTGAAATAAATAGGTAATTTTCTTACAATGATGTAAATAATTGTGATCTATATAGCAAAACAAATACAAATCTAATGAAAGAAGATTGAAATTGAAATAAATTGGTAATTTTCTTACAAGGTGACAAGGTATGCGATCGTGTTTGAAGCGACAACGACACTCGAGCAACAATGAAGAATGGTCGAGTCTAAGGCGATGGCGGCGCTTAAGGGAGAAAAAATGTTCGAGTTTATTGTTTAGGTTTTGTATATATATTGACGGGAGAAATATTTATTTGGTCTCACAAAGATAGGTTATTTTCAATATAGTCCTAGATAGTCATATTTTTTCAATTTAGTCCCATAGAATCCAAAAAATATGTCAATTTATTAATTTTTTGCCAAAATTTTCAATTTTGACCGGTCAAATGCTTAGGTGGAAAGAAAATTGAAAATTTCTAATTAGATAGGACACATGTCGACTTTTGATTTGTTGAATATGTTTTATTTAATAAAAAATATATATTATATTCCATGTCACATATAACACCTAACTCATTTTTTAAAATTCTTAAATAATGGTTTATGGGGAAAATATCACAAATGGTCCTGTACGGATGTCATTTCCCGTAAGTAGTCCTGTATCTTCAAAAGTTATCAGGGTTGGTCCTTTTGCCCGGGAAAGTGACGCGTTACTGTCACGCGCCGCCAAAAGTAGTCCTGTATCTTCAAAAGTTATCACAAATGGTCCTGTACGGATGTAATTTCCGATTGCCATGTCAGATTTTTGGCGGCGCGTGACAATAACGCGTCACTTTCCCGGGCCAAAGGACCAACCGTCATAACTTTTGAAAATACAGGACTACTTACGGGAAATGACATCCGTACAGGACCATTTGTGATATTTCCCCTAGTTTATGGAGGGAATCGAACCTATGACCAAAACCCAATAACCCCACCATACCAGCTGACCAAGGGGAGATTTTTTTAAATACACCTTTTGGTACATAAAATCATCATTTTTACACCTTCTAATAAAAAAATTCTTTTATACATTAATTTACGGAATTAACCTCTGTACATCAATTGTTTTAACTAACATTTTATAATTATTTTAATTGTCTTTTTAACTTCCCTTATACAAAACTCGTCTTCTTCATTGTGCCCTCGAAATTGTGAAAGCATCGAATGATGTTTTGAAAATTAATTCAGGGGAAGCAGTTCCATCCTCTTCGAAGATCCTCCCGCAACTGAAGAAGAAGTTTCATCCTCTCTGAAGATGCTCCCGTAACCGAAACTCCCGACCTTTATTTCGCAGCTTCCGATTTCGAACCCAACTCCAGACCCCTGCCTTCACCTCCCCCACCGGCCCACCACTGCAACCACTTTTTGGTTTCTTTATCCATTCAATTTGAATAATGATTTAATGGATTTTGTTAAAATTTAATTTAGATTGATTAAACTCTTATTTAGTAATTTCACAATAAATCGATTTAGTGTTTACGAAATTATTTGGTTATAGAACTTTTGATGTTCATGAATAATTAGTACTTTGTATCGTTTCTTTGCATCTGGTTTGATTTTCTCAAGGAATTAAGTTAACATAGTTAGGGTTTAATCTAAGTCATAACAGAGATTCATACCCTTTACAAAGGATATTTTAGGTTTTTCACCAGATTTTAGTGTAAAGAAGGTTATTTTTTAAATGCAGGTGTATAAAAGAATGCATCTTATATATAAAGGTATATTAACACCCATTTACCCTCAAGAAGGGAGTACATATGATTGATAATAAAAGCTATTGGTTACTTAAAACTACTCATTTAGAAAAACAATGACTATTGTTCTAATATTACTTAATTTATATATATTTTATTTAAAATACAATTAATAATTTTGATAATTTTGTTATATATAAAATATTATTTACAAATAAAATCACTATTGCTTTAATATTACTCAATTCATATACTCTTATTTTGTATATATAATACAATTAATAATTTTGATATATTCTAAAATTATAGTTATAAATAAATAAAAATCTTAGTTTTGTTTAGAATATAAACTTTAGCTTTAGATTATATGCTTATTTAAAAAGTTCTATTTTTTTAATTAATTTTGTTAGTAGCAAATAATTACTCACATTTGTTAACATTTGTTAGAGCTTCCTCGTCATTCTTTAAATTAAACAAGAAACAATAATATTAGGAAAAAATAATTTAATAAAAAAAATTGTACATTTTTTATATCTTAAGTTAATATAAATATTTTAAAAATTATAATTTTATTTTCTTTTTCAACTTAAAATATAATTTTATTTTTCACTTGCTTTTTAATAAATATAATTTTCTATTTCACTTGCTTTTTAATTTTTTTCCCAATATTTTGGTTCTTATCTTTAAAATATATTTACTCTTTATTTTTTTGATAAAAATTAAAAAAAATAACATTTTAGTTAATATAAATATTTTAAAAATTATAATTTTATTTTCTTTTTCAACTTAAAATATAATTTTATTTTTCACTTTCTTTTTAATAAATATAATTTTCTTTTTCACTTGCTTTTTAATTTTTTCCCCAATATTTTGGTTCTTAACTTTAAAATGTATTTACTCTTTACTTTTTTGATAAAAATTAAAAAAAATAACATTTTTGTTAATTTACGTCAATGTATATAGAATTGAGACGAAAGTAGTATAAAATTAAAGGAAATTTGAATAGACTTTGGTATTTTGCATTTGAAGCTAAATTTCATTATTCTGATGCTCATTGGCCTTTACTTCACAAGATGCCCACGAACAACTTTGACCAATGACCATCGTCATCAAATACTCAATTTCTTTGCTCATAGAGTCACATTATCATCAATGGCTATTCCAATCATGACTTCTCTTGTAAGGTCAATCGAGAATAGAGGGTCGAGCCTCCGACTCTAATATAGATCAAGTTGAACGATTGGCTCAAATAAGGCAATCGGGAGCTTGTTCCAAATGAAGGCAGACCGCCAGGAGCTTTTCATCCGCATTGCACCTATGAGAGAGGTTGAGGCTCCACGGCAAGACAAACAGTATCTCTCCATGGTTTAAACGCCCCTTCTTCAGTCAAATTCTAATAAAGAAACATTCACAAAAAAGTCGTGTTTCAGATTAAATGGATGGAAAAATAGTAAAGAACGGGGAAATTGAGCCATGAAAAATCTCATTTACACAAACAAATTATAAGGCATGAACTATGAATAAATTTTCTTACCTGCTTCCAAAAGTAAAATCCACGCATGAGAGCTAACCGTTTCCTCCTGTTGTCTCTCCACTTCACGAGTTCATTTCCAAGCCCTGCACAAAAGAACGTAAGACAAACTCATTTATTTTATTCCTTATTATGCTAAGAGAAACGGTGATCAGGAAATACCGAATCCCGAAAGATTTTCAACTGACCTGGATGGTCATCTGTGTAGCATTTAGAGTCGAATTCTTTTTTGATGATCATATACTCAATAATGTCGTAAGGCTTCGAAATAATTTCCAAAACCCGTCTCCTAAACTCAACTTCAGCTGGCGCCACTCGACTACTCTCCCCCACCTGAAATAATAGACAAAATTGTAACGAAAATAGTTAGTGATAACAAATCGTAAATTCTATTATATATCTCGTTTTCATCATATCCATGTCAGAATCTTCACTTACATGAAAATCATCATCAAAAAAATCATAGCCGTCTGTATCAGCATGATCACTCTCATCTCTTTCCTCATCACTGCTCGACGGTATTTCGATGATGTCAATTCTCGAATCATCCGACTCCGTAGATTCTTCAATGATGGCTTTCCTTGAACCACGAGTCGACCTTTTCCTAAAAACGACTCTCTCATCCTCTTCCGGAATTTCGTCCATTACGTCGACATTCCTAAATTCACTAGATGCGCGCTTCCTGAGCACGCCTCTTTTCGTCTTTTTGCTGACAACATTCCTCTGTTCATCAGCCTTGGAATCATTCGGTTTACCGACCTGAATGTCTTTACCCGAACCAGAGGCCAGATTCTGTTTTCTTTCCTCCGATGGATTTTCGTTTTCCATCTGATCCAGCTCCTCGGGTCCTAAGGAAAAAAGGCTGAGCAATAGGGCTTTGTAAGTTTTGTCCATATTCTCGTCTTCCTCAAACAGCCTTCTATACTCGGCAAGTTCATAATCGAGCATGGCATTCCCCTGCGTGCAACGTCTAAACTCACGAACAACGTTTTGGGGCAACTTAGCTCGGTTCAATATAGGCGCCATCGGATGTTTGCTATATATACCTTGAGAGAAACAAGAAAAACATCAAACTTTGGAAGGTATATATCATTCAAGAAAGAAGAAAAACATTTCGATTGCCTAAAACCTCGGTGACTCGAAAATTGAAAAAAAAAATCTTAACAGCGGAAAAAACGCGCAATTTTAAAACACATCTAGCGCGTGCGTGCGCACGTGTTGAATTCAGTCGGGACGTCTATATATCAATTCATATATCATCCTCAACCAAATTTTATATATGTCAGATCTATGAGAAATGAAAACAAATCTTCAATTGAACATTTACAGATCTCACACACATATAATTATCGGATCTGTGACACTAAAAACATGGAAAAATTAGATGAATAAAAAAAACACAATTAAATCTACAAAATTAAAAATAACAATCAACAAGATGTACACGTGCGTTAATTCATAACGGGAAATCAAAATTAAATTAATAAAAAAAAATGGAGAAATGAAACTCGGTTGACGACGGACCATCGATCCAATTATTACCGGAGACTGAAAACAAATCTCCTATTAAACATGTACACATCACACACACACATATATAAATATCAGATCTATGAAAAACATGGAAAATCGGATGAATGAAAAACACAATTAAATCTACAAAATTAAAAAACGATAACAAATTAAGATGTACTGATGATGCACGTGCGCTAATTCATAACGGGCAATCAAAATTTAATTAATTGAAAAATGGAGAAACGAAATTAGGTTGACAAACGTACGATCCAATTAATAGCTGAGAAGGAAAAAGGAATTTACCGAGAGAAAGCTAAAGAATCTCCTGAAAGGACGAGCAGAATAATCCTCGTTTTCTGTGTGCGTTCAGGTTGTGTGTGTTTGTGTCTGAAGGGACTGCAGGAGGCGGCACTTATATAGTGCGGCGGGAATCCGGGTTGTTTCCGGGTCGGGTCGGACCTACTGGTTATATGAAATGGGTATTCGGACTTTGGATACGCGCGAGGTCAAGGTGTCAGTGTGTCACATACCATATATTCTAATTTTTTTAATATATATAATATTTTTTAATATATATATTATAATAATAAGTAGTACTATATGATCAATTGAATTATTTTTTGATGCATAAAATTAAAAAAAAAAATTATGTTCATGTTTCTTTATGTGTAGTGATTGAATGTTTCAAAATAAATAGTTCAAAAATTGCGCGATTGCCGACTGTAATTAAAAAAATGTATCGTTTATGTCGTTTCCTTTCTCATTTTGGTGCAAAATTTGCGATGTCAGCGCGAAAGTGATACTAAATCGAGCCAAAAGTCGGAAAAAAACATCGCCTATTACGCACACGATTTATGTTCTTGATATAGTCAGTTGGAAGAAAATGATCAATAAATTACGATATATATTTCATCAAAAATATTACACTAAAAAATAATGATGAAAAAACATTTTTCGATTAAATATTTTTGAAATCGATTTATCTTGATAATATTAGGCTCGTTCCTGGCATCTTATGTAGGGGTGGGCGTGTGACGGGACGAGAAATAAATTTTCGAGACGGGACGAGATTTGCATTTTAAAATTTCGTCTCGCACGTCCCAATTCTATTTGGGTTCGAATCGGGATCGGAAAGCGATCGAGACGTCCGAAAATATTAAATAAAAAAATAAATAAAATTAATAAAATAATAATAATAATAATGACTTATAAAACAATAAAAATTCAAATAAAATAAGAATCGAATTTTTTTTATAACAAATATATATACATACATATACAGACATATATATATATATATATATATATATATATATATATATATATATATATATATATATATATATTTATTTATATATATATATATATATATATATATATATATATATATATATATATATTGAATTGATTTTAAAATTTAATTTTAAATATAAATTATTAAATAATTAAAATAATATTGGACTTATTTATATTCAATTTAAATGATATTTTAACTTTATTTAATATTTCAAAATAAAATTTTTAGTATTTTTAAAGACAAATTAGACAACAAAAATTAAATTATTTTGAAATATTATGAAAATTTAAAAATATACTTAATTTAATAATAAATTTAATTGGAATTATGATTAATATTTTGATATTTTATTAATTTGTTTGAAAATATAAAATTATATTATTATTAAATAAATTATCGGGACGGGATAGAAAATTCTAAAACGATAATCGGGATTCCGGGATAGAACGGGATCGTCCCGATTTTCAAAAGTGATCCCGTCTCATCCCGCTAATTTTCGGGATGGGATCGGGACGGAATCGAGATTCCCGGACGAAATGCCCACCCCTAATCTTATGGGCTCTAGACAAAATATCAAAATCGGGCTCTCATATTAAATTAAGCTAGAACTTACATATATCTCAACGTTTCTCTTTGTATTTTGAGATGTCAAAACATTTATAATTGAATCACTATTAACTTCATATATAAAAAAATATTTATATGAAATTTTTATTTATATTGATATTAATCATTATAAGTTTTTATTTTATTAGTAATTCATTACTTTTTTTTGTTTCGTTTTTCACTTTTAGATAAATAATTTTAAGCAACATCATACAACAAATCAAAATAATAACTAATAAAAATATATATTTACATAGTAGAAATAAAATAATAGTAACAAAATATTTTTATTTTTCTTAAAAAAATAAACATTTTATTTAAAAAAAATTGTGTTCTTCATTAAAAAAAACTATTTTACAAATAAAAATAACAATTTCATTAAATAAGAACCACTTATTAATATATTTTTTTTATTTTATTCTTGTGCTTTTCCTTTTCAATTTTTGTGATGTTTTAGTGCAAAAATTACATGTTAATAACATTCATCCAGAAAAAATCACCCATCAATTCACAATGAAAACACACATTCACCTATTACCGGCCCCTAGCCAAAAGAAGAACAAATCACCTATTAATTAATCACAAAGAAAACACACATTCACCAACTACCCCAAGTAAATCACTTAAAGGTCACAATTTGCAATTTTATGTCACAATTTAAAGGTCACAATTTGCAAATTTATGATTTTGTGGTTACTTTCATAATTTTTAATTATTGCAATTTTTATGTAGCAAGTAAAAGTGTCTTGTTTGGTGACAATGTGTGTGCATTTTTCCTGATTACAGCATCGTAATTAAGCATGTTGTTGTTTGTTTATTTATTGTCAGGGAAAAGAAGAAAGCAATTGAGAATCAAATTCATGACTAGTTTATAAAATGGATTTTGGTGTTGGATGTGTATTGTGGAAGTGGTGATTTTGATTTTCAGAAATGAAACTAGAAGACTCTTAACCCTTCGGAAGAACTTCTAATATAAAAACACCAAAAACACCACTCTCTAGTAAAAAGAAAATACAATAATAATAGAACAAGTTTCAATAATACATACAAAATCCATAATTAAGCTCAAATCAAATCTAGTTTACAACAACAATCACAAAAGTCTAAAGTTCTCTAAATCCCGCCACATGTTCAAAATCAGAATACCAATATCCTTGCTGCTTCATACGCTTGGCTCCTCAATTCTCAGATTCATTGCCCCTGTGAGAAGGTTGAGCTTCCACGGCAAGACAAACGTCATCTCTCCATGGTTTAAACGCCCCTTCTTGAATTAAATTCTAATGAAGAAACATTCACAAAAGGTCTTATTTCAGATTAAATAGATGGAAAAAAGAACCGGGGAAATCGAGCCATGAAAATCTCTTTTACACGAACAAATAAGGCATGAACTATGAATAAATTTTCTTACCTGCCTCCAAAAGTAAAATCCACGCATGAGGGCTAACTGTTTCCTCCGATTGTCTCTCCACTTCATGAGTTCATTTCCAAGCTCTGCACACGCACGAAGAACGTAAGACAAACTCATTTATTTTCTTCATTATTATTATGCTAAGAGAAGGGGTGAGAAAATACAAAATCCCGAAAGATTTTCAACTGACCAGGATGGTGATCTGTGAAGCGTTTAGAGTCGAATTCTTTTTTGATGATCATATACTCCATCATGTCGAAAGGCTCCGAAATAATTTCCAAAACCCGTTTCCTAAACTCAACTTCAGAGCGTGCTGGCGCCGCTCGACTACTCTCCCCCACCTGAAATAATACTCAAAAGTTGTAACAAAAACAAATCTTTAGTAACAATTCCTCAAAAAGAGAGGTACAAAATCGTAAATTCTAGAAGAACTAACGTTTCTCGATTCACTAGGTGGGAATTTCTTGATGGCAATTCTGGAATGAGGAGATGACCGTTTCTTGGTTACGACTCTCGCATCCTCTTGCATTGATTGCTTCTTCCTAACATCATTTCGGAATTTAGTGCGCTTCTCGATGTCTACTTGCTCATCCGACTCAGTAGAATCTTCAATAATGGCTTTCCTTGAACCACGAGCCGAACGTTTCCTAGAAACGACTCTCTCGTCGTCTTCCGGAAACTCTTCCATTACCACATTCCTCTGTTCATCAGCCTTGAAATCATTTTGTTTTCCTCTGTTCATCAGCTTACACTTCTCCTGGTACTCCTTCGCGTATTTCAAGAGATGATAATACTTGGGACGGTACTTCGCCTGCACGGCATTTTCACAAACGTCGACATGCTCGTTTTTTTCGTTTTCCGACTGATGCAGCTCGGATGGCTTCACGGCATTCGCGCGGGGGCTTTCTTGATTCTTCTGCACCTCGATTCTTTCTTCCATTGCCACCTCCCCGGTTTCAACAGCTTCTTTTTCGGATACAGAATTTCTTCCAAGATTATTTATCAATGGGTTAGTTAGTAAGAATTTTATTCTATTAAAGAATAAAAAGTTTAAAATAATATAAAATTGGAATTGCTTTAAATCGTATTACATATAAAAGGCATATAAAAGTAGAAGAACAAAATAAAATTGAGTATCAAATAAAATTGAAAGTTGAAATAAAATAAAATAATAACAAACAAATAAATTAACACAAAATACTTCTAAATCGTTAATTATATATATGTTATAATCATAGATCCAAAATGATTATTTTAAGTTATTAGAACATCATCAATAATTGTGATCTATATAGCAAAATAAATACAAAACTAATGAAAGAATATTTGAAATTGAAATAAATTGGCAATTTTCTTAAAATGATGCTTCAAGGTGACCAGGTATTTTTTATTTAGATTTAATGAAAAAATACGTTTCATCATAAATAATTGTGATCTATATAGCAAAACAAATACAAATCTAATGAAAGAAGATTTGAAATTGAAATAAATTGGTAATTTTCTTACAATGATGTAAATAATTGTGATCTGTATAGCAAAACAAATACAAATCTAATGAAAGAAGATTGAAATTGAAATAAATTGGTAATTTTCTTACAAGGTGACAAGGTATGCGATCGTGTTTGAAGCGACAACGACACTCGAGCAACAATGAAGAATGGTCGAGTCTAAGGCGATGGCGGCGCTTAAGGGAGAAAAAATGTTCGAGTTTATTGTTTAGGTTTTGTATATATATTGACGGGAGAAATATTTATTTGGTCTCATAAAGATCGGTTATTTTCAATATAGTCCTAGATAGTCATATTTTTTCAATTTAGTCCCATAGAATTGAAAAAATATGTCAATTTATTAATTTTTTGCCAAAAATTTCAATTTTGACCGGTCAAATGCTTATGTGTGGAAAGAAAATTGAAAATTTCTAATTAGATAGGACACATGTCGACTTTTGATTTGTTGAATATGTTTTATTTAATAAAAAATATATATTATATTCCATGTCACATATAACACCTCACTCATTTTTTAAAATTCTTAAATAATGGTTTATGGAGGGAATCGAACCTATGACCAAAACCCAATAACCCCACCATACCAGCTGAGTTAAAAAGTACTTATGATTGAAAATAAAAGCTATTGGTTACTTAAAACTACTCATTTAGAAAAACAATGACTATTGTTCTAATATTACTTAATTTATATATATTTTACACAAACAAATAAGGCATGAACTATGAATAAATTTTCTTACCTGCTTCCAAAAGTAAAATCTACGCATGAGAGCTAACCGTTTCCTCCTGTTATCTCTCCACTTCACGAGTTCATTTCCAAGCCCTGCACAAAAGAACGTAAGACAAACTCATTTATTTTATTCCTTATTATGCTAAGAGAAACGGTGAGGAAATACAATACCGAATCCCGAAAGATTTTCAACTGACCTGGATGGTCATCTGTGTAGCATTTAGAGTCGAGTTCTTTTTTAATGATCATATACTCAATAATGTCGTAAGGCTTCGAAATAATTTCCAGAACCCGTCTCCTAAACTCAACTTCAGAACGTGATGGCGCCACTCTGACTACTCTCCCCCACCTGAAATAATTAATAGATAAAATTGTAACGAAAATAGTTAGTGATAATTTATACGCAAATCGTAAATTCTATTATATATCTCATTTTCATCATATCCATGTCAGAATCATCACTTACATGAAAATCATCATCAAAAAAATCATAGCCGTCTGTATCAGCATGATCACTCTCATCTCTTTCCTCATCACTGCTCGACGGTATTTCGATGATGGAAATTCTCGAATCATCCGACTCCGTAGATTCTTCAATGATGGCTTTCCTTGAACCACGAGTCGACCTTTTCCTAAAAACGACTCTCTCGTCCTCTTCCGGAATTTCTTCCATTACAACATTCCTAAATTCACTTGATGCGCGCTTCCTGAGCACACCTCTTTTTGTCTTTTTGCTGACAACATTCCTCTGTTCATCAGCCTTGGAATCATTCGGTTTACTGACCTGAATGTCTTTACCTGAACCAGAGGCCAGATTCTGTTTTCTTTCCCCAGATGGATTTTCGTTTTCCGTCTGATGCAGCTCCTCGGGTCCTAGGGAAAAAAGTCTGAGCAATAGGGCTTTGTAAGTTTTGTCCATATTCTCGTCTTCCTCAAACAGCTTTTTATACTCGCCAAGTTCATAATCGAGCATGGCATTCCCCTGCGTACAACGTCTAAACTCACGAACGAGGTTTTGGGGCAACTTAGCTCGGTTCAATATAGGCGCCATCGGATGTTTGCTATATATACCTTGAGAGAAACAAGAAAAACATCAAACTTTGGAAGGTATATTGTTGGGGAATACACGCTTCTTAGGCCGATATATCCCCGTCGATCGTCAAAGGGTAGGTCGATTTGTGAATAACGCGGAATAAAAGGAAGACAAGAATTACGTGGTTAGGCCAAGAATGCCTACTTCCACGGACACCACACCCAATATTATTCGATAATAATATTCTCGTGTACAGGACCGGATCTCGATAGATCTCTTTTCGACTCACTATTTCGTGTTCTAGGTTCTCTCTTTGTTATACATAAAATAGGGGAGGAGGTTCTTATATAGATGGGAGGTGAGAAACCCTAACTTAATCCCCAAGAAATCCGAGTCAAACCCGCGGTCAAACAGCCGCTCCATCAACGCCGCGGCGGAGGAGCCGCGCACGCGTTGACAGTCGACAACGCCGCGGAGTTGGCTCCGCTCGCGCGTTGGCAACAGCAGCGAAAACATCCTGCTATGCTCAACGCGCTGGCGTAAGGCCCGCGCGCGCGTTGAGCAGCTCTTCGCCTCCCGTCCGATTCTCGCTCGTCTTGGCTCGTCCCGATTGGCTTGGTTCCACCTCTTCTCTTCTCCCCCGATGCTTTAATCCGAACGAGGGTTGGACTCCCAACAATCACCCCTCCAACCCGAGTGAGCAATTATTCCACCAACGCCCAAGTTGATTACCGGCATCTCGACACCACCGAAATATGAGTCTCCAACACAGCCCAACATGTCAACCCACCCCCTTAACGAGTGTCTCGTATCCAAGCTCCATGAATACGACCAACCGAGGCATCCTCCAAATGCATTGATGCCTCCAACGCCCCCCACCGGGGCGTCACCCTTCAACAGCTAGCAAGATTAGGAGATGATGTCGTGCGCGCCTCGACCCTCATCTCAATCTTCCGAACTTCCTGCTGAACCTTCTTCCATTGCATCCCGATCACCCTTGCCCTGTTGGAGCCGGCCCGCTCCTTATGCCCATGTGTTCGACAACGGTTGAAATCTCGTTCAGTCTTCTTTGTATTACTCGACCCATGTCCGACACCAGTTCCTCGTGTCACCACACTACCCTCGAGCCTATACAAGCCGCCAACATTTCTTCCACGCAGAACCTCCCGGTTATCCTTCAACACCTTAATTTTCCCACACTCGGCCTCGAACTTGCACCCCCTCTCGTCTAGCCTCCCGAGAGCAATCAAATTCTTTCTTATGCTTGGCACGTGTTTTACTCCCGCAACCGTGACACTCCTTCCACCCGGCACCTGAAACTCGACAATCCCTTCTCCGGCTACCCGATTCCTCGAACCATTAGCCATTTGAACCGTCTCTCTTTCACATGCCTTGTACTCAGAAAATTGGGCTCGATCATGGCATATATGGAATGCACTCCCCGAATCGAGAATCCAATCTTCCCTCCTAGCGTCGTTTGCCTCTAACACTGCCAACGCGTCGTGAATATACTCGTGTTCAACCGCTGCTGCGTTTTCTTGTTGGTCTTTCTTCGCCTTCCACTTTGGACAATCCCTCTTCACATGACCCTCCTCGTCGCAATAATAGCAAATGACCTTCTTCCTCGGCCTCTCTCGGTTTCCACCACCATTCCTCCGATTCCCGCTGTGACCACCACCCGTGTAAAATGCTTTCTCACCCTCTGGCTCACTTTCAACCTCCTTCTTCCTCGCCTCCTCATTAAATAGGGCATCCGTGACCATCGTCATAGTCATCTTCCCCTCCGGCGCGGAATTTGTTAGGGAAACCACCAGAGTCTCCCAGCTGTCGGGCAAGGAGCTAAGCAAAAGCAATGCCTGAATCTTGTCATCCAGATTCAAGCCCACCGCGGTCATTTGGTTCACAACATCCTGGAACTCGCTCACATGGTCGGCCACCGGAACACCATGCCTTAGCTTAAGGTTCACAAGCCTCCTCATGAGAAACGCCTGATTCCTCGGTGACTTCGATTGGAACATCTTCTCCAACTTAGTCCACAGAGAATAGGCCTCCTTCTCTTCCGACACATACGGGTACACGGTCTGTCCAACGCACTGACGAACAAGGCACACCGCCTTCTTATTCATTTGCTTCCACTTGTCTTCTTCGATGGTCGACGGTTTGACCCCCTTGCACTCGAACGGTATCTCGAGATCCCTAGTCGTGAGATAATCCATCATACGCGACTTCCAAATTGAATAATTTGTCGCCGTAAGAACCATCATCTTCGACGTCATACTCTCCTCCGTTGCTCCTGCCATTGATCAATACCACCCCCACAAGAGGCACAAGACAAACGAACCAAGAAACAACCAAACACCGAAAAATAGAATCGATTCACCTGTTTCGTCCCTCTTTGTCTTCGCACCCCCGGATCTTCCTCGTATCTAGAACTTCGTCTGGATATGGAACTGCCTCCGGTAAAACCTTCGCCCTTTGAAATAACCTTCGCTCTGATACCAATTGTTGGGGAATACACGCTTCTTAGGCCGATATATCCCCGTCGATCGTCAAAGGGTAGGTCGATTTGTGAATAACGCAGAATAAAAGGAAGACAAGAATTACGTGGTTCGGCCAAGAATGCCTACTTCCACGGACACCACACCCAATATTATTCGATAATAATATTCTCGTGTACAGGACCGGATCTCGATAGATCTCTTTTCGACTCACTATTTCGTGTTCTAGGTTCTCTCTTTGTTATACATAAAATAGGGGAGGAGGTTCTTATATAGATGGGAGGTGAGAAACCCTTACTTAATCCCCAAGAAATCCGAGTCAAACCCGCGGTCAAACAGCCGCTCCATCAACGCCGCGGCGGAGGAGCCGCGCACGCGTTGACAGTCGACAACGCCGCGGCGTTGGCTCCGCTCGCGCGTTGGCAACAGCAGCGAAAACATCCTGCTATGCTCAACGCGCTGGCGTAAGGCCCGCGCGCGCGTTGAGCAGCTCTTCGCCTCCCGTCCGATTCTCGCTCGTCTTGGCTCGTCCCGATTGGCTTGGTTCCACCTCTTCTCTTCTCCCCCGATGCTTTAATCCGAACGAGGGTTGGACTCCCAACAATCATTCAAGAAAGAAGAAAAACATTTCGATTGCCTAAAACCTCGGTGACTCAGAAATTGAAAAAAAAATCTTAACAGCGGAAAAAACGCGCAATTTTAAAACACATCTAGCGCGTGCGTGCGCACGTGTTGAATTCAGTCGGGACGTCTATATATCAATTCATATATCATCCTCAACCAAATTTTATATATGTCAGATCTATGAGAAATGAAAACAAATCTTCAATTAAACATTTACACATCTCAGTCTCACACACATATAAATATCGGATCTGTGACATCAAAAAACATGGAAAAATCGGATGAATGAAAAACACAATTAAATCTACAAAATTAAAAATAACGATCAACAAGATGTGTTGATGCTCGTGCGCTAATTCATAACAGGAAATCAAAATTAAATTAATTACAAAAATGGAGAAATGAAATTCGGTTGACGACAGACGATCGAACGATCCAATATAATTATTACCGGACACAAAAATAAATCTTCTATAAAGCATTTACACATCACACACACATACATAAATATCAGATCTGTGAAAAACCTGGAAAATCGGATGAATGAAAAACACAATTAAATCGACAAAAAAAAAAAACAATAACAAATTAAGATGTACTGATGATGCACGTGCGCTAATTCATAACGGGAAATCAAAATTAAATTAATTAAAGAAATGGAGAAACGTACGATCTAGCGGAGAAAGAAAAAGGAATTTACCTAGAGAGAGAAAAATGAAGAATCTCCTGAAAAGCTGAAAAGTGTCTTAGGACGAGCAGACAAATCCTATGGAAATGGAAATGGAAGGGTTTCTCGTTTTCTGTGTGCGTCAGGTTGTGTGTGTTTGTGTCTGAAGGGAGTGGAGTCTGGAGGCGGCACTTATATAGTGCGGCGATAGTCCGGGCTGTTTCCGGGTCGGGTCCATTAAAGTGTTTATTAACCATTGGATTGAAAAAAGGAACGGCTGTGATTTGTCTTGCCCATTAACTGCCCCTACTATTAATATACACATTTATTTTAATTTATTTATAGTTATCTTATTTATTTTTTACATGTCATTTTATTTTGTTATGACTTAATGATATTTTTTTTACAGTTTAATCTATTTTATTAAAATTAAAATTAAAAAAATCGTATTTAAAAAATATTTTAGTTTTATCTATAAAATAAATAATAAATGCAACTTTATCATATTTTAATTATTGGTACTAGTATTTAATATTAATAACAATAACTTGTTTTGAATAATGTTTTTATGACCTAAAATAAAAATTATATTTAGTTTTTTGTTAGGATTTTAGCATATACTTAAAAAATTACAATTAAATTTATTTTATAAAATACTATTTTTATCAAATGAAAGTCATGAAACTAGTACTGTATGATCAATTGAATTATTTTTTGATGCATAAAATCAAAAAGTTTTTATGTTCATGTTGCTTTATGTGTAATGAATGAATGTTTCAAAGTAAATAGTTCAAAAATTGCGCGACGATTGTAATAAAAAAATAATGTATCGTTTATGCCGTTTTCTTTTCTCATTTTGGTGCAAAATTTGCGACGTCGGTGCGAGAGTGGTACTAAATCGAGCTAAGAGTCGAAAAAAATGCCGACGCAATTGTAACAAAAATAGTTAGTGATAATTTAATTAGGCGCAAATCGTGAATTCTATTTTATATCGACGTACGTACGTCTCTAGATTTGGGGGCCTCTGCCTCCTCCTGTTCGCTGTCTGACGATATTTCGATGATTTTGTCCTCGTCAGCTTTTCGCTCGACGTTTGGATTAGCATGGGAGAAAAGGCTGACCATTATTTGATAGTCTACATCATGAACTACCTTCCCATGCTTAAGGAAAAGCTGTGACTGAAGGTCATTTGCGTTTTGCTCAGATATGTCAAAGGCCTCGTTACCAATAAGCAACTGCATACTCCCGTCAGATCACCATGTAACAAAACGAGAATTGCTTTTACAATCAAAGAAGAAAAATAAATGTATCTGAACATTTGTACTGCATGAAAACATATCCACATGCATTGCACAAATAACAAAATATTATGGTACGAAGTTGATCGTAAAATTGTTTAAACCACTATTTTATAAAGTTATGGTGGCCAAGAGTCTAGAATATTTCACTAAAATATATTTAATGTGCATAAATGGGTGTGCACATATCTCATAATCTCAATGCATAAATTATAAATATATACAATTCAACTCTCTACATGTATGTTGCTTGCACCAACATGAACACAAAGGCTTAGGCTATATGTTTGGACAATGCCTTTGGGGTGACTTGTATCTAAAATGTTGTGTTGAATATATGTCTTTTGTTTTTACACTCAAAACTTTGAATCGCCATAACGCTATATATCATTTCCTATACAGTTTTAAATGTATGATGCATCAATCATCCTGTCTCTAAAATCTAAGATTTGATGTTGAAAAATGTACATGTTGAAGGCTGTATTTAAATAAAGGGTTTAAGAATGGGATTTAAAAGTTTTGGATTTTTAGAGTCCAAGTTTGTGTTTCATAAAACCTTCCTACCGGAGCCAGCTTAAAGTGTAATGAAAAGTTTTGTATACTCACTGAAATTGTTCCATCAGGATTTTCCACTTCTCTCCAGCGAATTATATTGGTGTGGGGAATACACCTCTTTAACCCTGTCTCATCAGTGACATAAATATCATCTTCATCATATGAAAGGGGGTTAAAATAAAAAACACACACATGTATGTTATGCATTCCCCTGCCCACAACGTCTCAGCTCACGAAGAGCGTCTTCAGGCAACTCTGATCGTTTCAATATTGGCGCCATCGGAATATTGTTTACAACCCCTTTCGAATGTTTAATTGCTGCAACACACAAAGAAGAAAAACATTTCGATAAAAATGCTGATTACCTAAACGATCGGTGATTCGAAAATTGAAAATCTTATTGCCGAATTCGATTGCATCACTTTAAAAAACAGCATAAAAAACGCAAGATTTGCGCGATTTTAAAACATGGCACATGTTCAAGTCAGTCGGGACGCCCCGACCGATCATGAGTTTCTTCACCGATTCAAACATCGAAAGATTTTTCGTCTTGAAAAACATACCAATTCATATATCATCCCAAACTAGATTTTATGTCAGATCTATGAGGAAATTAACAAATCTTTCTATAAAACACGTACACACATCACACACACACACACACACACACACACACACATATATATATATATATATATATATATATATATATATATATATATATATATATATATATATATATATATATATATATATATATATATATATATGAGAAAAAACATGAAAAAAATCGGATAAAGAAAAAACAATTAAATCTACAAAATTAAATAAAAAACGATTAACAAGAACTGATGCGCTAATTCATAACGGGTAAACAAAATAAAATTAATTAAACAAACGGAGAAACGAGTTGACGAAGATTGAATTATTACCAGAGAAAAGAAAAGGAATTACCGAGAGAAAATGGAATAATTCTCCTGAAAATTGTGCGTGAATCTGTTTGTGTGTTTGTGTCGGAAGGAAGGGAGGCGGCATTTATATAATGCTGTGGCAGTGTGTGTGGGAGTGAGTCAGAGTGACTGTTTTCGGGTCGGGTCAAGTCAACCTACTGATTAAATGAAATGGGTTTGAACTTACTTAATAAAAATAAATACGGAATATACGGAGTATATTTATATTTAGGTATATTTAGGCTATAGGGCCATTTATGTTTACTAATTATAAAATACAACCTAAGAATTTTAATATAAATGGGTAGTATTATTAATGTTGTTGTACAGAAAATCTTATGGGTATATTCATCCTTTCATCCTAAAACTATAAAAAATTCATGTTCATGTGTTATTTACATGAAATGTGCTGATTGAAATTTTAAAATAAATAGTTCAAAAATTGAGCGAGAGTAATAAAAAAAAATTGTATCGTTTATCGTCATTCTCTTTCTCGATTAGGTGCAAAATTTGCAACGTTAGCGCTAATTTTGAACTAAAATCGAGCTACGAGTCGGAAAAAAAATTGCATTTTAACCGAGAGTTTAAAGGAAATGATCAATAAATTACGCTATATATTTCATAAAAAATATTACACTAAGAAATAATGATGAAAAAATATTTTCAGTCTTCCTCAAACAGCCTTTTATACTCGCCAAGTTCATAATCGAGCATGGCATTCCCCTGCGTACAACGTCTAAACTCACGAACAACGTCTTGGGGCAACTTAGCTCGGTTCATTAAAGGCGCCATCGGATGTTTGCTATATATACTTTGAGAGAAACAAGAAAAACATCAAGCTTTGGAAGGTGCTATCATTCAAGAAAGAAGAAAAACATTTCGATTGCCTAAAACTTGGTGAATCAGAAAAATTGAAAATTTTCTAACCAAAAACAGCGAAAAAACGCGCAACTTTAATACACGTCTAGCGCGTGCGCACATGTTGAAGTCAGGCGAGACGTTCGTCTAGAAACATATATACCAATTCATATACCATCCTCTACATTTTATGTCAGATCTATGAGAAATTAAAACAAATCTTCTATAAAGCATTTACACATCACACACTGACACACATATGACTTATGTATATCGGATCTGTGACACAAAAACATGGAAAATTGGATGAATGAAAAAACAATTAAAAATTGCGCGACTACCGACTGTAATAAAAAAAAATGTATCGTTTACGTCGTTTCCTTTCTCATTTTGGTGCAAAATTTGCGACGTCAGCGCGAATGTGGTACTAAATCGAGCTAAGAGTCGGAAAAAACATCGCATATTACGCACACAATTTATGTTCTTGACATAATGAGTTGGAAAAAAATGATCAATAAATTACGCGGTATATTTCATCATAAATATTACACTAAAAAATAATGATGAAAAAACATTTTTCAAAGGATTAAATATTTTTGAAATCGATTTATCTTGATAATATCAAGCTCGTTCCTGACATTTTATGGGATCTAGACAAAATATCAAAATTGGTCTCTCGTATTAGATTAAGCTAGAACTTACATGTATCTCAAAGTTTCTCTTTGTATTTTGAAATGTCAAATCATTTATAATTGCATCACTATTAACTTTTAATATATAAAAAAATATTTATATGAAAATTTTATTTATGTTGATATTAATTATTATACGTTTTTATTTTATTAGTAACTCATTACTTCACAAAGAAAACACACCTTCACCAATTACCCCAAGTAAATCACTTATTTATAGGTCACAATTTGCAATTTTATGATTTTGGGGTTACTTTCATAATTTTTAATTATTGCAATTTTTATGTAGCAAGTAAGTGTCTTGTTTGGTGACAATGTGTGCATTTTTCCTGATTACAGCCTCGTAATCATGTTATTGTTTGTTTACTTATTGTCTGGGAACAGAGGAAAGCAATTGAGAATCAAATTCGTGACTAGTTTACAAACCGCCACAAAATAAAAGAGATAATTATTAGAAAAGTTAGTGGGTAAGTTATTACAAAAATGAAGGGATAAGTATTAAAAATGATGGGGGAAAAAGATATCAGAACATACACACGCAACACCCATACGGAGAAAGAGAGAAGCATGAGAGAATTTGGGAGTTGAGAGCAAGAGAAGAACGTATAGAGGAAGTAAATTCTGAATAATATTTTGAGGCTTCGAATCTGAATTCTTCCAACATAATAGTTGTTCCTAACAAGGTAATATTCAACTTTTTAGTTTTGATTTTATCCATTAAATCAAGTTTGAAGGGTCGGACGAGATGAATAAACTAGTTAGGGTTTGCTGTTTATTGGTGTTCTGATTTCCAGCCGGTTAGTGATGTTGAATTCGATAGTTTCTGTTATTCCAAAACCTTGGATTTACATATCTGGAGAATCCTTGTTTAGTCTGGTATAGTCATATGAAATTTGGTAATTATTGGAGAATTATGAAATTAATTATGATTTTCCTTATAAAATGTGGCAGCTCCTGAAATTTTAGACTTAACTGAACAAGGTGTAGTGTTTGGATCATATTTGATAGTACTTTGACTCAAATCGAAGTTGGCTTGATGTTTTGAAAACTAGATTGATTGGGCTTTATTTATTTACTGATTTGGCTTGGTAAAATGTTTTTTTCAGAAGTCAGTTGGTGCCACGAAAACTAGGTTTGTGTGCTGGAATGTGAAAAATGGGAATTTTCATAAATGTTTTCTAACAATTTTGGATCCCTATAAGTAAAAGGATAAATATTATAAAAATATCAAGGATTATACATTGAGGTCTGCTAGTTACTTATTGATTTCCAGAGTAATTTATTGGGTCTAATGATCATGAAAAATCAAGGAAAATTGTTGTTTCAATTGGGGTGTAAATAACAGCTTTGAGCGGTTTTACGAAAACAGAACCAACTTAAAACTCCTTGTTCCGATTCATGTTTAGTTTGTTTTAAATGATAATAAATTGTTTAAACTACAACTTTTATGTTGGAACCTATGTCTAATTGTGAATGGGGTAACCTCGGGGAGTTTAGGAAGTTGACTGGTGGACTGAGAGTATGGTTATACGGGCAGATTTAGAAATATTGTTATTTATATCTCCTAAACGGTTGCTCGAAACCTCGATTTATTTGTTGGGGTCAGAAGCTAATTGAAGTATCTTCATCTTTTTAGTTATAACTGAATACTAAATTGAAATATTTAGTCCTCTTAAAGCCTCTGAAAGAAACTAAAATGGTATATGAATAACCTAAAATGCTTAGCATGTGCAGTATTGTTAATTTGAGCATAACTCCTAAACCATATATCGAAATTGCTGTTCGATTGATCGAAATGTTTGATAACTGAATATGCTATAAATGTTATGTTGGAATTAATTGTAAATGAAGAATAATTTAGGCATGCGGGATGTTCAAAAATGTGACGAATTGTAACTAAACATAAAATGAAATGAGATTTTGGGATTTTTGAATAAACTAGTTCTTTAATTGTTTGTATTTGTCTTGATTGAGGATAATTAAAAGTATCATACATTTATGGCGTGATTCACCGCTGATTGGAGTGCACGAGGCACAGTACAAAGACGAGAGATAGATTGTAGAGATCGTGACAACGACGTAAACAGGTGGGTTAAAGTACAACCTAAACTATTTGTTTAATTATATGATTGTGTGAATTGAGTATACGTGATATCTTGTTATTGTGTGCTATGTTATGTGATCTCATGTGATGTGAGATGACGTGATGTGATGTTTTGCGATGTGACGATATTTGACGTGATGTGACGTGGTATGATGTGATATGAATTTTGTGGATTGTGTATTGTGATGTGAATTATGCGAATCTTATATCGTGATTGTGATTTGTCATATGTGTTGATCATGACGTGATTGATTGAGATGTGAAACATGCATGGTGATATATATTATGAATGGACATGTGATATGTCATGAAATGTATGGTTTGTGTGGACCCGAGATGGGTATATCATGTTGGTGTGAATCATGCATAGCACGCATTATTATGACATGGCATATGCATATGGACTGAGATGGTCCAGGGACTGAGATGGTCCAGAGGCTAAGATGACCTAAACTTCAGCACAATTCTGAAGTATATTTTTGGGGCCCGGGTGTGTGAGTTATGGCACGTATGAGATTGCACAGTAGCTTGCATTGATTGAAGCATTGTGCATTTTTATTATTGATTGAAGTTGTGATCTATGATTGATTTTGAGTATGATGATTGTGTTTGATGTTGTGAATTATTTTGGGTCGATTTGGTGATGTTGAGTTTTGTGATATTTCCGTTGTGAGATTGCTGACTTATGTGATAAAACAATGTGATTAATTTGTTATTAGTGACTTATGTGATAAGACGTGTGATTGTCGTGATTTTGGTGAAATACGTGATAAGACTTGTGATAGGATATATATATTAGTATTAAACGAGTTTTGTTGTTTATTTGAAAATGTTAAGTGGTTAGTCGATGTAGCGTACTCACCCCACACAGATTTTTGAGTTTTGCAGGTACTAAGAGAGATCGTGGTCATTATCGTGGCTCGTCCGTTAGTCAGTCTCTGGGGTCCTTGGGAGTTCAGAGGGTTGTTTTTTTATATCTACTTTGTGCACTCGGTCTGTTTGTGTATATTTTTATAGTAATTGTTGTTTGTAGTTCATGTCCAGAGTTTGTGAATTAAATTTTGTTAGAATGTTTTTAATGAGAAAATTATCAAATTAGTCCCATAAAGATGGCCTGTTTTCTTTTTGGTACCACAGAGTCCCACTTTCTCAAATTAATCCAGTAAAGCTTAAAATTGAGTCATTTTAATCCTTTTTTCGCCTGAAAATTCAAAAGTGGCCGGAATTTCAGCGCGTTAGTTGCACGCGCCTAATGACCTGGGTGTATCCGGCGACGTAATCCACATGGCACATTCTCATTGGCTGGAGTTGTTTTTTAAAAAAAAATATATAGAAAATCCACGTGGCATGACACGTACGTGGATATTCACTGAACAAACAAAAAAAAATGAAAAAGGATTTTAAAAGCGGGGGGGGGGGGATCGGGCTTCTTTCATTCATCCCCAATTGGATTTCCAGAAAACCCTAACCCCCAAATTACTCTCCCCTTCTAAGAACCCTAATTCTCTACCATTTCAATTCTCTCAATTACCCATATTAGATTGATCGACCATCCTCAATCAATCATTTGCTCGATCTCTATTCCAATTTTCAACATTAAAAAATGTCTCAGTCGAGTGAGAATTCGAAAGCAAGCTACTGTTTTTGTGGTGAAATTGCTCAAATTGCAACATCTTGGAAGAATGAAAACCCAGGTCGTCGATTTCTGGGCTGTGGAAGATATCCCGTATGTATCTCTCACTCTCACTCTCTTTCTGATATTTTTTATTTTAATTTTATTTCTTATAAATTATGGACAGAATCAAGGCTACTGCAATTTTTTTCGATGGATAGATCCACCTATATGTGAGAGGTCAAAACAAATCATTCCGGGATTATTGAGAAGATTGAATGAAAAAAACTCCTCAGCAAATGAAGTGCTTCATGTTGAGAACCAGCTCCTGAAGAATGAGAATAAGAGATTGCAGGAAAAGATCATGAAGATGGCTGATAAGAACAAAAAGCTGACTGAATTGAACAAAAAGTTGACAGCTAGAATTAAGAAAATGATCTTGTTTTTTGTTATTGCATTTTCTGTAATGTATGCAATTTGGTATTCTTAGATGATCCAATTTCTGTTTTTTTGATGTCATTGTGAACTGGTTTTGTTGTTTTTTATGTTGGTTATGAACAAATGTTGTGTTATATTGATTTTGAGTTGGAAATACAGTCCTTCACAAATGTTATGTTGGTTTGGGTATGATCCAAAAGATGAATTGGAAATACAGTCCTATTGCAAATTTGTTCACTGTTAATGATATCAGAACCTATGAAAATTGAACCAAAACATCCAAATTGAACCAAAACATCCAAATTTGCAAATTGCATCCAAATTTCATTCACATAAGCATCCAACTTGCATCAAAATGGCACATAGGCATCCAAATTGCACAAAAACATCCAGGTTGCACAAAAGCAATTCCATCAGTGACAAGAGCTAACAAAAGTATTGTTTAAATAGTGCTCTTGTTACACAAATCCAAAATAAGAAACTAAAAAAAGTGCGCACAAAATCCAAAATGTCTTCAAGTCTTGTTCTGACTCCTCTTAGTCAACTGCATTTGCTGGTGGACAGTAGGGCCAACCACAGGAGCTACCACTGGAGATTGAAATGAAACTTGGCTGCTTTGAGTTCCAACTCCCACACCAGTGTCATTGACCTCACTGCCTTGAGGTTGATGTGTTGATTTCTTTGGGGGAGCAATCTGCAAATAGTAGAGAATATTAGTGTAAAGTCTATTTCAACAGAACATAAAAAAAACACAGAAACTTACATGATTCACCTCACTGCTGCCTTGTTTGCTCTTTGAAGTTTCAGTCCTCTCATTGCTTTTCTCTTTAGTCACAGGAGGTGTGGTCTTTTGTTTCTTCCTACCACAAGTAATGCTATTATGTCCCTCTCCACCACATTTCTTGCATTTGTAGCTTAGTGTCTGCCTTTTCATCTTCTGAAGTTTATTCTTGTTCTTCTTATCATCCTTTTCAAATGCTCCCTTCCTCCTTTGCATAGGTTTTCTTCCTCTTTTTGCCCTTACTCCAAAATTGGGAGGTAATGGAGGGATGTACAGTGACTCTCCCCAAAGGAGCTCATAACTGATGCCAAATATTGGGAGCTCATAAGTCTTGTTGTATGTTTGAACATGGTAGCATGCATCCACAAAATCCAGAGGGTCAAGATTCTGCCTCAATATTGCTATAATGGCATGAGTGCAAGGAATCCTACTGAGCTGCCAAGACCTACAGGAGCACTCTGAATTTTTCAAGTCCACTATAAATTGTCTACCATCAAAACAGGACACTTGGTAGTGTGTATCAGATGCCTTCAATGCTAAACAGTCAACAACCCTCTCAGTATTCTTGTCAAGGATTTTCTGAATTTTTGGACACAACAACCCTTTCCACTTAGATAGAGCCCTGTCCCTGTTCTTTTGGAGCCTGACCATCAAACTCTCCCTAATCCATTCAAGCATAGTTATGATTGACTTGTCTCTGGCTTCCAATATATTCGCATTGAAGGTCTCACACACATTATTCAATAACATGTCACACTTGGCATTTTCAGTAAAATAAGCCTTTGACCACTGGTGAGGAGGTTTGTTTTGAAACCACTCCCAAGCACCTGCACTCAGCACTTTCAATTCATCCATTGCAGCCTTAAAAGCACCCTCAGTGGTTGAATTTGCAGCCTTTAGCATTGCATTTTTGTAATCAAGACCTCTGAATCCTGCTGCCCTAAGGTTATTTAGTAGGTGTCTAACACAAAACCTATGGCACACTCCAGTAAATATAGCCTCCATTGCTCCAATTAAACCCTTTTGCTTGTCTGAAATAAATGTGAACTCATTGGCATCAATTTGAAGATCTTGCTTCAGAATGTGTAAGAACCATTCCCACCAGTCTTGGCTCTCTTTCTCTACTACAGCATATGCAACAGGGAAGGGATTATTATTAGCATCCACACCCACAGCTGTTAACAACACTCCACCATATTTACCTTTCAAAAAGCAGCCATCTATCCCAAGAATTTTTCTACAGCCTGTCAGAAAACCAACCCTCAAAGCATTGAAACAACAATAGAAGGATGAAAAGCTAGTAATGCCATTGTTGACTTCTGTTCCCACAAGAATAGTAGAACCAGGATTTGTCTTCCTCAATTCATCTGCATAAGACCACAGTTTTGCATATTGAGCATCAGGGTCACCCTCTATCTTAGCCATAGCCTGCTTTTTTGCTTTATAAGCTTGAGTCTTTGAAATCTCACATCTTGTGTCATGCATAGCATCAATCATAAATCCCCTCACAGACCTGCCACTATCACTCTGGAATCTCTGCAAGAACCTTTCACTAAGCCAAGATGAAGTCATACTCTTTACCTTGTGAGATGGGGCACAAGTGTGATTATCCAGCAGCTTCCTAACTTGAAATGATGTGTTATTTTTCATCCTCAAGGCAGTGATCATCCACTTGCACTCACTGTCCAGACACTTTGCATATACTCTTCTGTTGTCATTTCTCATGAATTTGATATTTCTCCTCCAGTTGATAGCATGTGACTGTACAGCAAATTTGAAAATCTTTTTGGTGGCAAAGACTTGCTCTAATACAAACTGAGGCTTGTATTTCTCTTCTGGATTGAAACTTGGATATTGGTCAGCATCTTCAAAGTCTTCATCAGATATTCTGCCCTCATCAAATTGTTCTGTAGCCTCAACAACATCCTCCTCAGTGTCACTATCTGTCTCACTTTCTTGCACCTCAGTATTCTCACCTTCTGGGATTATATTTCTAGGATCCACAGTTTCAAATTCACCCTGCACCCTCTCAACCTCTTCCTCAAAGATGTTTTCATCCTCATCATCAGTGACTTCTTTGCCTATTGAGTAGTCTAAATCATCAAATGAATCATAATCACTCTCACCCCAGCCTGGTAGCTCTCCTTCATCATCAACCACTGATCCTTGTGCATAATTACCAACAGGAGCTCTCATCTGCATTTCTGAAGTAGCACCCTCAATAATGATGTTTGAAGCATCAATTTCATCATAATCTGACTCAATATTCTCAACTAATTCATCAAACAAAGTGTCATCCAACAAACAGTCATCCATCAAAGTATTATCATCTGGGACAGGAAAATTCAAATCATCTTCATCCTCATCATCAAATAACTCCTCACCATAGACATACATTTCCCTAACTGACAAGAATTCTGTAGCCCATTTTCTGAGGTCAACATCATCCACAATCAATTTCAGAGATCCATCTTTCATCATTAAATGATACCTAAGGTTCCCTTTAACCCCTGCCTCTACAACAAATCGATGAAAGTCAGAGGTACTTATCTTATCTGCATCACACCAGTCTAGATGAATGGCCTGACCCCCAACATACTGAGAATTGTTTGTGAATGTCCCTCCAACATGCAGAACAATTGTCATCTCTTTTCTCTTGGAGTCTGAAAATAAAAAAAATAAAAAAAATTAGAACATATCCTACTCTTATTCAGGTCCTAATCTTATTTAGGTGGAGAAAAAATACAAATAAAAATGAAATCTTAAAAAATCGATTCATCTCACCGTATGTTGGCAAACCGCTTAGAGCCGCGCCTTTCTTTTTACGTCGCCTGAAAACCATCTCTTCAGCCCAAGGAGTTCGACTATGATTAATTTCAGTGTTTACTTTGAATTTGAAAATTAGGGTTCATGGTATTTGGGGATTTAGGGTTTTCTGGGAACGGATTGGGGATTAGGGTTTTCTGGAAATCCAATTGGGGATGAATGAAAGAAGCCCGATTCTCTCCCCGCTTTTAAAATCCTTTTTCATTTTTTTTTTTTTGTTTATTCAGTGAATATCCACGTGTCATGCCACGTGGATTTTCTATTTTTTTTTTTTTTTAAAAAACAACTCCAGCCAATGAGAATGTGCCATGTGGATTACGTCGCCGGATACACCCAGGTCATTAGGCGCGTGCAACTAACGCGCTGAAATTCCGGCCACTTTTAAATTTTCAGGCGAAAAAAGGATTAAAATGACTCAATTTTAAGCTTTACTGGATTAATTTGAGAAAGTGGGACTATGTGGTACCAAAAAGAAAACAGGCCATCTTTATGGGACTAATTTGATAATTTTTTCGTTTTTAATCTACTCATCATGTTTGTTGTGTTAATTGTGTTTAAAATTTTAAACCTCTTTTGTGAGTTGTTTTTGGATCGGGGCGTGACACGTAACCTTTAATCCTGTAATCAAATAAAAACACAACCACAAATACGTTGTTGCCAAAATCAACATTTACCATGTGTATTGTGAAAGTGGTGATTTTGATTTTCAGAAATGAAACTAGAAGACTCTTAACCCTTCGGAAGAACTTCTAATATCAAAGACACCAAAAACACCACTCTCCAGTAAAAAGAAAATGCAATAATTGTAGAACAAGTTTCAATAATACATACAAAATCCATAATTAAGTTATATATAAAGATCGGTTATTTTCATAGATCCAAAATGATTATTTTAAGTTATTAGATTTAATGAAAAAATACGTTACATCATCAATAATTGTGATCTATATAGCAAAACAAATACAAATATAATGAAAGAATATTTGAAATTGAAATAAATTGGCAATTTTCTTACAATATTGCTTCAAGGTGAAAAGATATTTTTTATTTAGATTTAATGAAAAAATACGTTTCATCATAAATAATTGTGATCTATATAGTAAAACAAATACAAATCTAATGAAAGAAAATTTGAAATTGAAATAAATTGGTAATTTTCTTACAATAATGTAAATAATTGTGATCTATATAGCAAAACAAATACAAATCTAATGAAAGAAGATTGAAATTGAAATAAATTGGTAATTTTCTTACAAGGTGACAAGGTATGCGATTGTGTTTGAAGCGACAACGACACTCGAGCAACAATGAAGAATGGTCGAGTCTAAGGCGACGGCGGCGCTTAAGGGAGAAAAAATGTTCGAGTTTATTGTTTAGGTTTTGTATATATATTGACGTAAAAAATATTTATTTGGTCTCATAAAGATCGGTTATTTTCAATATAGTCCTAGATAGTCATATTTTTTCATTCTAGTCCCATAGAATCCAAAAAATATGTCAATTTATTAATTTTTTGCCAAAAATTTCAATGTTCGGTCAAATGCTTAAGTGGAAAGAAAATTGAAAATTTCTAATTAGATAGGACACATGTCGACTTTTGATTTGTTGAATATGTTTTATTTAATAAAAAAAATATATTATATTCCATGTCACATATAACACCTCACTAATTTTTTAAAATTCTTAAATAATTGTTTATGGAGGGAATCGAACCTATGACCAAAACCCAATAACCCCACCATACCAGCTGAGTTAAAACGTACATATGATTGAAAATAAAAGCTACTGGTTACTTAAAACTACTCATTTAGAAAAACAATGACTATTGTTCTAATATTACTTAATTTATATATTTTTTATTTATAATACAATTGATAATTTTGATAATTTTTTTATATATAAAATATTATTTACAAATAAAGTCACTATTGCTTTAATATTACTCAATTCATATACTCTTATTTTGTATATATAATACAATTAATAATTTTGATATTTTTTATATATTTAAAATAATTAATGTAATAAATTAAATTTACAATTAATTTCTAAAAAATTAATATATATTTAAAATTCTTTGCTGGAATTATTTATTTTTATTTTAAATTAAATTTTCTATTTGATTTATAATTACATAATATATGATGTGAATTATTTTAAAATAATATTAATTATAATGAAATTAATATCAACTATTCATTTACAAATGTAAAACTATTATAATACAATTAGTATTTGGTATTTATGTACTTAAATATATACATACATAAAAGAATTTAATTAATCATTTATTTATGTAGTTGAGTTGGTGTGCTAGGGTGTTGAGAATCAAATTCATGACTAATTTATTAAAATGGATTTTGGTGTTGGATATTTGAAAGTGGTGATTTTGATTTTCAGAAATGAAACTAGCAGACTCTTAACCCTTCGGAAGAACTTCAAATATCAAAGACACCAAAAAACACCACTCTCCAATAAAAAGAAAATGCAATAATAATAGAACAAGTTTCAATAATACATACAAATTCCATAATTAAGCTCAAATCAAATCTAGTTTACAACAACAATCACAAAAGTCTAAAGTTCCCTAAATCTCACCACATGTTCAAAATCAGAATACCAATAAACCAAGTCGGACTGCCTGTACAAAATCGAGGCTCCATTCTGACTAATCATCCTCATCCCCTCCCTGCTAAGTAAAATGGATTCATAAACATGTTATATTTGTCTACAATCTGCGCATTGACAAGCTTTAATTTATCTCCTTGCTGCTTCATACGCGGGTCCACTCTATTTGCTTCCTTTGTCGGATTTTCTTTATCTCCTTGCTTCATACGCTTGGCTCTTATAAGGCAATCATCGGGAGCTCGTTCCAAATGAAGGCAGACAGCCATGAGCTTTTCATCCACATTGCACCTGTCTATAACTCAATCTTGCTTCTCAATTCTCAGATTCATTGCCCCGTGAGAGAGGTTGAGGCTCCACGGCAAGACAAACGTCGTCTCTCCATGGTTTAAACGCCCCTTCTTCAGTCAAATTCTAATAAATAAACATTCACAAAAAAGTCGTGTTTCAGATTAAATGGATGGAAAAATAGTAAAGAACGGGGAAATTGAGCCATGAAAATCTCATTTACACAAACAAATAAGGCATGAACTATGAATAAATTTTCTTACCTGCTTCCAAAAGTAAAATCCACGCATGAGAGTTAACCGTTTCCTCCTGTTGTCTCTCCACTTCACGAGTTCATTTCCAAGCCCTGCACAAAAGAACGTAAGACAAACTCATTTATTTTATTCCTTATTATGCTAAGAGAAACGATGAGGAAATACCGAATCCCGAAAGATTTTCAACTGACCTGGATGGTCATCTGTGTAGAATTTAGAGTCGAATTCCTTTTTGATGATCATGTACTCAATAATGTCGTAAGGCTTCGAAATAATTTCCAGAACACGTCTCCTAAACTCAACTTCAGAGTGTGTTGACGTCACTCGACTACTCTCCCCCACCTGAAATAATAGACAAAAGTTGTAACGAAAATAGTTAGTGATAATTTGTGCGCAAATCGTAAATTCTATTATATATCTCGTTTTCATCATATCCATGTCAGAATCTTCACTTACATGAAAATCATCATCAAAAAAATCATAGCCGTCTGTATCAGCATGATCACTCTCGTCTCTTTCCTCATCACTGCTCGACGGTATTTCGATGATGTCAATTCTCGAATCATCCGACTCCGTAGATTCTTCAATGATGGCTTTCCTTGAACCACGAGTTGACCTTTTCCTAAAAACGACTCTCTCGTCCTCTTCCGGAATTTCGTCCATTACGTCGACATTCCTAAATGCGCGCTTCCTGAGCACGCCTCTTTTCGTCTTTTTGCTGACAACATTCCTCTGTTCATCAGCCTTGGAATCATTCGGTTTACCGACCTGAATGTCTTTACCCGAACCAGAGGCCAGATTCTGTTTTCTTTCCTCCGATGGATTTTCGTTTTCCATCTGATCCAGCTCCTCGGGTCCTAAGGAAAAAAGGCTGAGCAATAGGGCTTTGTAAGTTTTGTCCATATTCTCGTCTTCCTCAAACAGCCTTCTATACTCGGCAAGTTCATAATCGAGCATGGCATTCCCCTGCGTGCAACGTCTAAACTCACGAACAACGTTTTGGGGCAACTTAGCTCGGTTCAATATAGGCGCCATCGGATGTTTGCTATATATACCTTGAGAGAAATAAGAAAAACATCAAACTTTGGAAGGTATATATCATTCAAGAAAGAAGAAAAACATTTCGATTGCCTAAAACCTCGGTGACTCGAAAATTGAAAAAAAAAATCTTAACAGCGGAAAAAACGCGCAATTTTAAAACACATCTAGCGCGTGCGTGCGCACGTGTTGAATTCAGTCGGGACGTCTATATATCAATTCATATATCATCCTCAACTAAATTTTATATGTCAGATCTATGAGAAATGAAAACAAATCTTCAATTAAACATTTACACATCTCACACACATATAAATATCGGATCTGTGACATTAAAAAACATGAAAAATTGGATGAATGAATAACACAATTAAATATACAAAATTAAAAATAACGATCAACAAGATGTACACATCACACGCACATATATAAATATCAGATCTATGAAAAACATGGAAAATCGGATTAATGAAAAAACAATTAAATCTACAAAATTAAAAAAACGATAACAAATTAAGATGTACCGATGATGCACGTGCGCTAATTCATAAAGGGAAATCAAAATTAAATTAATTAAAGATATGGAGAAACGAAATTTGGTTGACCAACGTACGATCCAATTATTAGATGAGAAGGAAAAAGAAATTTACCGAGAGAAAGGTACAGAATATCCTGAAAGGACGAGCAGAATAATCCTCGTTTTCTGTGTGCGTTCAGGGTGTGTGTTTGTGTCTGAAGGGACTGGAGGCGGCACTTATATAGTGCGGCGGGAGTCCGGGTTTTTCCGGGTTGGGTCGGACCTACTGATTATATGAAATGGGTTTTTGACTTTTTTGATTCGAGGTAAAGGTGTTGACTGTGTAGTGCGTCACATACCATAGATTATTATTTTTTTAATATATAGTATAATATAATAAATAATAAGTAGTTAAAAGCTTGGGGGTAAGAATGGATTTGGTTCTTAGTGCTCGAAAATAATATTTCAAAGCTTTTGTATAATTGTATTTTCTTCGTATGATCAATTGAATTATTTTTTGATGCATAAAATTAAAAAGTTTTTATGTTCATGTTTCTTTATGTGTAATGATTGAATGTTTCAAAATAAATAGTTCAAAAATTGTGCGATTGCCGACTGTAATAAAAAAATGTTTTCGTTTACGTCGTTCTTTTCTCATTTTGGTGCAAAATTTGCGACGTCAACGCAAAAGTGGTACTAAATCGAGGTAAGAGTCGAAAAAAAATATCACATATTACGCACACGATTTGTGTTCTTAATATAGTGAGTTCGAAGGAAATGATCGATAAATTACACTATAGATTTCATCAAAATATTACAATATGAAATAATGGTGAAAAAACAATTTTCAAAGGAGTTGAAACTTTTGAAAAATAAATAAATTCAAAACCGATTAATCATAATTATTGAGAATTTTCACAATCTTTCAAAGCGTCGTCTTGTTCCCAGGTCGGGTCACAAGTCAACCTACTGATTAAATGAAATGGGTTTGAACTCTTAATTAATAAAAATAAATACCGAGTATATTTATACAGTACTTAACAAAGTTGAATTATTAAAGGAAGTTGAATTATTTTTTCATGTGTTCTTTACATCACAAGTCTGATTGAAAGTTTTAAAATAAATAGTTCAAAAATTGCGCGAGGGCCATAAATAAAATTTGTATAATTTATCGTCGTTTTCTTTCTATTTGGTGCAAATTTTGCGACGTTAGCGCGAAATTTGAACTAAAATCGAGCTAAGAGTTGGAAAAAAAACATCGCATTTTAGCTAAGAATTTGAAGAGAATGATCAATAAAATACCATATATATTTCATAAAAAATATTAAACTAAGAAATAATGATGAAAAAACATTTTTCAAATGATTAAATATTAAACCGATTTATCTTGATAATATCATGCTCCTTCCTGGCATCTTATGGGCTCTATACAAAATATCAAAATAGGGCCCTCATTTTAGATAAAGCTAGTACTTACATCTATCTCAACGATTCTCTTTGCATTTTGAGATGCCTGATCATTTATAATTATATCACTATTAACTTCATGAACAACTTATTTATATGAAAAACTTATTTATTTTGATATTATAATTGCATACTGTTAACTTTTGTATATGAAAATTTTATTTATGTTGATATTAGTCATTGTCTATTTTATTAGTGTTAAGAAAATAAATATAATCAAATCAATATTGATTTGATTATAAGAATAAAAAATATATCTTTTGTATTTAGTTTAGTATATCTTATTTATTCTTCCTTTAATTATGGGATTTCGTTGTAACTATAAATATGAGTATTAACATACTCACCATTCATCAGTGATTTCATATTCACTTTGTCAATTAGTAATTCATTTACTTGTTTTTTTCGTTTTTCACTTTTAGATAAATACTTTTTAAGCAACATCATACAACAAATCAAAACAATAACTAATAAAAATATATATTTACATAGTAGAAATAAAATAATAGTACCCGAATATTTTTCTTTTTCATAAGAAAAATAAACTGTGATCTCGATTAAAAAAAGTATTTTACAAATAAAAATAACAATTTCATTAAATAAGAACCACTTATTAATATTTTTTGAAAATAATAATAACAAAGAGTTGCATAAATAAAGTTTTTAGTTTTCTGGGAATCTCAAAGATTGCTTTAAAAAGAGGGCAATTATATTTGTCTACAATCTACGCATTGACAAGCTTTGTCTACAATCTAAGCATTGCTGCTTCAAACGCCGGTCCACTCTATTTGCTTCCTTTGTCGGATTTTCTTTATCTCCTTGCTTCATACGCTTGGCTCTAATAAGGCAATCGGGAGCGAGCTCGTTCCAAATGAAGGCAGACCGCCATGAGCTTTTCATCCGCATCGCACATGTCTATAACTCCATCTTGCTTCTCAATTCTCAGACTCATTGCCCCGTGAGAGAGGTTGAAGCTCCACAGCAAGACAAACTTCGTCTCTCCATGGTTTAAACGCCCCATCTTGAATCAAATTCTAATGAAGAAACATTCACAAAAGGTATTGTTTCAGGTTAAATGGATGGAAAAACAGTGAAGAAATATGAAACCGAAGAATCAGGGAAATCGAGCCATGAAAATCTCGTTTCACAAACAAATAAAGCATGAACTATGAATATATTTTCTTACCTGCACCCAAAAGTAAAATCCACGCATGAGGGCTAATTGTTTCCTCCGATTATCTCTCCACTTCATGAGTTCATTTCCAAGCTCTGCATGCACGAATAATGAAGAACGTGAGACAAACTCATTTATTTTTTTCATTATTATTATGCTAAGAGAAGGGGTGCGAAAATACAAAATCCCGAAAGATTTTCAACTGACCTGGATGCTCATCTGTGTAGCGTTTAGAGTCGAATTCTTTCTTGGTGATCATATACTCCACCATGTCGTAAGGCTCCGAAATAATTTCCAAAACCCGTCTCCTAAACTCAACTTCAGAGCGTGCTGGCGCCACTCTACTACTCTCCCCAACCTGAAATACTCAAAAGTTATAACAAAAAAATACCCGAAACCGATTTACAATAATGCGTTATCTTACAAGCTTTGCCTTTGCACGATCCGAACATCTCACGGGAAGTGCGGGCTCCACCGCAAGGCATTCCTCGTCTCTCCAAGGCTGGAACGCTCCTTCCCGAGCCACATCCTGGTCGAAAAACAACATTGTTAATTAATAATCACATTCGTCCCGAAAAAGTCAGCCCGATCGATTCACAAGAAACAACACACATTCACCGATGATTTACCCGCATCCAGAAGAAAAAACCCCGAAAGATGTTCAAGCACTTCCCTTCATCGCATT